>JAAALK010000082.1:34484057-34848636 GCA_019279435.1 Zizania palustris
TTATATTTATTTCAAAAGAATACCGTTCTTGCGGTTACACTTACTTATTTTCTCATTCATGCCTTATATTTGACATGAATGTTGAATACAAGCAATCAAAATAAAAAGAAAACAATCAATCGTAATACTACGTCTAAGGCAGCTCGGGGACGGCTCGATCTCGGGCTCGTGGGAGACGGGCGGGGTCGAGGAACTGGACGGTCCCGGCGGGTGGTGCGCTACGGGAGATCCTCTTGGGCCTCACTGTGGGAGTCTGAATGGTTTCTTCCGGGGAGGCGGAAGAGGTGCGATCTCCTCGATGTCCTTCTTCAACTCCTCGATCTGGTAGCGGAGGTGTGGGTTGGTGGCGACACGCTGTCGAAGGAGCTCATTCTGACGCCGCAACTCCTCTGCCTCGGCAGCCAAGCGGTGTCCCTGCTGGATGCGGCGACGAAGCTCTCCGTTCTCGCGGTTCAGGTCCTCGGAGGAATGGCGGTAGAAGCTGATAGTGTCGCGCTGTCCATTGGCGTCCTGCAGCGCCTCGTAGTGGAGATCATCCATGGCCTCCAACAAGCGCATGGTATGTCCAATCGCCGAATGGCGCTGGGAGAGGGTGCTGACGAAGACACTGTGTGGACTCCCTGGGGTGCGAAGAGGTATGAAGCGGAAGTCCGTGTCGTAGAGCTCGCTGCCGTAGATCATCCGGAGCTCCGTAAGTGCCTGGAGAGCGGTGCGCTGACTGGCTACCAGGAAGGTAGGTCCTCCTCCGCGGTAGGTGTGAGCTGTCTGAGGGGAGGGCTGGACGACGACGGTGACCTCGCAGTAGCTCTCTTCCTCGTCGGGGAAGACTCCATGGTACATCGGCTCATGCTCGAATCCGAGGAAACTGACGAGCATGCGTAGCTCGCGGATGAATCCGGTCTCGTCACGAAGGTTCCCATTCACGGTACGGATCGGCATCTACAAAAGAGAGAAAATTTTGTGAAAATCTTAGAAGATGAGAGGATAAGTAATCTTTTGTAAAATATAATGGATATATATAAGTCCTAAGGTCAGGTCTGTTTGGCTTCCTACAGTCAAGTCGGCTCTGATACCATCTTGTCGCGCCCCGATTTAATAAATCAGGACTTTATTGAAATTCCATAGAAAATCAATAAAACAAGACGTTCATCAAGCGACCACGTACAATACGGGCAATCATTCACGGTTCGTAGACCGCATTAATACAAAAGTGAATAAATATGAAAAGAAACTAATAAATCAAAGGGTCCTAGATGAACGCCTCCTTCCAGTCTCGCCTTGACTGGGTCGCTACTCCAGACCTTCATCCTCCTCGTAGTAGACTGGCTCTGATGGTGTAAGTCAACGGGGTGAGTACTGATGTACTCAGCAAGCCACCGAATGCAAATATAATGCAAGATAATAACAAGGGAGATAGTGGCTAGTTTAGCGGAAGCAGCATATTTGTAAAGCATTTAATGTGAGCAATTTATTAGTACGGAAAAGTAAACATGTGAATGCATCATCATCTTCTAACTCGAGGAGTACGTTTTACCTCCTCGCACAACAGTCCTTACATGCCATGAATAGCTCATTCATTCAAACCATTGTAAACTAACTGCGAGTAGTCACACAACCCGCCCTTGACCGTGGGCTCGGCTTTTCGAAAAGATTGATTTTACTCTGATCAGAGATGTACCACTGTACCCACAAGGCACGCACTCATCACCTACACCGAAGTGTAACGAGATGACCCATCACACGGGAACTCGTGCCAAAACCTTCCATATGGTCTTCCCCGACTCAACAGCACCCTCTTATAGGTTTCGTACCGTGTCTCGCCATGTCGAGTTTCCACAATACCCCCTCTTGAGCCATCGTCGGTACAAGGCGCCCTGAGGGCTAGCCCCTTGCCCCCTCCACTATGGTGCCGTGAGACGGAGTGTTCCACACTTCCAGTTAGGACTTACCCATTAGACTTGTGGTTGGTACGGTAGTGCTTTGCAACAGATCCCGCAGACCGGTCCTTATAGTGCCCCGGGTGCGACATACCAAAACCCGAGCTTGCACCCGGAACCCACCATACTTATAACATACCTAACTCCAACAGAGTCCAGAGACAAGAATAACAGGGTATTTCATATACCAGAATTCATCTACTCTATGACTCATTCTTCATATCCTATAGCAGTTGTGCCGGTACATTGGGCACTAGCTAATATAATATTTGTAGAGTGACAAGGAGTTGAGGCTCAATAAGCATGGCTTGGGTTTGCACACAAGGAAGGGGATCTAATAAATATAAGTGTAGGGCTTGATGTTAGACTAATGCAATATTAACCTATGAGTTATAGCGATAATTTATTGAATCATGGGCTCAATAATGATCAACTGTGTCCACAAAGGTGGTCGATGACTTGCCTTGATCAGCAAAGGGTGACGGAGGAACCTCGGGGTAGAACTCCTGCTCCTCGACGAACTCGTAGTCTTCTCGATACGGGAAATAAACAATACATTCAATAAACAGATAAAATTCACCAAATAAAGGAACATACATCATTTGTGGGTGTTTTTATGTGAAGTAGTATTTTAATATTCTGAGTGAAGTCTAATATTTTAGGATTTTTCCCAATTTATTTTCTGTATTATAAATTTTAATCCTAAGGGATTTTATTCATTTATTTAGTAATAATAATTTAAGTAACAGAAACATACTGTTTTTATTGTATTAATGTGCAGAGAATAATATTCTGGTTCTAACAAAATTTGAATGATGAAATTTAGAGTTAATTTGAGCAAGATATGAATTTTCAAAGTTTAAATCAATTTCTGGAATTTTATTTAAACAGAAAATGGGCTCTGGTCCACGGTGAGCCAGGCCCACGGTGGACCGCGCCACTGTGGCGTGGACCGGATCAACCAGATCCGTTGGATCTTGATCCAGCGGCCAGGCGCGAGGCGGGAGGTTTAAATGAAATTGGACGGCTGTGATTAAAACGTGACAGATGGGTCCACGTGGACGCACCGGATGGATCCGGGGTTTTGAGTTGCGATCAACGGCCGCGATCGCACGATACCCCTTCGATCGGATCCGAGGGCCCGGATTAAATCCCGAAGGGATTTAATCGTGGCCCTCCGATCGTGATCGGATGGCCTTGATTGCGTCCGGCACGGCACGACGTAAGGGGGCGCGTACCCCCTTCGTCTCCGGCGACGGCGGGCTCGGGTGCGGCCATGGCGGCGACGGCGAGGGCCTAGGGGCTTAGCTAGGGCTAAAAATGGAATGCGGGGAGGATGGCGATCACGACGGTACCTCAGGTGGCGACGAAGGGGGCCTGGAGGTGACCGGCGACGAGCGTAGACGGCGAAGAGGCTTCGGGTGGTTGACGGCGACGGCGATCCGGCGGCGTCCTCGACCAACGGAGTGGATGCCGAGGTGGGGCGGTCGACGACGGACTCGACGGTGGTGGTGGCTAGGGCAGAGGAGGCTGGGATCGACGGCGATGGCTCGCCGGAGATGGAGCAGGGGAGAACCTCGAAAAATGCTGCCGGGGCGCTCTGGTGTGTGTGGACTCGGGCTGCTACGGTGTGGGTAGAGGGCGGCGACCACGGGGGTTTAAATAGGTGTCGCCGGTGGTCGGAATGGAAGGGAATCGAGGGAGCCGAGAGGGCTCCTTCCAAATTCCGGCGAGGCTTCCATTCTCCTCGGGTTGGCTTCCAAAAGCACGAAAACGCGTCGGGTTTAGATGGAAGGAGGTCGGGGGCGGTCGGGGAAGGTGATCTGGGGTCGATCAGGCAGATACGGGCGGCCGGCGGCAAGAGATCCAAAAGGGATCGCCGGAGAAAGGAAAGGGGATCCCCTTCCCGGGAGGAAGACGATCCTGACAGGTGGGCTCCACCTGTCAGTGATCGATCCAAAAAGGAAGGGGGCCGACAGATGGGTACGGGCGGTCAGTGGCGCGGCGGGGGCTGACCGGTGGGGCCAAGCGAGCGTGGGCGGGAGAGGGAGGCGGGGAAAAGCGCCGACAAGCGGGGCCCGCTTGTCAGTGAGAGGGCGGTGTTGGGCTGGGCCTAAAAGGCTTTAGGAGGGGGTTTCTGGGTTGGGGCCCAATAAGCATTTTAAATTCTTTTCTGATTTAAAATAATTCCAGGAATTCATTTATTTGATTAAGAGTTGAACCACTGTTGATAAAAATTTGTAAAAATTCCTAAAATTATAGTTTGGTTTCTGGTTCATCTCATAAAATTTTCAAGTCCAGATTTTTAGTATTTCTCCCTGTTTGGCTTTATTTGGGTTCTTTTGTGAATTTCCCTTCAATAATAAATTCAGAAATGATTTAAATAATATTTTCTTTTTATTTTATTCTTTTTTAATTTCTGGGGTGTTACAGGCATTCCCGGTAAATCCTCTGGAAACACGTCCGGGTACTCACAGACTATCGGTATTTCTTCCAAGGTAATCTGGTGCAGTCTTGGTCTTCTGATCTTTAGTCTTGGCATCTGAAATGTGACGGCAGTCCCTTCTTCGCTGGTCACAGTCACTTTTCTCTGGGCACATTCTATCACCCCTTGGTACTTATTTAACCAATCCATCCCTAGAATGAGATCTAGGCCTTGGCATTCTATTAGGATGGGGTCGGCCCAGAATATGGTGCCGTGGATATCTATCCATACCTTTGGGCTATATGATAGGGCTAGAGTTTGTTTTCCCGGGGTGGTTATTTGTACGGCTCTGGGTAGATCTTCGGTGTTTAGATTGTTCTTTTCCACAAAATCAGTTGATATGAAGGAGTGCGTAGCTCCAGTGTCAAATAAAACCACTGCAAATGCTGAATGTACCAAGAACTTACCCATCACGATCTCGGGCGCAGCCTGGGCTTCCTCGGCGGTGACATGGTTGACACGAGCACGGATGGCGGGGTTCGCGGCAACTCCTTGGACACGCTTAGGATGGGGGCAAGCATTGGAGTAATGCCCCTCCTGACGGCAGTTGAAACAAACCACGGGCTTGCCGTGCTTGTCGCGCAGGATCTCCGCCTTCTTGGCCGGGGCAGCTGGGGCGGTCGGCGCGGCTGGAGCGGCACGAGGTTGGCTGGCTCCGGCATTGGCAGCTGGTGGCGCCGGGCGATACACCGGCCGGGGGTGGTACTGTGGCGCTGGTGGGGGTGGAGCAAAACGGGGTTTCTGGGCCATACCCTGGTTCTGCCTGAAGGCTATCATCCTCTTCTTCTTTAGGTCAACTTTATTCTGTTGGGTCTCTTGCATAATCGCCTTGTTCACCAACTTTTGGAAGTTGGCGAAATCTCCGGAGATGAGTTGTAGGGACAACTCGTCCTTCAGTCCCCTAAGGAACTTGGCCTGTCTGGCCGCGTCCGTACGGACCTCCTCTGGTGCGTACCGGGCCAGGCGGTTAAACTCATGTAGGTACTCAGTGACAGATCTGCTCCCCTGCTGCAGATCTCGGAACTCTTGTTGCTTCTGGGCAACGATGCCGTCGGGGATGTGGGCGGCACGAAAGGCGGCCGAGAACTCCGCCCAAGTGGGGACGTGGTCCTCGGGCAGAGTCTCGCGGTGGTTGTCCCACCACTCCGCGGCGGGACCATGAAGCTGGTGGGTGGCGAAGGCCACCCTCTCCTGCTCAGTGCAGGTCAGGAGGTCGAGCTTCTTCTCGATCGCCCGCAACCAATCCCCAGCCTCCATGGGGTTGGTGGTGCTCGAGAAGGTCGGCGGGCGGACTCGGAGGAACTCCGAGAGCTGTGTCGCGGGAGCGGGAGCTGGTGTGGCAGGTCGGGGCAGCTCGGGCTGTTGGTGGAGGCGAAAGAAGTGAGCCTGCTGCTCTTGCATCTGCTGCTGCTGCTGCTGCATCTGGTGCAGGAGGGCGGAGACCAACTGATTTTGAGTGGCCATCATTTCGGCCAAGGTGGGGTGGTTGGCGACCGGGGCTTGCCTCTGCCCGGTGGCTCCCCATTGTGGCAGGTTGCCACTATCCCCTCCGTTCTGAGGAGCGTCTGATCCCTGGGTGTTGGTCATCCTAGAATTTTCAATGTGTACACATTTATTTTGGTGAACTTTTTTATATTTTATTTCAAAAGGATACCGTTCTTGCGGTTACATTTATTTATTTTTCTCATTCATGCCTTATATTTTGACATGAATGCTAGTACAAGCAAGCAAATAAAAATAACAATCAATCGTAATACTACGTCTAAGGCAGCTCGGGGGACGGCTCGATCTCGGGCTCGTGGGAGACGGGCGGGGTCGAGGAACTGGACGGTCCGGCGGGTGGTGCGCTGCGGGAGATCCTCTTGGGCCTCACTGTGGGAGTCTGAATGGGTTTCTTCCGGCGAGGCGGAAGAGGTGCGATCTCCTCGATGTCCTTCTTCAACTCTCTGAGCTGCTGACGAAGCTGGGTATGGACCATGGCGCCCTGGCGTAGAAGCTCGTTCTGACGTCTCAACTCCTCTACCGCAAGGGTCAACAGAGGGTTCTGCTCAAGCTGTCGACGGAGCTCGGCGTTCTCCCTGGTCAGGTTCTCCGAAGTGTGGCGGTAGAAGTCGATGGTGTCGTGTTGGCTGTCTGCGTCGAGGACGGCCTCCGTGTGGAGGTTGTCCATGGCCTCCAAGAGTCTCATCGTGCGGGTGATGGCGGAGTTGCTCTGGGTGAGGGGACTGATGTAGATGCTGCGGTGACTCCCGGGTGTGCGCATGGGCATGAAGCGGTAGACGGTGTCGCGGAGGTGGCAGTCGTAGACCAGTCGAAGCTCGGCGAGGGACTGGAGAGCGGCTCGCTGGCTGGCCACCACGAAGGAAGGTCCTCCAACTCCATGGGTGTAGAAGGGTGGCTGCGTGGAAGAGGGGCGGATCACAACCGTGACCTCGCAGTAGCTCTCGTTCGTATCGGGAAAAATCCCGTGGAACGCAGGCTCATGGGAAAACCCCAAAAAGTCGACGAGCACGCGAAGCTCGCGGATGAATCCGGCCTCGTCACGAAGAGTCCCGCTCATGGTATGAACCGGCATCTACAAAAGAGAGAAAATTTTGTGAAAATCTTAGAAGATGAGAGGATAAGTAATCTTTTGTAAAATATAGTGAATATATATATAAGTCCTAAGGTCAGGTCTGTTTGGCTTCCTACAGTCAAGTCGGCTCTGATACCATCTTGTCGCGCCCCGATTTAATAAATCAGGACTTTATTGAAATTCCATAGAAAATCAATAAAACAAGACGTTCATCAAGCGACCACGTACAATACGGGCAATCATTCATGGTTCGTAGACCGCATTAGTACAAAAGTGAAAGAAAGTGAAGAGAAACTAATAAAATCAAGGGTCCTAGATGAACGCCTCCTTCCAGTCTCGCCTTGACTGGGTCGCTACTCCAGACCTTCATCCTCCTCGTAGTAGACTGGCTCTGATGGTGTAAGTCAACGGGGTGAGTACAGATGTACTCAGCAAGCCACCGAATGCAAATATAATGCAAGATAATAACAAGGGAGATAGTGGCTAGTTTAGCGGAAGCAGCATATTTGTAAAGCATTTAATGAGCAATTTTATTAGTACGGAAAATTTAACATGTGAATGCATCATCATCTTCTAACTCGAGGAGTACGTTTTACCTCCTCGCACAACAGTCCTTACATGCCATGAATAGCTCATTCATTCAAACCATTGTAAACTAACTGCGAGTAGTCACACAACCCGCCCTTGACCGTGGGCTCGGCTTTTCGAAAAGATTGATTTTACTCTGATCAGAGATGTACCACTGTACCCACAAGGCACGCACTCATCACCTACACCGAAGTGTAACGAGATGACCCATCACACGGGAACTCGTGCCAAAACCTTCCATATGGTCTTCCCCGACTCAACATCACCCTCTTATAGGTTTCGTACCGTGTCTCGCCATGTCGAGTTTCCACAATACCCCTCTTGAGCCATCGTCGGTACAAGGCGCCCTGAGGGCTAGCCCCTTGCCCCCTCCACTATGGTGCCGTGAGACGGAGTGTTCCACACTTCCAGTTAGGACTTACCCATTAGACTTGTGGTTGGTACGGAAGTGCTTTGCAACAGATCCCGCAGACCGGTCCTTATAGTGCCCCGGGTGCGACATACCAAACCCGAGCTTGCACCCGGAACCCACCATACTTATAACATACCTAACTCCAACAGAGTCCAGAGACAAGAATAACGGGGTATTTCATATACCAGAATCCATCTATTCTACGACTCATTCTTTATAACCTATAGCAGTTGTGCCGGTACATTGGGCACTAGCTAATATAATATTTGTAGAGTGACAAGGAGTTGAGGCTCAATAAGCATGGCTTGGGTTTGCACACAAGGACGGGGATCTAATAAATATAAGTGTAGGGCTTGATCTTGGTCTAATGCAATATTATCCTATGAGTTATAGCGATAATTTATTAAATCATGGGCTCAATAATGATCAACTGTGTCCACAAAGGTGGTCGATGACTTGCCTTGCTCAGCAAATGGGGATGGAGGAACCTCGGGGTAGAACTCCTGCTCCTCGACGAACTCGTAGTCTTCTCGTTACGGAAAATAAACAATACATTCAATAAACACATAAAACTCACCAAATATTAAACATACACACTTGTGGGTTTTATTATGTGAAGTAATATTTAATATGTCAAGGTTTTGTACAAAACAGTAAAGTTTAATATTTTAGAATTTTTCCCAATTTATTTTCTGTATTATTAATTTTAACCCTAAGGAATTTTTATTCATTTATTCATTAATAATATTTTGGGTAACAGAAACATACTGTTTTTATTGTATTAATGTGTAGAGAATAATATTCTGGTTCTAACAAAATTTGAATGGTGAAATTTAGAGTTAATTTGAGCAAGATATGAATTTTCAAAGTTTAAATCAATTTCTGGAATTTTATTTAAACAGAAAATGGGCTCTGGTCCACGGTGAGCCAGGCCCACGGTGGACCGCGCCACTGTGGCGTGGACCGGATCAACCAGATCCGTTGGATCTTGATCCAGCGGCCAGGCGCGAGGCGGGAGGTTTAAATGAAATTGGACGGCTGTGATTAAAACGTGACAGATGGGTACACGTGGACGCACCGGATGGATCCGGGGTTTTAAGTTGCGATCAACGGCCGCGATCGCACGATACCCCTTCGATCGGATCCGAGGGCCCGGATTAAATCCCGAAGGGATTTAATCGTGGCCCTCCGATCGTGATCGGATGGCCTCGATTGCGTCCGGCACGGCACGACGTAAGGGGGCGCGTACCCCCTTCGTCTCCGGCGACGGCGGGCTCGGGTGCGGCCATGGCGGCGACGGCGAGGGCCTAGGGGCTTAGCTAGGGCTAAAAATGGAACGCGGGGAGGATGGCGATCACGACGGTACCTCGGGTGGCGACGAAGGGGGCCTGGAGGTGACCGGCGGCGAGCGTAGACGGCGAAGAGGCTTCGGGTGGTCGACGGCGACGGCGATCCGGCGGCGTCCTCGACCAACGGAGTGGATGCCGAGGTGGGGCGGTCGACGACGGACTCGACGGTGGTGGTGGCTAGGGCGGCGGGGGTCCGAGACGGCGGCGATCGCTCGCCGGAGTTGAAGGAGGGGAGGAGCTCGCGAAAAATGGCAGAGGCGCTCTGGAGGGCTAATGCTCGGGCTACGGCGGTGAGGGCGAAGGGCGGCGACCACGGGGGTTTAAATAGGTGTCGCCGGTGGTCGGAATGGAAGGGAATCGAGGAAGCCGAGAGGGCTCCTTCCAAATTCCGGCGAGGCTTCCATTCTCCTCGGGTTGGCTTCCAAAAGCACGAAAACGCATCGGGTTTAGTTGGAAGGAGGTCGGGGGCGGTCGGGGAAGGTGATCCGGGGTCGATCGGGCAGATACGGGCGGCCGGCGGCAAGAAATCCGAAAGGGATCGCCGGAGAAAGGAAAGGGGATCCCCTTCCCGGGAGGAAGACGATCCTGACAGGTGGGCTCCACCTGTCAGTGATTGATCCAAAAAGGAAGGGGGCCGACAGATGGGTCCGGGCGGTCAGTGGCGCGGCGGGGCTGACCGGTGGGGCCAAGCGGGCGTGGGCGGGAGAGAGAGGCGGGGAAAAGCGCCGACAAGCGGGGCCCGCTTGTCAGAGAGAGAGCAGAGGTGGGCTGGGCCTAAAAGGCTGCTGGAGGGAGTTTCAGGGTTTCGGCCCGTTTAGGATTAAAATTGATTTCTGATTTTAAATAATTCCAGAAAATCAATTATTTGATTAAGGGTTGAATCACTGTTGATAAAAATTTGTAAAAATTCCTGAAATTATATCTTGGTCTCTAGTTCATCTCATAAAATTCTCAAGTCCAGATTTTAAGTATTTCTCCCTGTTTGGCCTTATTTGGGTTCTTTTGGGATTTTTCCTTTAATAAGAAATTCAGAAATGATTTAAATAATATTTTCTTTTTATTTTATTCCTTTTTAATTTCTGGGGTGTTACAACTTAACAAGCGAAGTAACAAGGATTACCACTGTTCCGTAGTGGCCGGCGGAGGGCTTCCAGGCAAACCCACGAAGAGGTATAGGAAAATAAAAGTAAAGTAAATGCAATCAAAGCATGGGCTTTGGTTTGGTTTGAGTTGGGGGGGGGCTCCTCACGCCGGCCTTGCCTCTCTATTTATAGGGGCTTAATTCCTAATCTAATATGCTATTAAACCGGCCAGATAGAGATAAAAGTTGAGCTGGAAACGCATACAACTCCACCTCTACCAAAGTGGGCTTCGGCCAGGCCCATCGAGGCCTGCTCCTCGGGCCGAAGCGTCGGTAGCGTGGGCCTCCGAAGGCTCCATGACCGAAGGCCGCGGGCTAGCCAGAGGTTTTCGGAGCCCATGGCCCAATGGACCTTCGGCCCTGTAAGGCTTCGTCCTGACTCCTCGGGCCGAGGCTTCGGTGGCGTGGGCCTCCGAAGGCTTCCCGGCCGAAGCCCATAGGCTGGCTGGAGACTTTTGGAGCCCATAGCTCAATGGACTTTGGCCTTGTAGGGCTTCGGACGGACCCTAGACATGTGTATTTTTGGCCCAAATTACCAAAATTGATATTTTGACAATCTAGCTATTAATGCCATTTTTTGCTATCAACAGCGCCGATGGAGACGACAACATGATGCCCATGATGGGGGCACGGCGAGGCCGCACCGTGCGAGCGCGCAGGGATGATGAGGTCTCCATCAACGGAGGAGAAGCACCGGAGATGTCACCGACGGTGAGGTTGGGGCAGCACGGCTAGGGAGAGGGAGAGGAGAGTGAGGACGAGTTGTGAGGAGTTGAGAGTGAGTTTGAATTTAAAATTTCGCGTTGCGCGTAGAAAAAAAGGCGAGAGCTAAATTTTTTGTTTTTCGAGTACAAACACAAATAAATATTTTCGAAGTGTCTCATAATTGGCACTACACAAACGTGTTTTTAAAAAATTGTAATTTTTTAATTATTTTCTTTGAAGAAATTTGCGAAAATACGGTGGGTAATGCCTAAAAATATAAAAAACGTGAATATGATTTTATAACAATTTAATTTATTATTTCATGGTTTTGAAATTTAAATTTGATATATGCTTCACTTTAAATCATAGAAATATAATTAATGAATTTAAAAAATCTAACTTACTTAGAAAAATACCATTTTTTCATGTAATAAGATATACTATATTTTGATTATAGAAAATGTTTAAAGTTCAAACAAATATTTAACCATAAAATATCTTTCAAACCTAACCCATTCATTCTCTCAACCCTAATTTCTTCTCGAAATTTTTTGGATTTCTTGACATCCTGAATTATAACTTTCTTGATTTTTTTATTTTTTATCATAGCATCTACTTATTATATCATAATACCATGAATTTGATATATGTTTCACTTTAAATCATAGAAATATAATTAATGAATTAAAAAAATCTAACTTACTTAGAAAAATACCAATTTTTTCATGTAATAAGTTATACTATATTTTGATTATAGAAAATGTTTAAAGTTTAAACAAATATTTAACAATAAAATATCTTTCAAACCTAACCCATTCATTCTCTCAACCCTAATTCCTTCTCGAAATTTTTTGGATTTCTTGACATCCTGAATTATAACTTTCTTGATTTTTTTTATTTTTTATCATAGCATCTACTTATTATATCATAATACCATGAATTTTATATATGTTTCACTTTAAATCATAGAAATATAATTAATGAATTAAAAAAATCTAACTTACTTAGAAAAATACCAATTTTTTCATGTAATAAGATATACTATATTTTGATTATAGAAAATGTTTAAAGTTCAAACAAATATTAACCATAAAATATCTTTCAAACCTAACCCATTCATTCTCTCTACCCTAATTCCTTCTCGAAAATTTTTGGATTTCTTAACATCTTGAATTATAACTTTCTTGAATTTTTTTATTTTTTATCATAGCATCTACTTATTATATCATAATACCATGACAAATTTCATATTTTTAAGACTTTATTTGATTTTTTATAATTAAAAAACTATTAAGATACATGTTTTCATTTGAGTGTCTTAACTTAGAATTTTCAAAATATGTTTCAATTTAGGAGAGAATAAATAAAAATGAACTTAAAACATGAATCTGAATTTTATATAAATTTTGATGCATTAATTCACGTACATACAGTTCAAATTTTACTCATTTCATTTTATACGGTGGAAACACACTTAATGAATTAAAAATATTAAACCAACTTAAAAAATACCAAATTTTAGCATGAGAATAGTAATATTGTATTTTGATTATAAAAATTCTCAATTACAAACAAAGATCTAATCATAAAATTGTTTTCATACCTAATTCATTTATTCACTAAAACCTATTTTCTCTCGAGATATTCTCGAGTTTCTTAGCATCCTACGTGACAACTTTCTTGATTTTTTTAATTTTTTATCATAACATTTATGTATCATATCATAACACTATAATAAGTATCATGTTTTTTAGACTTCATTTGATTTTTTTGAATTAAAAAACTATTAAGATCCACGTTGCCGATAAATTATTGCATCCTAGATTTGTTTTTAAATTATTTAGATTTAGTGCATAAGAACTAAACATATACTAATAAATATCAATATGATTTTTTTATAATTTATGGTTCATTTTTTAGGCACTTGTAGTTCAAATATCACATATTTCAATTTATATCCTAGAAGCATACTTAATGAATAAAAAATAGCGAACTGAACTAAAAAAATGTGAAATTTTTAGATGTGATAATATATGTTATATTTTGAGTGTAGAAAAAAATTTCAAGATAAAATCAAATTTGATATATCATGTAGGCTCGAAACAAGGTTCACACACTAAAAAATTTGGGTTCGCCGAGTGGTTTTTTAAAAATACTCAGCTAACCCCGTGTATTTGTGGAGTGTTTTTGTTGATAGCAAAAAATGGCATTAAATGGCCAAGATTGTAAAAACAGAAATTTTGGTAATTTGGGCCAAAAATACACATGTCCTAGATCGGGCCGAAGCCCTACAGGGTCGAAGGCCCATTGATCCTTGGGCTTTGGAAGCCTTCTAGCGGCCTGCTGCCTTCGGCCCAAAGGCCTTCGGAGGCTTGCCTCGCCGAAGCTTCGGCCCAAGGAGCATGCTTCGGCAGGCCTTACCGAAGGCCCACTTCGGGTTGATTTTCATAGATAGAGTTTGAGTCTGAGTCTGACTAATTTTATCCCTACGTTTGATTAGGTCGAATCCTACCAGATTAAATCTTAGAGATAAGAAGACTAGCACCTATAAATATAGGGGTGAGGTCGGTTCGTTAGAGGCCCCCAACACAAATCAACCACAAAGCACTAGTTTTGAACCGTACCTTTACTTTTTATTTATTTTCTGCAACCTTTGTGGGTTTTCCTGGAAGCCATCCGCTGGCCATGCCGAAACCATGGTAAGCCTTGTTACTTCACTCGTGAAGTACCTGTTAATCTACGTAATAGATTGCTATCACCTTGTTACTTTGCCTATAAAGTATCCGTTAATCTACATAACAGATTGCTACCTTCGTTCCTCTACTGCAACACTTTGCAGATTCAGTCCCCAGGACGAATTGGGACTTGATCCCTATTCTGTTTGCAGGTTTTCACACTTGGAGCCCCTTCGCCGAAGGTGTTTGTCGTGCCCCGATTTAATAAATTAGGACCTTTATTGAAATTCCATAGAAAATCAATAAACCAAGACGTTCATCATGCGACCACGTACAAATACAAGCAATCATTCATGGTTCGTAGACCATATTAATGAAAAAGTGAATAAAGGTGAAGAGAAACTAATAAAACAAAGGGTCCTAGATGAACGCCTCCTTCCAGTCTCGCCTTGACTGGGTCGCTACTCCAGACCTTCATCCTCCTCGTAGTAGACGGGCTCTGGTGGTGTAAGTCAACGGGGGTGAGTACAAACGTACTCAGCAAGCCACCGAATGCAAATATAATGCAAGGTAATAACAAGGGAGATAGTGGCTAATTTTTGCGGAAGAGCATAATTTGTAAAGCAATTAAATGTGAACAATTTATTAGTACTGACACGTAAACATGTGTATGCATCATCATCTTCTAACTTGAGGGGTACAGTCAGCCCCACCTCGCTCAACAGTCCTTACATGCCATGAATAACTCAACCATTCAAACAATTGTAAACTAACTGCGAGTAGTCCCACAACTCGCCCTTGACCGTGGGCTCGGCTTTTCGAAAATATTGAATACTCTGATCAGAGGTGTACCACTGTACCCACAAGGCACGCACTCATCACCTACACGAGAGTGTATCGAGATGACCCAAACCATGGGAACTCGTGCCAAAACCTTCCATATGGTCCTCCTCGACCCGACAACACCCTCTTATGGGTTTCGTATCGTGTCTCGACACGTCGAGCCTCACCATACCCCTCTTGAGCCACGTCGGTACAAGTCACCCGTAGGTTGCCCCTTGCCCCCTCCACTATGGTGCATCGAGTCGGATTGTTCCATACTTTCAGTTAGGACTTACCCATTAGACTTGTGGTTGGTACGGAAGTGCTTTGCAACAGATCCCGCAGACCGGTCCTTATAGTGCCCCAGGTGCGACCAACCAATGCCCTAGCTTGCACCCGGAACCCACCATACTTATAACATAGCCAACTCCAACAGAGTCCAGAGACAAGAATAACGGGGGAATTTCATATAGTAGAATTCAGCTATCTACGAGTCATTGTTTTTATCCTATAGCAGTTGTGCCGGTACATTGGGCACTAGCTAATATTTTATAGTAGAGTGACAAGGAGTTAAGGCTCAATAAGCATGGCTTGAGTTGCACACAAGGACAGGATCTAATAAATATAAGTGTATGGCTTGATATTTGACTAATGCAATAATATCCTATGAGTTATAGTGATAATTTATTAAAACATGGGCTCAATGATGATCAAAATGGGGGTTGTGACTTGCCATGATCAGCAAACGGGGAAGGTGGAACCTCGGGATAGAACTCCGGCTCCTCGACGAACTCGTAGTCTTCTCGATACGGAAAAATAAATAATACATTCAATAAACAATAAAGTAGCACAAACAATAATCATACAAGTTTATGGGTTTTACTATGTGAAATAAAGTGTTAATATTCTGAAGTCTGGTGAAAACCATTAAAGTTATATTTTTAAGGCTGTTCCCAATTTATTTCATGAATTAACAATTTTAATCCTAAGGGGTTTTTATTCATATAATTAATAAGATTATTTTGGGCAATAGTAACATACTGTTTTTATGGCATTAATGTGTAGAGAATAAAATGCTGAATTTAATAAAATTGGAATGGTGAAATTTGGAGTTAAAATGATCAAGTTATGAATTTTCAAAGTTTAAACTATTTTCTGGAATTCTATTTAAACTGGAAATGGGCTTTAGTCCACGATGAGCCAGGCCCACGGTGGACTGGGCCACTGTGCGCGTGGACCGGATCAACTAGAGCCGTTGGATCCAGATCCGGCGATCAGGCGCGAGGCGGGAGGGTTTAATGAAAATGAACGGCTGAGATTAAAACGGGCGACGGGGTACGCGTGGACGCACGAGATCGATCCAACGCTTTAAGTCACGATCGACGGCTGTGATCGCATGGTACCGCTTTGACCGGATCCGAGGGCTTAGATTAGATCCCTGCAGGATCTAATCTGGGCCGTTCGCTCGGGGTCGTGCTGCTCGGATGGATTGCGGCATGGCACGTGGTGACGATGGCATTTTACCCTTCGTCTCCGGCGACGGCGGCCTCGGGCGTGGTGGCGACGGCGGCGGCGGGAGCCTACGGGCCTAGATCTCGCCGGAAATGGAGAGAGAGGGTTATGGCGGTCTCGATCATACCTTCGGCGGCGACGAAGGGCGACAGATGGCGACCGACGGCAAGGGGTAGACGAAGGAGGTCTTCGGGAGCTCGACGGCGACGACGATCCGGCGGCGTTCACGGTCGACGGAGGGGTGGCCGAGGACGGGTGAGCTCCAGCGGCTACGATGGTGGCGACGATTAGGACAGAGGTGGCTTGTGCCGGCGGTGAGCGGCGGCCGGAGGTGATGTAGAGGAGGAAACCAAAAATCGGGCGGTGGCGCTCTGGAGGTCTACGGCTCGGGTTACGGTGGTGCGGGCAGAGGGCGGTGGCCAGAGGGGGTTTAAATAGGGGTTCGTCGGCGTCTAGATGGAAGGGAATGGAGGGAAATCCGAAGGTCCCTTGCCAACTCCGGCGAGGCTTTCCAAAAGCAGGGGCTAGCTTCCATAAGCGCGAAAACGCGTCGGCTAAAAATGGAAAGGGGGCGGTGGCTCTTGGGGAAGGTGATCCGGCCGAACGCGGGCGGCCGGCGGCGAGAAATCGGAAAGGGGGGTCGCCGGAAGGAAAGGGGAGAGATCCCCTTCCATCGGGGACGAAGATCCTGACAGGTGGGCTCCACCTGTCAGTGGCCGAAACAGAAAAGGAAGGGGCCGACAGGCGGGCCACGGCTGTCAGAGGGCGAAAGGTGTGCGGCGGAGGCTGACGAGTAGGGCCAAGCGGGGTGAGGGTGGGAGAGAGAGGCGAGGGAGCGGCGCCGACAGGTTGACCCCACCTGTCAGTGGCTGGCGGTCGGACTGGGCCGGGCTCGGGGCAGATTGGAGGTTGGCGGCCCGTTAGGATTTTAAATTGTTTTCTGATTTAAAATAATTCTAGTAATTCATTTATTTGATTAAGGGTTGAATCACTGTTGATAAAAATTTGTAAAAAATCCTGAAATTACATTTTGGCCTCTAGGTTATTCCATAAAATTTTCAAGTCCAAATTTTGGATATCTTTCTCTGTTTGGCTTTAATAGGGCTCTTTAAGGGTTTTCTTTAATAATAAAATTCAGAAATGCTTTTATTGATGTATCCCTTTTATTTTATTCCTTTTAAATCTTGGGGTGTTACAGTGTTCGGAGCAAGGAAGCTAGTTTCGGAGGCTGCCAGAACACCCTTCGGCGGAACCCTGCTTCGATTACCCCTACTGGACCCATCACGTTGTTGTTGGTTTGACCAAGTCCCGCACGTCAGCACGCTCCGCAGCAGGCTTCGTCACATCAGGCTTCGCCACGCTTGTACTTTGCTTCGGACAAAGTCACGCTAGTGCGTTGCGTTTGGAGTATTTTTTCGTGTCAAAGACTTCGCGCCGAACCTCGCTATTCGGAGGTGATTTTGCGTCGATATATTCGGAGCCTGCCTTCGGCCAGATCCGTCCGAACGCCGAAGTCTACCTTCGGCGAGACCCTTCGCACTAGACGCCAAAGGTACCCCTCGGCGAACCCCTTCACACAGTATACTTCGAATCAGTTAGGCTCCGATCAGCTTGCTGGTTTACTTTATCTAATATATTTCTTTTCGGTTATTTGAATTATTTCTATGTGATCTGATTACTTGGCGACTCCACCCCCTTGCCACTGTTAAGGGTAGTCGGAACGCGACGTCAGTGTTGTGTTACGCTTAGGCTTGTCCCTAAGTATCTGCACACTTTTTGATCATCAAACTGACCCAAGTGTCGGGGCACGTTTTCATGTCAACAGTTTTTTTAAAAAAAATACACTCAACAAACCAGATTTTTTTGCCCACACAAGCACTCCGTTATGACGTCCGTTAGTATCATTTTTTGTCGAGTCTTTATAGTTTGCCGAGTGTTTTTCAAAAAATACTCGGTAAAACCGTCTTTGTTGAGTTCTCGAAATAATACACTCGACAAAGTTTTCATTATTAGGCAAATTTAGGTTTTCCCATAGTGGCGCTAGAGTAGTGCTCGAGATGTCAAAAATCCTCGGAATGACTCAGAATGCCTGTAGAGTAGAATTTCAAAATCTATGAAACCTCTTCGGAATGCCTGCCATGTGAAAGAGGAGTGATTCGATGGATCTGATGAAGCCGAGGTAGGGAGCGGGGAGGCCAACAGTGTATGTATAGTGGGAAGCCGATGGTGGAGACGACGTGGCCGACATAGGTTCGACAAGGCACTGTCGAGGCTAGGCGGTGCGGGTGGCCGTGTTGTTGTAGCAGTGACTAGAGATGGGGCAACACACCGAAGTTTGCTGTTGAAGCATCAACGCTCCGCCCGCATCACCGATAGACTTGCACTCGATTCCTAGCCACGGCGCGCCATGAGGCCCGCCTGCTCGCTCCATCCAGCCACGCCACCGCTGGTGCCTCGTCGAATCCACGCCGCTGGCCTCCCCACACTCCTCGTATGGGTTTCATCTGGTGATCTCTTCTTTTTCATGTGACATACATCCAAAGAATCTACCTTAAGCTACATACTTTAGGGCCCTACCCATAGAATTTGTTCTCTCCACTCTACCACACAGCACTAAGGGCATTCTCAATCATCCATATCACCTAGTGTACATGATATTAAATAGGTTGTTATGTAAGAAAAAAAATTGATGTGATAAGTAAGTTAATGAGGAAAGAGGAAAAATCATGGAAACCGGGTCTAATACAAGAAACCAACTATTCATGAGGCCAAGAAAATCAAAAGAGAGGATTGGAAGATGAATGGGAGAGAAAATAGATGATTGGATGGAAATATTTTTTTGAAGAAACTATCTATTAGAAAAATTATGTCTATATATGGTGTGTTACTCACTCTTTCATCTAAGACACCACCATAGATACTACTCTCTCCAATATAGAAAAATAAATTGTTTTAGACTTGTATAAAAATTGTTCCCTAACAAGTCATTTTACATTTTATTCTATATTTTGGGTGTTTATATTTTAAAATAGTACTATTTTCTTTTCGTTTTCTACATTATATTTAATAGAGACAAATAAAAAAATAAGCACTCTTAGATATCTGAAATAATTTTCAAAACAATTTGTTTTTCTATACCCGGACCGGAGCATGTGTTGCAATTGCTATAACCACGAAACACAGTAGAACTGCAACTTGCATCGGGAATTAAAAATATCAATTACTGTTGCTGGTCATGTGGCCCCATTTTTGGTTAATTGAAGCTAGTGTTGAATGGTTCGTTGGGTTGAGGTCAAGAATTCTTCTAGTCTCTAGATGGATGGGTGCATTGGGTCGTACTCGTGCTACATTCTTCATTCCTCTCCTGATGCTAGCTTTGCTTCTCACACTGCGCCCCTCGTGAACTCGAGCTACTGGCCTGGTCAATTAACTCGTGCCCCCCTCATTAACTTTTTCAACCAAAAAAAATTCACACAACATAAAGATTCACACACACGTATAGAGAGAATTTTATGATGTACCCAAATTTTGTGGACCGTCCAATCTGTGCGATCTAACGGTTCATATTTAATATCAGTGATTTATTACCTTTAGGAGGTAATAGATCATATAATCTTTCCTTTAATATGTGTGAATCTATATACATGCAAAAATTAATTTCTTTCTTTGTATGTTAGCATATTAATTATTGTATGTACTATAAAAAAAGAAATAATCAATAAACTTTCCATAGAGGCGACATGCATGCAGATTGCTTCCATAATCAATTTGGTTAACTATTCCCTAGGAGGTAACAGTCAAGTACAAGTTATACTTTTTTCACTAGCCAGTCAGCTCACTAGCTAGTGAAAGCTAGCCATCATATATTCATACACACACACACTGCTGTTTAACACTCAACCCATCGATCCTAGCTTGATGCGTTTTCATGTTTACTTGCTGTCAAAAGATAGCCTTCTTCAATTCGTTCCCACACACAAAAAAGAAAAAAGTCTTCATCGTCCACCATGCAAAAATTGCTATTGCAGTATTAGTGCTACATCGATCTATAAGATCGATGCCTGCAGGTGCCCTTTTTCTTTATTTCTTTTATATTAGCACTAACGTGTTCAGTGAAAGGGAGCGAGATATTGCGCATCTATTCTCTGGATCACATTCACACACACTCCCCCTCAGCTCTCGGCTAGCCCCAAATTATTAAGCTCACAGCCTCTCAAATTTACGCACGTGTTTAAGCAGTTTCAGGAGCTAGCAAAACCACTCCACGGTTTCCACGTAATTGATTAGCTCAATTTATTTATATTAGTTTCAGGAGCAACAGCTCGCTGTTGACTATTATCTAGCTAGATGCATGCATTGATGCATAGATCTACCCTCCAATTTCTTCTCCTAATTAAACTAGTGCTGCTAGATGCATGCAGTTAGCCAGCAGGACTAGTAGCCGTACGTCTCGTCTCCATCAGTCTACCCCGAAAGCAACGCGTCACCAAACACACACACACATCTCATCATGATGCACCCATGATCCATCAGCTTCTTTAATTCCTAGCTAGAGATATTAGCTTGCCAATTAGCATATTTATTGATCAGTAACTTTGTTGATTTTGATATATATATATATATATATATATATATATAATGTATACCCACGTGTGCGCATGGTACAAAAAATTGGACGAGTTGAAGCTAGAGTGTTACTATGTTACGACGAGTTTGGCTCACTTGACCTCTCTCTCAGATCTCTAGCTAGTACGACTCAGGCAACTTGGAATCGGTTGGTCACTCGATCTTGACAGGCGTTTCAAAGGAATTTTTACTCGCTTTCTTGTACTTGTTTAATGCTTAATACTAGCAAGCTCGCCAGGTAGTAGCTGGTAGCCAATAATATAATGCGTGCAACTAACTGTGCACGCAAGTGCATGCATGCTGTCCAAGCATATATATACATATACACACACACTATATATGTATATGTATATATAAGCTAGCTTAGTAAGCTAATAACTTTGTGAATGTGCAATGTGTCCAGCTCCATTTCAAGGAAAAGAGAAAAGGTGAGACGCCTAATGTTGCCGTCTCTCGCTAGACACCATGCGACATCACCCAGGCCGGATGCGCCGAACGAACCGATGCTTTGCACCAATATAATTGCGTATGTGCGTGTGCATGTGTACGTAATTGCAGCTAGCTGCTGGCTTAGGCCTGTCGCCCAACCGAAACTAAAGATGCATGCATATATGCCCTCTTTAGCTGGTAGCACGTAGCAACGAGATCCATCATTAGATTGCTCAAGATGCATGCGCATGGAGCCCCCCAAAAGCAACGATTTGATAGCCGATATTATTTCAGCCGACCTACTTTACTTGTTTGATCACTTGTTCGATGGGAAACACCAAACATCGTCCATGCGTGTGAAGCACTAGCTAGCTAGCTAGCTAGCTTGTTGCTTAACAGTTAACGTACTTCTTGCTGGATTGCGCCTAACCTTCCAGTTTTGTGACCATCTAGACAGGGATGGGCCTGCTAGTACGTACCATGCATGCATAGCCGGGCTAGCTAGCTACCAATGCAAGTATCAGGCTGTCAGCCTTCCTAATGGTCTTATATTGTCATCACGGGCCTAATAAATGGATTTTGAAGCCCAAGAAAAGGAAAGGCTTGAAGCAATATAATGTACCTTAACCTAATGACCTTACCAGTGAAGAGTCTGAACGACGTTGGCAGTTGGCAGTCTCTACTACTGATGCGTTGTCCAAAGCACATCATATGCCATCTTCTTCAGGTTAATGATCTATATCACCGGCTTCAGTCGATCGCCTTCAATCCCCAGCCGTACGTATGAATTCCACATCGGCTCTTACAGATGGACGCGGCAACATTGACTTGCAGAACACACGTAGAAACACAGTAATTTGCCGAATGACAATTATCTTTCTCATTCGTCGATGAATGTCACGTTCGACTAAACATAATCGGCGACCAGGCTTCCCGTGTACAGATGGTTCGTCAAGTATATTTAATCAGACACTTGGCGAAACTGTCACGTCGGTTTCGCCGAGCGCTCGATGCGGCATTTGGCAAACTAAACCGACTAACAGTCGGTGACAACGTGACGACAACTTCACTGAGTGTTTGACGTGACACTCAGTAAATACAATACACCTTTATCAAGTGCCCGATGTGACACTCAACGAACTCGCGACCTTCAGCCCCTCCCGAGCGCATGGAAAGTGCCATGTGTCTATGCACTCGACTGAACACGTGGTATACTTGACAAAGGCGACGAAGATCTACAGAAAAAAAACTATGAACAAACACACATTAACAGGCTCACGCGAACTCTAATGGAGAATTGACATCATGCGTTAACGCAGCAATCCCAATCCCATGTGGCGACGATAACGCGCGGCAGTGCAAATGGTATAGAATTCTGAGCGATGAACAGAATTAATTGGAAATGGCCGGCAACATCAAATTATCCCAACATATATATGGTGGTACAGTAGATCCACCAGCGGATAGTCTGTAACTCTCACCACTATTTCACCAGTAAAAACTCCACCAAGGATAATTCAATTGCTGTAATTAAGGATAAGAAATGCAACAGCAAATCATGAGCTAGCTAGCTAGACGAGCGTACAATACATATGTTTATTACAAATTCCACCGGCCTGATTGACCTAATACTAGAATGCGAATCTTTTGGCAGCCCTATCAATTAGACACCTTGGATAAGTTAGAAATTAAACAGTCCTTAGTGATGAAGATTTTTTATCGATCAGCGTGTCGGCGATACAGTCTGTTGTGACATCATCCTGTTATATAATTGCATCGGCTACCTCCGATAATCTACACTAGAGGCTGGGGCGCGCCTTGGCGCGCCTCCTGTAGCGTTTACTATGAGTAGGGCGCGCCAATGGCGCGCTACCTATACATAATTTTTTCATTCATTTTTAAACACTATTGTTATTATCATTGGAATTCTAGCCAATATTTTTTATCAGAATTTTTTAAGAATAGATTGTAAGAAAATAAAAAATACAAATCCATAAAGCTAGTTCAAGCCATGCAAAATGGAGAGTTCACATGTTCTATATCAACATTTCTGTCCTCTTTTTCAAAAGTTTCATAATAAGGAATATTGCCTTTGGAAGCACACCACTCCATTGCTTTCTTCTCAAAAACCTGTGTGAATAGTAAGCATGCAGTGAAATATATAGACAAAAGTAAAAAGATAGTGAAATATATAGACAAAAGTAAAAAGATACAGTGCTATTATTTACGAAACCCACCACTCTGCTTTTACCTCCATCTACATCAATCTTGTTCCCAAGTAAAATGAATGGAACAGTTTTGGGAAATGGAAATAGAAAAACAATCAATTTAATTGGTCAAGATTCCACACGATGTTTACATGAGATGGAAATACTATAGTATCGCAAAGAAATATTACAACCAAATCCTAAATGGACATATAAAATGAAACATTCAAAAAAAATAAAAATTATGGCTTTAATTTCATCAAGAATATAACTACTAATATAGTATTAACTTTCAATGATGACAAGGATAAATAGTGGTCAAGACCTCAGAATATCAATAATTATCATTACTTTGAAACCTTTAGATATTTTTTTAAAAATTATGCACTAAGGTAGTAAGGTTGGACACCCAGCTAGTGACAATTACCAAAGATTTAAGCCCTCCTCAATGCTACGATCCTATTGATCCTTAAGTTGGTAGGCAGGCAGCTAAGGCCTAATCAATGTTTATGATTCAAGGACAAAACATCACTAAAAGTAACACTCGCTATAAACAAACTGAGGTTTATTTCTACCTTAATGAATTACCAATGTCATCATACAATATTAACAAGGTTGCCTTTCCTTGTTTCTGAGGCAGTAACCCTGCCTGATTTATATCTGCAACATATCCCAATTTGAGATATTTGAATGCATAAAAGTAGATCTAGGCAATTCCTTAAAATGCCATGAAAATTAAGGCCAGTGCTTAGCACAATGCTGTGCTCTAGGCATACAATTTTCAACAGCATCATAAAACTCTATATTGGCCTTATTTTTATTTATCTAATTTTACCATTTCCAAGCTTCAATCCCCAAGCATGCCAAATAAGACCATGATCATGTAATACAAAAGCATGGCACACTGTGTCAAATGAATTAAACACATGCTTCAAAGAAATTTAGTGCACAAGATTAATTCTATAAATTGGCAAAGTTGGACTTAACATATTGCATTTGATGCAGTAGTAGATATGTAAATGATCTATGTGTAAATATTGTCAGTTTGCACAATAAAATTGTAATGTACTGGTATAGCATGGACTGTCCATAAATATGATATTGACTAATAGGTTTATCAAGAATAAGCTTTGCCACATGCCACTTGAACAAACACAGGGGGGAAACAGATATTCAACTAAGCATGAGCAACAAAGTTAGTGGCATAGCTTTGTAGTCCGTAGTCACCATCCACAACCATGATTAAGTATCACACTGACATGATAAAGAGAGGGAGAGGCTTACTTGGTTGAGGAACTCATCATGCCATGTGTTGAGTGTGTCAATTACATGTTAGCATTGACATCATAGATGAGCACACAACAATCTGCCATTCTGTAAAATGTGTTAAGTTTTCCATATTTCTATGGTTACAGGAAAATGTATCAGCCTATCAAGAGTCAATATGTAAATAAAGCTATAGACACAGTTAAAGTGTGTGGAAATAAAGAAAAAATAAAATAAATAATGGAAGTTAAAGTGAAATTATACAAGTGGAACGTTTATACAGTATAGTACTAAACAGAATCTGAGCGATACCGATACCCTATTTGGAAATTTAAGCAGTTTATGAACATGCATGCATTTGCAGCTCAGGAATATGACACTTAAAGTAAGAACAATTCAGCACAATATATAATTGGTAGTTGGTACATCCATAGCATTCCTGTATTCCCGACAGTGGCACTTGCCAGACCAGTATCTCTACATTGTAGTTAAATTTGAAGCAAAAAAAGCTTCTCAAAAAACATAAAACAATGCAACAAAATCACCTTGTTCTTTGTAATCATCTTGTGCGACCTATAGATTAAAATCTGGAAGATGGTTTCCCTGGCCTTAGAAGAAGATAGTGGATACCCCTATGGCAAAGCACCCAAAAGCTACGCAAAGGCTCAATCGCTCACCTGATAAAGATGAACTACAAAAATGAGTTCCAAATGTTTAGGAAACAAAATGATGCATTGATATATAACACCATGTAATTTAGCGACACATTGGCACTGTTTTTGATCGGAAACTCTATGTCACTATTATGAAATTAAAAATCTCGGCACACAACCTATATTTTTTAGCAATCATTGCAAAACACAACTGACAATCAAATGAAATAATCCCACATATATTGATCACGGCAAAATGTGGAGGTTGACAAGGTAAACACCAGGTTATGCTGCTAGTGCAGCTCTTCCTCAACTGCGGCAATCACAAAGCTTCAAGGCCGACATATAGATGTGAGTTGATAAACTATAATCTTTTGGACTTTATATTGCTTAATAGATGGTGGGAAGACCGATGGGTGATAACGACAAACTTATATCTATACCTAGAATATGTAAATAACATAATTTACTACCAAATTATAAATATATTCATGCACACAACTAACAAATGAGATAGCCTGGCAACTAAATGGCATGTGGCCTACAGTAACTGCATAAGGAACAGAGCCAGTTGAGATTGATAGATGAAACTATGTTTAATTGTATATATGACATTATGCCATCAAAAAAATCCAGGTCTGGATAGTCCAAAGTGAATAATAAAAGGATCAATTCAGCATGCAGGATTGTTTAGCAAAATGGAAACAATCTAAGGCGGTACTATCTGAGTTGGAGGGAGAGATGGATCATACCTATTCTAGCTGCATTCTAGAAGAAACCACGGAATCTATCAAGATAAATTCAAGTAAAAAATAATAGATCAGAAAACACAACAATAATTGCAGCTTACAAGACAAATATTATTTGACATCTTTCCACTATTTTATTTCGTTCAAAAGTAACAGGATTACAACATCCAATGGCCATTCAGCCTTTCAAATCTATGAAATTTTACGAGCTAACTGTACGCAACTACAGTGTCACTAATTGTTTCATACAAACAGCATTAAGTTAGCACACAGTGCTACCGGAATATACAACGTTCAGAACCAAGGTGGACCATTAAAGTGTAAATTCAACTAATTTCATCGATGCCCTACACAGATCAATCATGCCCAAAACAAGTTGGAGTCACCAAATCTAGTTCACACTGCGGTCGAAAATTATTTCAGTACAGATAGAACTTAGAGTTTCTGCATAAACAGTACGTACTGAAGATGCAATAGCTGCAACAGCCACTTAGATCCTGTAACAGCAAAAATACATTTGCACAAGTTGAAAGATTAGAATAGCGAGTAGTTCATGTAAGCATGAGCATACCTCTTATGAATATCAACATATTCGTCAGTTTCATCCACTATCTCCTCTTGTACAATGAGTAAACTAAATTGGTAAAGAAATATAGATTATGTCCAATCATAAGTGTCAGCTGTATAGATGATTACAAGTATCATCAAAGGGCATCCTTAATGCTAAGGCTTGGATCCTTTTGACCAATAATTAAAAGAAACAACATCCACATATGAGATATGATTTATTTCATAGGGAAAATGCCCATAGAACCTGCAGAGTATATGCACATAAAATCGATTAGCATCCCAAATGGAGCTAGTAGTTCATAACAAGGAGTCAAGGTCACGATAATATAACCAGTTGATCAGTTTTCCTTCTCAAATCCACATAACTAAACTACTCTATTGTTCTATGCTCTGTCATTGTTACCTTTGTCCACGGAGCAAAAAAATCTCCGACAGACTCAAAACCCAAAACCAGCAGCGAGAGGAGAAAAAAATTCTGAGGCATGCATCTCACAAAAATTCCGAAAACACACACAAACGCAAGCAAAACAAATCCCCAAAAGAAGAGCAGAGGAGCCTGTAGCCAACCAAACAACCACTGAATCGCTCCTACAAGAATAGCTCATAGCGATTAACGTTTGGTTTTTGTTAAACAACCACATCCATTCAACCGATTTTTTTCAACAAGCAATCATCATCTACGCAAATACTTACACTCTTATACATTCAAAAGAATAGCTCATAGCGATTAACGTTTGGTTTTTGTTGATAAATCACTCAGAAGTAAGAGGATTCACTTTCATATCACGTGAGGAGCAACGTCAGGTCATTCCGCCTCGCCGTGCCCGTGGCGACGCCTCTTGCCGCCGCCGACTGCGCGCACGCCAGCCCCACCTCTCCTGCCTCTCCGCACGCACGCCGTCGCTAGGCTCCGGATCCGGGCCCTCCATGAAGCAGGAGTGGGGGTTATTCACCTTGAAGTCCTCGTGGTTGAGGATGAGCAGGAGCACAGCGAGGGTCGGTCGCCGATGGCACGACGGTCGATAGGTCATGGCAGGGAGATCGGGGAAGGAGGAGGAGATAGTGCCCTGCGCGATCTGGAGGGGGAGAGGGAATGAGGTGGTTGAATCGGTGGGAGAAGGATAGGGATGGATGGAACGAGAGAAGAAGATTTGAGCTATGACTGTGAGGGACCGTGAGAAATCCGAGAGAATGGATGGACAACACAAGGAGTACACTGCGCACAGGAATGATTGCTTATTGGCTGGACAGATGGAGAAAAAGTGACTGGTCGACGCGACGCGACACTGCAGCAAATTTTAATGTGCCACGCCCGAGCGAACACTTAGTCAGTCCATGTAGTAATGGGGTGACTGAATTAGGTGGGAGTAGGTGGGGAGTAGGTAAGCTGGGGGCGGACTGAACGAAAAGGAGACGCAAGCAAAACAATTTTCGACGACGTGGCGATCGGATCTCACACGAGCGGCAATCAAACGGCTAGGAAAAAAACGTCGACGTGGCCAGGCCGGCGGGGCGCCCAGCCCGCCGGCCTTTATGGTTTCTAAATGAGCCTATTAGTACTCTACACTACTACATAAAACCATGTTAGTGATTTTATTAGTGACGAGCAAGTTTCCCTTTATTCTTATTATCAATAAAACAAGGGTTAATTTTTTTGCGCCACTATAATTTTTACGGTTTGTTAATATGTCATCGGTGTATCAATGACAAATGAGGGTCACCACAGTCAGTGACATTGACATGTAGGCAATTCTTGAAAATTATAATGGCATGTGAATAATTTTCCCTTAGAACAACCTTTAGTGATGATGGGCGATAGTATTCACCCGTCACTAAAGGAGGTCTATTGGTTCACATGCTATGATTTTTTAGTAACATGACGTAATGTTACCTGTCACTAATATTACGGTTATTTTGAAAAAAAATTAGGCTACATTCTAAATCAAAGCACATCCAATATTATATTCCGAAGCACATCACATACAATTTATCACAAAATAAACACAGAAGATTCATTACCAAATTAATATTATATATATATTAACTTCTAACTCGTTATCTCGAAGAAATTGCATGGCTAAAACAAAGTACCATAATAACCTCATTCACTAACTTTGAACTTCTTCTAGCTAACTTGTAACTTTCATAAGAGCTTGAATAGTGTCATACGAAGATTCTCTCCGTCAACACACTGTGAATTGATTAATGTTATAGATATCTAGTTTTACATCCTCTCTTATGATCTTCCTATACTCCTTTCCCTTGAAGAAAAATGAATATGCACAATATACATAATGGTTATAAGTATAAAAAATAAGATGGATAGGAAAACATCATACCTCATATTTACACTATATACATGACAACCTCAATTGCACCGTTGTTGATGTTGAAATGGAAGGTGCATATTGTGTCAACTTCTAACGTGTTATCTCAAATAAATAGGCTAAAACCAATAATTAGGTAGCACCATCCATCTATGGATTTATGTACCACAATTGGGATGACCTCAGACTATAGATAGCCATATGGGCCGGGACATATGGGCCAGCATGAGGCACGACGATTTTGGCCCAGCATAGGATCGGCACGGCACAAATTTTAGTGGGTCGGGATAGCCCGACACGAAGCACCGGGTTGTGCTTAGGCTGAGAGGCCAGCCCACAGGCTGACCCGTCATGGCCCGGTTTTTTATTCAGGCACGATATCAACCCGCTTCCAAAACTCCGGGCCTCCAGCCCATGAGGCCACGACCACGGTCCACGGTCCACCGTCGCACGCCCCGACATCCTGTTGACGCCAAGATTTGGTAAAGCCTAGGACCACTAAAAATACTGCACGGTCAACAAAGGACAAAGAGGTCTGGTCAAAGAAAGTTGTTGGGGGAAAATACTTCATTATTCCCAGAATCTTCAAGGTTACAAGACAAAGACAATTCACTAGACTGAAGTCCAAGACTTGTCTCCAGCCTGGCGTAGGATTAAGTCCGGAGGATCTGTCTGGACTCCCGTTCGAAGATACACTTCGAAGGTTCAATATCTGCAGTGGAAAACTGCCAGCAAGGACAGAAGACTTATCTTCTTTCTGATTAAGTTAGTATTTTACCATTTTAGCCCTATTAGGGGTACCGAAATAGTCTCCACTATGTCAGTTGTAATTGAGGGGTAAAAAGGTATTTTCTTTAAAGTTTTTACCTATAAATACCCCCATTCTTACCCTGTAATAGGCATCAAATACTAAGATATTCAATACACAACTTTGAACTACTTTGATCTATTATCCAATACGGAGGCTTGAAATAGTCCGCTTCACAAACTCTTCATTTGTTAGTTCTTAATTTTCGAGAACCTGTTAGCGTAATCTTTTACGCCAACAAAAGTCAAGGGAGCCCGTCCATGCTATTACAAGATGATCAGACGCAGAAGAAGCCGATGAAGATAAGACACAGAAAAGAAGATGAAGATTATCCGAAATCAATTAAGATAGAGTGCTTGTATGGCAAGTCTCTGGACTATAAATATGTACCCCTAGTTAGATTAGAAATACACATATCTGTCAATCAACTACTCGACGCATCACCACCCTTGGGTTCCAAGGTTTATCCGGCGAAGAGGTGAGCCCCGTCACCCCCGATGTTCGTACCAATTTGATCAGTATCCTCACAGCTGCATCAAATTGATCTCTTGAGGTGAACATTGAAATAGTACAGTCACCAGTTGTTCTCGGTGTATTAGTTAGATCTAAGACTGCATCAGTTCAGTTTGATCTCTTAGATTGATGTGATCTAGGTGTGATAGTTTGAAGTTTCATCAGTTAAGTTCGACATCTCCTTCTATTGTATCTCTTTCATGTTGTATATCGTTCAGCTAAATAAAGCATGTCCGATTCTTTGATATATTATTAAGATCATCGTGACTAGCTACTGTCTTGGTTAGGTGTGATCTAGTTATTGTGATGATTTTCATGATATAGACATGTTATCTGGCACATTTTATTTATTTTTGTCGGAGTACAAGCCGACGGGTTATCTTCGATTCCACGCTACATCTTATAAGTTATCGAAAGAGCACTCATCAGCCTACGCGGTTAACTGTTCATTTTATCGGCTGATGGCACGCTTTCCCAATTAATTCATCTCAGATCATCGGCCTTATGACCGATCGGCATGATATTCAACAAATATCCCATCCTCATCGTGGTCATCGACTCGATAGCCGATAGGCCATGCTACTAATGTCATATTTTATGTTCCCTTATCAGTTGCAGGGTCAAACTGATTGGCACGCCTTGAACCCTTTTTCTAAGAACATAGGATCTGCACTGGAGTGAAGCAGATCTCCCAAGCCACGTGTGTGTCAAAGTGTGATCAAAAAACGCACCAACATGCTTTAATTTTTGGCATGCCCGGTGGGACCATCTCCAACAACTCAGCCATGGCGAGCGAGATCAACGACGACAACATCATTCCGATCACCATGGAAACCCTAACTGAAGAACAAAGGCTGGAGGTGCAACGACACGTGAAGGAGTTCTGTATGTCATGCTTGTAGTCCTACGACATGAGCCAGACGGGGCCCAAGCAAAAGAGTCTATTGCCAAGACCAGTATTGGCAATAGAAGGTGGCCAGCCAGCAGAGAATTCTCAGGCCAAAGTCCTAGAAATCGTTGACTAGGCGATTCGCCACTCACTGGCCAACCAATGAGGAGCCATGCTGAATAGCGTGGGCCTCATGGCTCTAGAAGTGATGAGTCATTGTCAACGATAGTCAAAGAGGACAGAAGAAGAGAGGAGATCTGCTATTTCATGGGCCGCGTGTGACTCAGGTACACGGGCAGCAAGCGACTGTCGGGCAGAGGAGGCTGTGAAGTCGGGCTGGCCCAATCCGGGTGCATGGGCCAGAAGAAGTAGAAGACCCACTGGGTTGTTGACCAGGGTTGACTCAGGTACACGGGCGGTGAGTGATTGCCGGGCTGAGAGAGCTGCGGAATCGGGCCGGCCCAATCTGGGTACCTGGTGCAAAGTCGGTGGAGGCTTTGTCAGTTTCGGCGCAAAACTGACAACCGTTGATTCTGTATCCGACTGTCCAGAAGAGAAGCCGTAGTCGCTATGAAAACTTAGCTTTCGGATAAGTCATCTGTATCTCTAGGCCCACAGTCAGTCAGTCGTGTCTGTAAAAATTCCTAAGGGCAGTAGAGTCTTTTCTTTTATTCTTGCGTCTGTAAAAACCCTAAGGGGCTGGTAGAATATTCCTAGTGTTGGGCAGCCTATAAATAGGGCCCCAATCCCTAGGGTTTGGACTACCCCTTCCATAATTCACTTTTTAATCTATTGGGTCACTTTGTCTCCTGCGCACTCTCTCTCTCTTATTCTTGTTTCTGTGCGCCGCCAGAGGCTTGTTCTTCTGATTGCATTTATTTTGCTCTTCATTAATGCAGTAAGATTTTGTTCCCTGTTGAGTGCGAGGCGTGCGTTTGGTTATTGTGAATCTGAATCGCTGTGTACCGTGTGCATTTTTGTTCACTATTTGTTTCTGTTGCTTGTGTTCTTCACGCAAGTAGTACTAGTTCTTGCTGTTGCAAGTAGTACTACTACACTGTAGCAACAGTACTCTAGTGCCAGCTTTTTGCTTTTACTGCGTAGCTTTTTGATCGAGTTGACAGGGCCAAACTCCCTTTTCTGGTGTGAAGTCCAACTCTGTGAAGCAGACTTCGAATCTGCAAGCTTCGAATCTGCAAGCTTCGAATCAGCAGACTTCGAATCAGCATACTTCGAATCTGCAACCTCCGAATCTGCAACCTTTGAATCTGCAACCTTCGAATCTGCAACCTCCGAATCTGCAACCTTCGAATCTGCAACCTTCGAATCTGCATACTTCGAATCTGCATACTTCGAATCTGCAACCTCCGAATCTGCAACCTTCGAATCTGCAACCTTCGAATCTGCAACCTCCGAATCTGCAACCTTCGAATCTGCAACCTCAGAATCTGCAACCTCAGAATCTGCAACCTCAGAATCAGCAGACTTCGAATCTGCAGACTTAGTCAATCTGTTCTCGCTTTGCTGTTTAGTTTTCTTTTTAAATGCGTTGGGTTTTGGGAGCAGGCCATTGATTCGAAAGAATATTTTTTTAGGCGCCCATTCACCCCCCTCTGGTCGCTACTTTCGGTCCTACAACCAATCCGGGGCGTTGGTCAACACTCTGCAGGGCTTATCAAGAAAGTTGTCGAGGGCACCGTGGTCTCCGGACCACTGCAAGGCTCAACATACATCCTTGACAACCCAAAAAACCAATGCATACTTAGTCAGCGCTACAGCCGCAAGGGCCGATGAGGCTAGAGCAGCTGGGCACCTCGCCCGGTCACAAAGCTAACAAGACAGCTAATCCAGCAGGCCCCGCACAGGGCCCGCTCTAGAGCGCATCATATGGTATCGAGAGGAATGCACCAGCGCCGTTCCTAGCGTTCGACGCAAGACTATTGTTGATAGCAAAAAATGACATTAATTGTCAAGATTGTCAAAAAACAAATTTTTGTAATTTGGGTCGAAAATACACATGTCATAGGTCAGGCCGAAGCCCTATAGGGCCAAAGGCCCATTAATCCTTGGGCTTCGGAAGCCTTCCAACGGCTTGCTACCTTTGGCCCAAAGGCCTTCGGAAGCCTGCCTCGCTAAAGCTTCGGCCTAGGGAGCAGGCTTCGGCAGGTCTTGCCAAAGGCCCACTTCGGGTTGGATTTCAGAGATAGAGTTTGAGTCTGATTTTGGCTAATTTTATCCCTAAGTTTGATTAGGCCAAATCCTACCAGATTAAATCTTAGAGATAAGAAGAGTAGCCCTTATAAATATAGGGGTGAGGCCAGTTCATTAAGCCCCCAACACAAATCAATCACAAAGCCCTAGGTTTGAACCGTACCTTTACTTTTTATTTACCTTTCTGTAACCTTCGTGGGTTTGCTTGGAAGCCCTCCGCCAGCCACACCGAAACTGTGGTAAGCCTTATTACTTCGCCTGTAAAGTACCCGTTAATCTATGAAACATATTGCTATCGCCTTGTTGCTTCGCCTGTGAAGTATCCGTTAATCTACGTAACAAATTGCTATATTCGTTTTCCTACTGCAACACTTAGCAGATTCAGTCTCTAGGCTGAATTGGCACTTGATATTTGTTCTGTTGTAGGTTTTCACGCTCGGAGCCTCCTTCACCAGAGGTATCTGAAGCCAGGAAGCTACTTTCAGAGGTCGCCAGGACACCCCTCGGTGGAATCCTTGCGTCGACTGCCCGTGTCGGACCGTCATGTTGTTGTCGGTTTGTTCAAGTTCCGCATGCTAGCGCGCTCCTCATCAAGCTTCGTCACGTCAGGATTCGCCACGCCATACTTCGCTCCGGACGAAGTCACGACAGTGCATTGTGCTAGGATATTTTGTCGTGTCAGAGACTTTGCACCGAACCCCACTGTGCAGATGTGATTTCGCGTCGAGATTTGTTCGAAGCCTGCCTTCTGTTAGATCAGTCCGAACGTCGAAGACTACCTTCGGTGAGACCCTTCGCACCATACGCCAAAGGTACCCTTCGGTGAATCCCTTCGTACAGTATAGTTCGAATCAGTTAGGCTCTGATCAGCTTGCTGGTTTATTTTATTTAATATTTTTTTCAACTAATTGGATTATTTCTATGTGATCTGATTACCTGGCGACTCCACCCCTTGCCACTATTAAGGGTAGCCGGAACGCGATGTCAGTGTTGTGTTACACTTAGGCTTGTCTCCAAGTATCCGCACACTTTTGGATCATCGAACTGACTCAAGTGCAGGGCACGTTTTTGTGTCAACACACTTTTTGGCGACTCCGTTGGGGAGGGCTACGCCAACATGACAGGTACATCTACATCGGCCGCCGGTACATTTACAATGACTACTACGTCTACATCACCGATGGATCCCACAGGGGGCGCAGATATCGACAACCGCAACATCATGACGCCTACCCTTTAATATATTCCCGAAGAAGACCGAGCAGACATCGAGGCAAAGATTAAGGCACTACAAGACCTCATGCTTGGAAGCTACGTCAAGACACGTGCGGGCTTCATCAAGCGCGACGTCAACATCCCCGACCTCGCTCGGACCCAGGTAACACCGGTATCACCTCGTTTATATTATTTATAGATTGAGCAAAAAATAGCCACATCGGTAGACCAAGCTGTTAGCGCTTCGCTAGCCAGCCGTCTAGATTCGACAGTTAGCTCTCAGGTATAGGTGACACGTAGAAGGTTAGGCTTTACCGAGGCCGTACCTTTGTATCTGATTGCTAGAGTACCTCCGATAAATCACATTTAAAGCAGAACTGACGGTAGTACTGGCAAAGCCATTGCGTCTCTGGCCTCGACATCTATGGCCGAGACCAGTCACCATGCTTACGGCCAGACTAGCACTGCCTACTATGCGCCACCTCCACCTGCACCTGCACCAGTTTTTCCCACGCTGCCTGCACCGCATGCACAAATGCATAGGCCTGAGCACGTCACATACCTAGAGCCAGCATGTGAGAAAGATCCCCACGGCCGACACTCTGACATACCACCGCGTGTCGCACCCCGCATGAGAGACGCGCGCAGGCAGTAGGCCAGGATGACATTGAGGAGCAGATCCATGCACTATTTAGGGAGTGCACCGGCTTCGTACCTAGGGGTCGAGCTAGGGTTTACCAGAAGTCGTACCCCGACCATTTTGGCATGATACCATACCCTCCCGGCTATAGATTCCTTGAATTCACCAAGTTCGACGGTGAGGGTAGCAAAACCACGCTAGAGCATGTCAGTCAGTTTTTAGCACAGTGTGGAGAAGCTAGTGGGTCGGACGCTTTAAAACTTAGACTACTTTCTCTCTCACTATCCAGCACCGTTTTCACTTGGTTTTCGGTGCTCCCGCCGAACTCTATCCAAACATAGGCTGAATTAGAATAAAAATTCCATAACTACTTTTATATGGGTGAAACAGAACTTAGGCTTTCACACTTGACATCGGTTAGACAGAAATCTAGCAAGAGCGTCTCTGAGTATATCAAGCGCTTTAAGGATACCAGAAACCGGTGTTTTAGTCTCAATATTTCGGAAAGGGATTTGGTGGATCTAGCTTTCAATGGGTTGCGCTCTGAAATTAAAGAAAGACTAGACAACCAACACCTTTTAGAAGTTAGCCAAGTCTTACAACAGGCTCTGGTCTAGGAAGGCCGGGCTAAGGATAAAAAGTTTATTAAGACATTTAACAAGCCTAGGGCTGAAGCCCATGTCATGGAGCACTCCGACGAGGAAGAATCAGAGGAGGAAGAATATTCGGCTGACATGTATGCAGCCGAATGGGTTTGGAACGCTAAGAGCAAACCCGTTACTTGCTCTGAGTTACGACCATCTCCAACCAAGAATCGGCCTAGCGAAGTCAAATACTCGTTTGATATAACTAAGTGTGATAAATATTTGATTTCCTCTTGAAGAACCAGCTACTCGGGTTGCCTAAAGGCCAAGTCATCCCATCTGTCGATGAGCTAAAGAAACGCCCGTACTGTAAGTGGCATGATTAACATTCACATTATAATAACGACTGCAATGTTTTTCGTCGATAGGTTCAATCGGCCATAGAGGAAGGACGATTGGAAATAGACCCAAGTTCGAAGATGAAGCTAGACAAAGACCCCTTTCCCGTTGTTGGGGGAAAATATCTCATCTTCGGGATTATTGCCGAAGCAGCATAAAGACAGTCAACCAGTTCGAAGATTCTCCGAAGATCATCTTCGAAGATGCCCAGAACCCCGTTCGAAGCCCGAAGACAGGCATTGGTTCGAAGTATGTCTTCGAACTAAAGCCCTTCAGGATCTTTTCTGCCAGCTAAGATGGAAGACTTATCTTCTTTCCCATTAGATTAGTCTTTTACCATTTTAGCCCTATTAAGGAAATCAAATAGTTTCCTTAATGTCGGTTGTAATAGAGGGGTAAATAGGTCTTTTCCTTAATGTTTAGGCCTATAAATACCCCCCATTTCACCCTGTAATAGGGACCGAATACAAGTGATTCAATACACACTTTCGAACTATTCTAAGCTATTATCCTTTCGGAGGCTTAGAACAGTTTGCTTCACAAACACTTCGTTTGTTAGTTTCTTTTCTACAGAAACATGTTAGCGTAATCTTTTACGCCAACACCCGTGAACACCGTCGACCCCAACGAGAAGAGGGTGTTGATTCGGCCAGAGCAGGCCAAGTCAACTAAAGGGAAAGCGGTCATTATTGGAGAATCACGTACACGCACACTCGTACCTAAGAACCCTGAAGTAGGAGTGTGGAAATGGAATGCCGACACGCCTCCTTCGGCTAAGGGTCGCAAGAAGCCGAAGGTGACATACCAGATGTTGTTGGACAAGCACCAAAGAAAGGCTAAGGAAACAGGCCCCCGCGCAAAAAATCTAAGTCAACCGAAGGGGCCAAAATAGTCGGAGGGTGGCTTCGGGCCACTGTGGCCGAACCCTCCGCACGATGGCTTCGGGCCGCAGTATTATAACTGGTAGGGACAAACAGACGTGGCGAAGGGAGACATTGTCCATAGGCTATCTGTAGTACCTTCGAATCGACTCACACAGGACAGAGCCAAGGGAGATGGACGTAAAGAGGTGAAGGATAGGGAGTACGAAGCCATCACAGTCAAAGTAGGGTCTCAGGAAGTCCCAATCCCAAAGGCCCCCTCGCCGAAGCTCGACAAAGGTAAGTCGCCTACTCCAGCCGAGGCCAGCGCCGGAGCCCGATCTGATCGGCCGAACGAGGCCGGTCCGACCGACAGGGTCCGCACTGAAGTACCCTCTGATTATGAAACACGCGAGGCCGACCTGGGTGGTACCCCTTCGGCCAAAAACCACAAAAAAGGTGTTGGTGCCTGGTACCAAGCCACAACAATCTTGGGCACCTCCGGGCATGTCCAAATCACAGAAAAGGTAGCTACAACGCCTACAGACACAGGAGATGCATGAGAAAAGGGCCGGGGAGGAATGAGACACTATCTTTGAGGAAATCCGCCCTCGGCCAGCTACAAGACATGTATGGAGGATCAAGCCGGTTGAGATAACCAACCCAGCTCCCAGTCCGAGCGACGACGATGACATACTCGACGACGATTATATGCCCGTCTCTGAGGGGCCCACACCTTAGGCAATGGCCATCAACGTCGCCATGTTGTTCGCCGAGTTCGCCCTACCACAAGACGAGGTCGAGGTCGCTCAGTTGAACCTCGGTCCACGCAATGCTATTTTTGAGAAACCTAAGGATACGCCTCGCCACCTAAAGCCTCTCTACGTCTAGGGTCACATTGACGGGAAGCCGATCTCCAGAATGCTTGTCGACGGCGGTGCCATTGTTAACCTGATGCCTTACTCGCTATTGAAGAAACTTGGTAGGGACGAGGAAGACTTAAAGAGAACTAACCTAATGCTCAACGGCTTCAACGGTGAGAGTTCCGAGTCCAAGGGCATACTTTCCAGGGAGTTGACAGTAGGCAACAAGACATTTCCAACGACATTCTTCGTAGTTGACGTGCAAGGTAACTACAGCGTGCTGCTCGGGTGTGACTGGATTCATGCAAATTGTTGTGTTCCTTCTACTTTGCACCAATGCCTGATACAGTGGGACGGCGATGACGTAGAGGTTATACCAGCAGACACTTCGGCCCAGGTGGCATTGGCCGATGTGTCCATTGACGCCATCCACAATAAAGTAGAATGTTTATCGGGTAGGGATCTTTTGGATTATGACTTCATTAGCGTGTTCGGAGGACTATTCGTACCAGTGTCTGTAAAGCCAGCTAGTGTAGCACGGCTATTTCTAAATTATAGTCATGTCTAGCAAAAGTAATCTAGATTGTCTAAAGTCTCGTGTAGAGCAATACCGCTCTGCTAAAGACGGTATTGTCGAGGCCATCAAAGACTTTAGCAAAGTAGAAAAATTAGTACAAGGTTTTGCGTCGGCCGACCCCTTAGAAGAAGTCGACATAGGCAATGGTAGCATTCAGAGGCTGACCTTTGTAAATCAACATTTACAGGCTGATGAGAAGGCCGAAGTAATAAAGTTGCTTCGGTCGTACGTCGATTATTTCGCATGGGAGTATAGCGAGATGCCCGGATTAAGCCGCGAGCTCGTGGAGCATTGGCTCCCTATTAAACCCAAGTTTAGGCCTTATAAACAACCTCCTCATCGCTTTAATTCGGCCGTCTATGACCGGGTTAAAGAGGAGATAGAACGATTACTCAAGGCTGAGTTTATTACGCCATGCAGGTATGCTGAATAGGTCGCTAACATTGTGTCTGTAGAGAAGAAAGGGAGCGGAAAAATACGAGTTTGTATTGATTTCAGGGATCTAAACAAGGCCACTCCGAAGGACGAGTATCCCATGCCAATAGCCGACATGCTAATCAACGATACTTCAGGACACAAGGTACTAAGTTTTCTTGATGGCAACACTGATTATAATCAATTTTTTATGGCCGAAGAGGATGTCTACAAGATAGCCTTTCGATGCCCTGGCTTTGTCGGCTTGTTTGAGTGGGTCGTTATGACTTTTGGTTTAAAAATGCTGGCGCTACATATCAATGTGCTTTGAACTTGATCTTTCATGACTTTGTTAGGAGTTATGTTAGAAGTATACATAGATGATATTATGGTCAAATCAGACGCTATGGATAATCACTTAGCCGATTTGAAAGTTGCTTTTGATAGGATGCGACAGTATGGCTTGAAAATGAACCCACTCAAATGTGCTTTTGGCGTGTCGGCAGGCAAGTTCTTAGGATTCATGATTCATGAAAGAGGTATAGAAATTGATCCTAAGAGGCTTGAAAAGATTAGAAACTTTGCAGCGCCGACATGCAAGAGAGATGTGCAAAAGTTGCTAGGCAAGATTAATTATTTGTCACTTTATATCTAACTTATATGGAAAAATTAATGCCTTTGTCCCTATAGTCCGGCTAAAGAATGAAACCGAGTTCACTTGGGGGGAAGTCAGCAAAGCGCCTTTGAAAAGATTAAAGACTATTTATCATCACCGCCCGTGGTGAGAGCACCAAAAGCCGGAATTCTATTTCGGCTGTACATCGCTGCAGAAGATAGCGTGATAGGGGTCGTGCTAACCCAGGAGGTGGAGGGAAAAGAGTACATCATCACATTCTTGAGCCGCCGGAGCCCTTAATCCGTTGAAGGGCCCTGCTCATCGGAGTCCTCATGCCGAAGCCTTCTATACGATAGAGGCCCTCACATGCTGGACCCCTCTAACGGAAGGCTCCGCTCTGATGGGCTCCACACGGCCAATCCAGCCAATCTTCGACAGAAGCAGGAAAGGCTCGAGGGTACTCAACAGTGCACTATGGAGCAATGCCCTACAGCGATGTAGGGCAATAAAGATACGACACTACTCGGCGGGACCAGAACCAACAGGTGCCAATGCCTTCCCAATGTCCATCGCTGGGTCAGCTGGAGGATGATTAGGTGAATCGGATCACATAGCTCATCAAAAATCAATTCGGGTTGAAGCCCAAAGAGCAGACATACACGTACCGGTGGTCGTATCCTGAGTAGTTTGATCGAGTGCCGCTGCTAAACCGGTACAAGGTGCTAGATTTCACCAAGTTCTTGGGACAAGACTCGATCTCAACAATCGAGCACATTAGCTAGTTTCTCGCCCAGTGTGGGGACGCATCAGCTTCTGAAGCACTGAAGGTCTGGCTTTTCCCACTATCCCTGTCAGGATCGCCCTTCGCGTGGTTTTCTTCGCTGCCGGCAGATTCCATTAGAGGATGGGTAGACGTTGAAAAGAAATTTAACAAGTACTTCTTCATCGGCATCCAGGAGATGAAGCTGACCGACTTGACGTCCATGAAACAAAGGATGAATGAGGCAGTCACAGATTATATACAGAGGTTTCGAGACGTGTGAAGAAGATGTTATAGTGTGCACCTCAGTGTCAGTCAGTTGGCAGAGTTGGCATTTAAGGGACTCTTGAGCCCCATCAGGGAGAAATTTCATCGCACGAGTTCAAAAGCCTCTCGCAACTGCTACAAAGGGTATCGGCCCATCAGAGCCCATTCCAAGAGGCCAGACAGGACAAATACAAGAAGAAGGTTGCGTACACTCAAGTGTACCACTTGGACTCCGATGAGGACAGTGACTCTGATGCAGGAGTCAGGATGGCCGAGGGGTCCAAGAAAAAGAAGCAGGTCACATGCCCATGGGTAAAATTGGTCAAGAAGGAGGAGAAGTATGATTTCGATATCAACAAGGCCGATAAAATATTCAACCTGTTGCTTAGGGAGAAGCAGATTCACCTATCGCCTGGCCACATAATACCACCTGCTGAAGAACTGAAGAAGAAGAAATACTACAAGTGGCACAACTCCCCATCGCACCACACTAATGAGTTCAAGGTCTTCAGGCAGTATATCTAATCGGTCGTAGAACAAGGCCGGATCAAGTATTACGATGGGAGATAGCTGATGAATATAGACGGTCATCCATTCTCAGTCAACATGGTGCACGCGCACTATGATGACAATCGGCATGCAAGGAACAGAAGGCGGACCAACGGAAATGTCACCTCAGCAAAACTCATCGAAAAATATTAGAAGAGGTCGACAGAAAGGGAAGGTAGCGGAGACAACCATAGCCACTCGCGCTTCAATCCCCATTGGAATTGCGAGTTCTTCGGACTTTGTTGGAACGAAGGGCTACGACTATCATCCATGAACGACTGTCCGGGATGCAATGGGGGACCAGATGACTATTGGCCACGTTACGACGAGCTGAGGCCGCGTGATCAAAGAACCATACGCCAAAGGTTGTCACCTCCAAGGATATTGGCGCTATAAAGGCATGGCCCTGTCGGTCCTTAGGGAATCGGCCTCGTGACCAAAAATAACGAAGACCCAATGGAGAAGCTACAATGGTTCCCCTATGGAATTTTTGCGCGAAGCCAGAAAAGAAGGGTGCAACGTTTGCAGCAAAGAGAAGGGAGGGCACAAGTGCACGACAAAGAAGTTGATCTGCCCCCTAAGATCAAGAGCAAGTGGTTCCCAAAAGACAAGGCCGATAATAATGACAAAAAGGATGTGGAGGTAAACATGGTCTTCTTCCTTCCTGCAGAGTATCGGGCCATCTCAGAGGAGTACACGGAGCAGGCCGATACTATGGCTCAATTAATGCTGGCTTCACTACATCAAGGGGTTGGTCAATGGGAAGCCGATATCCAAGATGATGATAGATGGAGGGGCGGCCGTAAATTTGATGCCTTATGCCACCTTTTGAAAGATCGGGAAGACTAAGGGATTTTGGCGGCAACTCGTCAGACACAATGGGAGCTTTAAATGTAGAATTGATAGTTGGAAACAAGACGGTGCCGACCACATTTTTCGTGATCTAGGAAAAAGGATCCTACAACTTGTTGCTGGGATGCAACTAGATACACGCAAACTACTGTGTCCCCTCAACAATGCATAAAAACCTCATACAGTGGGTCAGCAACCAAGTGGAGGTGATTCCCATCGATAAATTGGTCAACATAGCTACAGTCGATCTATCAATATGGGAGGCAGAAGGAGTCATATGTTTGTCAGAAAAGGCTTGGGATGGGAATTTCTTGCAAGTGTCAGACGATGGTATCACACCAGTCAGTGAGGAGCCACCTAAGCTTATACTATAAGGACGACGTTAAGGATGACTTCGGCCAAGACGATGTCGCGACCGATAATCTAGTACGGCATGGGCGTCGGGCTAGGCAGCAGGCCGAAGTTAGCCTCCACAAGGTACCACGCCTCCAATGAAACAATAGTGAGTTAAAAGTTGTCACATCAAGAAGAAAAGAGGTCGAGCGATGAGACTAAGGGAATATTTTTTGATCGTTCGGACGAAGTACACAACTGATGCCCATGGTATCGCCTTGAGATAGTCGATGGAAAAGCATCGCCTTTAGCCCATAAACACAACAAGAAGACTTTGATGCAAAAAGGACCGAACGAAGCGACTAAGGAAAACATTCTAAACATTCAGGCAAACCACATTCAGCCGGTGTATATGGCGTCTCCTTGAGACGACCGATGCAAAGGCATCACCCTTAGACAAAATCACCAAGAGAAAAGAGAATACAACACAAAAAACTCAGTAGGAAAAAATACAAGATATAAGGAATTGTTGATATATACATCCATGATGTTTTGGATTACAACGAGATATATTACAAGATCCCCGATCGGCGTACAATGGATGACACCCTTTCCAAGAGCACGAGCTGACTAAGACCACCTCCCATTTAGCCACGCTGTAGGAGTGGGGGCGATGGTGCCAAGGTTCATGGTGGCCGATACTGGTCCATATCGTATCGGCCAGCCGCTGAGGCTCATGGTAGGGGGCGTCCTCATCAACGTCCTGCAAAAGACAAGTCCCAATCAGGTGAGAAAACAGAAGCAGCAAAATGAAAAAGAGAATGATGAGATAATCACGTCAGGATCTGCCTCGGTGCCAGTCGGATGAAGCTATTCCCGTTAGACCAACGAGGATCGGTTGAAGACGTGGAGCTTCAACTCACCCCACCACTCGCGGAAGGAGGAATATGTCGCCCGACAAGTCGTCTAGGTAACGATTCTTCCAGAGGGTATCCCATCGGTCATATGGGAGAGGCAATCCCATTCCAGAGCACTCATGACCCTTCCGCAAGCCTAGAGCCATCCGATGAAGAAGAGATGAGGAGGAAGTTGGCCGAAGCCCAACTACCTCAAGAACACCGACAGATGATAAAACTCATAGGAGCATCGCCGGGAATGGTCATCGGTAAAATTGACCAAGATCAAGCAGAGAAAGGAGGCAACGGAGAAGATAAGGAAGGACTCTGCGTCCCGGGATACATTGGGAAAGACTAGTCGGTCAGGGAGCGCATACTTTGAATGGAAACTGAAAGGAAACCAGACGATCCGACTAGAGAATCTGAGGTAGAATATTTTGAAAGATGCGGCCAAAGTTGCAGAGGAGATGGCAACGAAAGGACGATACGAGGCCGCTTTGCCCAAGGAGCGACACCGACAAAAAGTAGGAGGTGTTGACTCCGGAAAGTTGGTGGGAAAGAGTGATAGGGAGAAAGGGGCCTCTTCGGTGGCTTCAGCAGTATAGGCATTCATCCAGAGTTGAAGAAATCACCATGGAACCTGACGCTGGTTGATGAAGTTGTCAGCTGATAAGTCGACCGACACTAGGTGGAGGAGACGGTAGGTGGCTCCAAGAAGATAACAACCTAGGGGGATCTTCTCATGGGCGGCATCGCTGCCATTGATACAACCACAATAGAAGCCCCTTCACTGCTTACACCTAAGCAAGGACCAATGACACGTGCCCGTGCACGTGAACTTAATTATCTGGTGAACTCGTTCCTAGCTGTTCAAGTTAATTATTTTTCTAATGGGGTACTATTAAAGCCTTGTGATGACTTTATTATCCTTAAGTGCTTAGGAATTGAACCAGCTAGGAGTGGAGAAGGCAACAATGCAATAAATATTCGTACTCCCGAAGGGACTCTTGTAACTGCAGAAATCCAAGATTAAATGGAGCATATCTTTCAACTCCCAAGGTTGTTTAAAGCAAATAAATACTTGTTGCAAAGGTCTCTTCATCTACTTTCCAATGGATCAAGAATCAATGGTAGAGGACAGACGAAACATCCAGAAACTGCCGAAGAACACTCGTGACTCCATCCTGAGTTTCTAGTTTTCCCTTTAAAAGCAAGTGGTAGCCACAGAAAGAACTCGGGTTTTGTTTGATGTAAGTTAGCTGCTGCTACTTCCTTGTAAACGCGCGTGTCGGCTAGACCATCCGATTACTTGAATCAAAACTCCAACTTCTATCATATCCGTGAATGTTTGCTTGTCATCTTGTTCTTTCTTGTTCTTCGATTGCTTGTAGGTTCAAGGCTGTTCTTGGCACGACAAGAGCAGCAACAACCAGAGTCAGTGTAACTATCGCTAAGGCGCAGCATCCTTTTGGTTGTTGTAGTCGGGTAGCACAATGTCGATCTCCACCCCTAAATCGTAGTTATCAGGAGACGGTGTACCTGTCACTCAAGGCGCTACACCATCTTGGTTGTGGTAGTCGGGCAGCCAACGTCGGCTTCCACCAAAGTCACCACATCCCCCATCTCTCATCGATAGATCGGGCTCCTCCATACCTGTCGGGTCCATTAGTTCGACCAAGTATTGGAACTGTAGAGTCGGTGCCGGGGCCGATAGGCATAAGACAAATTCCTCTAGCTAGAGGGTGAGGAAAACGATGTGTTCATGAGTGGCTACCGGGCCGACTTTCTTATTGTGTCGCCTGATATATCAGCCCCAATTATCGGTCGGGTCGGCACCAAGGTTGTATGACGACTGGAAACGGAGGGAGAAGGGGTGGACCGGTGAATTGATGTCAAGACAAGTCAAGAAGTAGACATTAGCAAGGTGGGGCTTATCGGTCCATGGCCAAAGAGAACGGCGTTGACGGTGTCAGACCAGAAGTAACACAATGCGGCCAACATCGGGTCATTCTGGAATGGCGCGGCAAGGGACAAACCGATGTAGTGACTGACATCAATCTCGTCCTAGAAGGTATGGTAAGTGGCCGATAACCTGAGGTACCAGTCACGCCAACTAGGAATAGAGGAAGAAAAAGACGCGAAGCCAAGGTCCCAGTAAAAGGGACGCATGGGGGAACATTTGAAAGGGATTCGACAGGTCTCAGTGTTTATAAAGTCAATCGGATTAGAGTTACCTAAGGGACACAAAAAGAAACTATACAGATGGGTGACAATCGGTATGAAGACCTAGTTCCGAAGAGCTTACATGTGGGAAAATGGTTCAGAAAAAGGATGAAAACCATGAAGAAAAGAGAGAAGGGCCAAACAAATAAAGAAGCAGAGACTTACCAAGGGGATCCTATTCAAGTCAGCCATTTCGCTGCCCTCTCAGTCAGGTGTGACAAAGAAGAAGGTGGCAAGACAGCGATGATCAAAAAGCAGCAGAAGCCAATGATGATGGGTTGAGAGCCAGAGCGGTATAAGAAGAAAATGTGAAACGAAAATACGAAGAAGGCTAGATAATTATTGACTAGGGTGATTCTTCGGCTACCCCATCGGACCAATGAGAAACCATGTTGAAGAATATGGTTTTGATATTCCAGATGAGATGAGTGATTATCAACAGAAGTCAAAGGAAGGGAGAGATGAAGACCTGCCGAGTCTGAGACGCATGTGACTCAGGTACACGGGCAGTGAGCGACGGCCGGGCAGAGGAGCCGCGGAGTCGAGCTGGCCCAATCCGGGTACATGGCTAGGAGCGGCAGATGATCCACTAGTCTGTTGACTGGGTTTTACTCAGGTACACGGGCGGCGAGCGATTACCGGGCTGAGGAAGCTGCGGGGTCGGGTCGGCCCAATCTGGGTACCCGGTGCGAAGACGGTGGACGCTTTGTCAGTTTCGGCGCAAAACTGACAATCTATGATTAATTCGTTTTTAGGATATTAATATTTAGTTTTTAAGTTTAGAATATTTTTATTTGAGTCAGGTGATTTTTCTAAGAATATTTTAGTAATTTTCGGAATTTATTTTGTGTCAGTTTAATTTTACTCGAGGGTAAATTAGTCTTTTCATGTATTAGGATTCGTCTATAAATAGGCCCCTATCCCCTTGAGGATAGTTGACTGTTTTTAATAGATTCAATCTACAGTCCACATTTGTTTTTGGCTATCCTTTTTCCACGGAAAGTTGGCTACTGATTTTGATCTGAAAAATTTTCTACGCCGTCAAGCTCTTCCTTCTCTTCTCCCGGCGTGAACTTCTTCGTTGTCTTCTGCACGGTCAGCATCGCGTGCTTCGGAAGCAAGTTTTTGCACGGCAGCCAAGGCGAAGTCTTGCATCGTGTAGCTCGCAGTGCAACTAGCCTACATACCTAGTTGTTGCCTTTGCGTGTGGGCCCCACAGAAATTCTCATCACGTGCAAGGACTTTGTTGTTTCTTCCAGCCTTTTGTTGGCTCACGGCGACAAGTTTTGTGCTGCAGCAATCACGGTTTTTCACGTGAGATCAAAGGTCTCAGCCGGCTCGTTGCTCCACGGCGGCTTGTCATCTACTTCCCACGGTGACGAACAGGGAACGGCGACATCTACGTAAGCATGCAGATTAGTTTCTAATCTCCTATTTTTTAGTAGATCATTTTTAGAGATAGTCATCTATTAATTAATTAGCGAAAAAATTGTTTAGAAATTTCGTGGAAATTTAATCTGCCTAAATATTTTTAGTACTCGTATATTTTTATTTTAATATTCTTTAATCAGTTCGTATAAACTCAAAATTTATTGATAGGTGCAGTAATATTTTTATTCTAGATTTACTTGAAATATTTTAGATTTATTTCTATATTAATTTCTGGATGTTACATGTTTTTATTCATTTAATTAATATTTTATTTTTAGACTGAAAAATAAATATTTTCTGATTTATCTAGGTGTTCTTATTTACTATAGTAGTTTTATTTAATTCATCTGTGATATCATTTTAATTAGGACACCGGTCATTTTTAGGATAGATAACTTTAGTTCCAGTAATTTTGCCTTGCTAATATTATTTGTCTGGTTAAGTTTGTTTGGGTGTAGGGATTAGATCTTAGTTTAGCAAGAATTTTTTAGGCGCCCATTCACCCCTCTCTGGTCGCTACTTTCGGTCCTACAACCAATCGTGAGAGGCGAAGGCGAAGAGTTTTGCCGACTGATGGTAATGAATGTGAGATGACCATGTGAAAAGACTTGGCGGCATAAGCCACTTATGACTAATAGTTTTGAAGTGTCAGATGGCACTTAACGCCTCAAAACTAGGGGCATGTGTTGACATCGAGATTTGGTAAAGCCCAAGGCCCACCAAGGAAGGCACGCATCAACAACAGGTCAAAGAAAGTCAAAGGAGTCCGTCTGCAACAGCTACATGATCGAATAGGGGAGCTGATGAAGATAAGAGCAATAGATGGTTACAGATTCATCCGAAATTGGCTGGAAAAGTTACTTGGACGGCAAGTCTACGGACTATAAATATGTATCCCTTAGGTTAGATTAGTTAACTCTCGTTGAATCAATCAATCGGTGCATCGCCACCCTTGAGCCCCAAGGTTATCCGGTGGGACTCGGGCGCTCGGAGCTAGGCTGCATCATTTTGATCTACGGTGAAGAGGTGAGTCCCGCCACTCCCGATGTTCGTGCCAACTAGGTTAGTACCCTCACACTGCATCGATTCAGTTCGATCTCTTGAGGAGAACGGTGAAACAACACGATCAATGGTTGTTCTCAGTGTATTTGGCTAGGTCTAAGGCTGCATCAGTTAGGTTTAATCTCTTAGATTGAAGTGATCTGGATTTGATAGTCTGAGGCTTCATCGGTTAAGTCTAACATTTCTTGCTACTGTATCGTTTTCATGACGTATATTGTTCATCTAAATAAAGTTTGCTCGATTCGTTGATATATTGTTCAGATCATCGTGACTAGCTACTATCTCATTTATGTCCGATCTAGTTATTGTGATGGTTTTCATGATATAGATCTGTTATCTGGCATGCTTTATTTATTTCTATTAGAGTACAAGCTGATAGGTTATCTTTAATTCATCTCCATATCATGTTCACCGTCGAAGGGTGCACATCAACCTAGATGCATATTCTGTCTTTTCTATCAGCTGATGGCGCGCTCACTTGATTGGGCCAACCTGGGCTATCGGCTGTATGGCTGATCGGCATGCTGATTCATGGTTTTATCCTTTCTGCCATAGTCATCGACTTGCCAGTCAATCAGCTATGCTACTAACATCTATTTTTTTGATCCCTTATTAGTTGCAGGGTCAAACTTATTGGCACACCCTAAACCCCTTTTCTAAGACGTAGGACGTGCACTGGAGTTAAGCAAATCTCCCAGACCATGTGTGTGTCAGTGTGTGACCAAAACGCACGCCAACAATTGTACAAACTTCAAATTTTTGCATGTTGCTTCAATCTGTGAAAGACTAAAAGTGTTGTTTTTGGCCTGTTGCCAACTTGTCATAGCCATCTATTCTGTGATTATGTGAATTGCTTGTGTGCTGTGAATACAATGGGCCATGGGTCAACATGACATTTCTAGGCCATCATTTTTTTGCTAGCCCGACCCGATATTAGGAGTAGTCATGTCATGTCAGGGCCAAGGCCCCTGCCCGTGGGCTTGCACGACATGGCCCGATGGCATAGTCAGGTCGCCCCGTGCTTGGGTCGGGTTAGGCCGGGCAACCCATATAGCCATCTATACCTCAGACCATGCTGCTACCACTTGAATCTTAGTGGTCTGCCGGTATATGTTAGGTGTGATGTATTTCTCATAGTATTGCCTTGAAAAATATTATAACAAAAAATTAAACAAAACTAATTTGACATGGCCAAGTGAATAGATCATCTAGTTAACCACCGATATGTGCAAATAGCTTACCACCGACTTCTTGTTGATGATTGAGTTATTTATTGTGCAGATATATAATTGAGTCTCGGAGGATAAGCCCGCTGAAATGTCTTACAGGAGAGCTTTCCTTGCTAGAGTTACATCTGTTGGATTTCTAAAATAACATATGTTCTTCAATTAGTCTATTTGGTCAGTGTCGACCTCCCTAGCTATTTGCTTCCTCTGTTTCTCCTCAATATTTCTACAACCCTCCATTGACATTATAAAAAACAATTTAAGTACATAAATAAAATATGCATGTCTAGTACCTGAACAATTTTCTATAGATCGATACCACATCTTGCTAAGCTGACCCTTTTACACATCTCATAACCTCAACCTTTGTGGTGCACCCATCTCTTATTGATATGTTAAGGATGTCACCAGCACGAATGTTATTGATATTACCAAAGTTTTTTTTTGATAGAAACTATAATAGTAAGATAATATCATATTGGCTTGCTAGTTTTATTAGCACATAAACAAAATATGCAATGTATAATATATAAATTAACCTGGTGACATCCGCCACTGATGAGATGATTTATCTTTAATAAGCAATTGTCGGGTACATAAGTTGGTATCATAGGGGGGATTCGCCTACTAGTGTAAGTATGTTGTCCAGCAGGAGTGCACTGTTGATTACTTGGGAGGTTTGTCATGTCCCTAAGTCACAAGCAAAATAGATATTCACAAAGCAACATATTTACTAATTACCGCTTGTTTAATAGTTTCACTCCACCATTTTCACTCCAAAACTTCATAGTATTTTTCCACAAATATTATATGATGAGTGTTAGGTATGACTTTGTAAATCACATAAAGGTTTAAAAACTCATTAAATTTCACAAATATTTAATGACTTTGTAAACCTTTTTCACAAATAATTTAGTAGCAATATAATACTCATTATGTATGCTTTCATACCCTACACCACAAGTTGTTAAACATGTTTCCTAGATGTAAAACATATGTAAACATGTACTCCCACTACGTGATAACAATGCTTCACATATTCACAAACTCACAAATCCTAACCATATCGGAGGAAGACCTTGAGGCGGCAGTGAGGAGGCTACGATGGGACAGAGACCAACAAAGGAGGCCATGGCTGCAGAGAAGAACAATAGTGGAAGGCATGGCGCACGACGACGAAACATCAGCGGAGGAAAACAGTGGTGGAAGGCATGGAGCACAATTGCATTACAGTGACGGAGGATAAGGTGTGACCGCTAGGATTCTACATGATATGAAAGTGTTCTGTTGGTGCTAGCCTATTTATAAACATAATCAGTGATGAGCAATAGTTTTAGCCCATCACTAATGATTTAGCCAATAGTGATGGGTAAAAACTATCACCCGTCAATGGAATAGTAGTAATGAGCGATAGTTGCCACCCATCACGCCTATTAGTGGCGGGCCACATTACGACTGTCAGTAATAAAGCAACATAACCGATGCGTCCAAAATGACCCATCACTAAAAGTGTATCAGTGATGCACATCAATTATTTATCAGTAATACTCTGTCACTAAAGACTGTTTTTGTGGTAGTGCTACTAGATGCTAATATTGGATCGACTACCATGAGTTTTCTTGTGTTACCTTTTAGGCAAGCTCATGATGATCAGCATGTTAGGGGGAAATCGGTAACTTTCCCTGTAATCTGGGTCAAACTTTATGAACACACACCATGGAAGAATAGGTGCCATCAAAGGGCATGATGTGTATATGTCATAGGGTTAGAATGACTCAATAATGTGTGTCATGATATAAGTGGCAACAGTCACACTTTGTATGTACTATAATTGTTGACGCAAAAATCACAAAGGGATCTTTGCACATTCACACTCAAAGGCCTAGAAGAGTCTACTTAGCTTAGTGCTGGTTCTAAAAACATGGAGGTGTACATAGTGTTCTAATTAATTTGAACCTATAATTCTCAAGATTGAAAATATTGGTTATCTGAGTATATCATCTTCAGAAGATAATACTGTATTGACTTACCATCCGATACATATAAGTGCGAAAAAAATATATCGACCAATTTCTCAACAAGCATCCAATACATAGTAAAAATAAGGAGATCAATAAAATATTTTATGTAATCAATCGGTTGATACATTGATACTGATTCTTTCCACCAACCGATGCATACTAGGAGTTGGGATGACTCAATTAGCTAGGATCACGATGAATCACTCAAAAACATGATACCTTATCGGGTAGAACTTCGATGAAATGATGGGCCAAACCTGCCGACTCAATAGAATATATCTTACTAACAACAACCTAATAGATCGGATTGAACCAAGACAATACGAGGTCAAAAGTAACAAGAAGAGTTTATCTCGCCAATAGATATGGTACACATATTATGGAGATATCAGATCTATCTAAGAGATTGGGACAATGTATCCTTAGATAGAGCCAATACATCAAGATAACTAACAGACTCATGAAATCAACCAAAATATCAAATTGAATTGAAAAAGTCTTGGCCAAATAGATGTATTTGCCATATAATGAGACATGTTCCTTACCGAAGATTGAACTAAACTGATGCAGCCCAATCTGAGATAGGAAATTGCCTTACAAGACTTGTTTCTTGTAGGAGATCAAACTAAACTGATGCAACCCAATCGAGACAGGAAATTGCTGAGAAAAACTATATTACCTCTACTCCTAAAAGTCGGCATTGTGCCAAAAACTAGAATTGAATAGATTGATCATGAGATAATTTACAAGGTCCCTATGTGTATCTATTTATAGCTAGGAAAAAATGACCTCTACACGACTTAAGATAATCAGAATACATAATCTAAACTAACTTTAATCTAATAATTATTAGAGATAAATTAGGACCAACTAAATTCGAGCCCATCCCATAGACACTTCAACTTTGTTTGTTGAGTGCTTTTAGTGGCCCAACCTGCAAACATGACAGCAGGTGGTGGCCTTCACGCCTAGTCAGTCCAATTTTTGGTGTCAACAATAATATAAGCCAATGAGAACAAGTTATTCATAGAAACAAAACATCCCTATCTCCACATGCTCCTTCATTGTTCCTAAACACTAGCTCAGAGCTAGCACCGACAAGCACTAGTTCACTTCTAATGATTTGATATCTGTCTAGTTCCCTATGCTAGTCTAGCCTCTATAACTATATCAGAGCTCGATTTCTTGACATGAGAGTACCATGTTAGCAATTATACTTTGACCTTCCACAACATCTCTAGTTATGACACTCATCATCACCACCAAAGCAGCACAAGGGCACCACGATGTTGGCAAAAGGGAGGTTGGCATCCAATGTGTCATGAAGGAGGCTTTGATCTTAGTGACTTACCCCCATCCTCACATGCACCAACTATACTGAGTGGGCCTTGGTGATGTGCATGAACTTGCATGCACAAGGCATGTGGGAGGAAATTGAGGTTGTGTTGATATTGGAATTTGGACTGATACACCATCGACTTGGCGGACTAGTGGGACGAAGTCAATGGGCTATTGATAAGGGCTTAACAGGCAAAGACAAGCTATGCATGACGTGGGATGATACTTTGTGATTAGTTTTCATTTAGTTAGCAAATAAATAAGTCAGTTAGGATTTTCTGTTATCCATAGATAGCATGTCTACCTAGTTATAAATATATAAGTTCGAGGTCATTATAACAAGTTCACAAATCTCAGTTAATTAAACCCTTCGGTGTATCGCCAACTTTAGGTACATAGTGTTAGGGCAATTCCACATCAAAGTTATGGTTGCATCGGTTGAGACTGATCTCTAACTTCGATGGGGATAGCCTATTTGGTAAACTGATTTATATGTTCATGGCTTTCTTGGTTGGGTTCGATACTATGATCATATGGAGTAGGTTTGTTAACTATCAATTTAATGCATTGATTCACTTTCTTGCACCGTTCTTTATTGATTGAATCTATGTATTTGCCAATCATGGTGGTTTATATTGTATGTCGATTGTCAATGGCATGTTGTCTTGGTTGAGTCTGACCCGTGGCATTGATGTAGATGCATTTGGGATGGTTTGGCTCGATCTACTTGAAATTCATCGGAGTTTTACCCGATGGTCAACTTGTCATCCTGGTAATTGGTTTTGATCTTGTTCATAATTCTCTTAGTAGCATGCTTTTTACGCTGTATCGGTTCTGTTCGAATCATAAAGATGTGTACTTTGGGGAGTTGGCGTTGGAGCCGATTGGTAGGATTTATTACACTTTATGCGCTTTCCATGATGCATCATGGTTTCCAAGTGTGCTATCGTCGTCGATGCTGATAGGCTATCACCGATAGTGTTAGGACATTTCATATTTGTTTTCTTGTCAATTGCAGGGTCAAATTGACTAGCACGCCTACTAATACATCTAGGTTATTTAGGACCTACGTTGGAGCTAAGCAGACTCTCCTAGGCCTTCAAGTGTGAATACGTAGGGATATCTACAATTTTTGCATCAATAGGTTGACAAAAAAGAAGAAGAGGAGGAGGTGGACTACTTGATGGATTGTGCAGCCCTTGCAACAATCCCATGAGCGGTGCCACTAGAGATGCTGATGACGCTAGTGGCAAAGGGCATGATGAAGGCAGTATGAGCGGTGATCCATGTCATGTGAATAACACATATCATGTTTAGGAGGTGAACGTCTAATGGCCTCGGAAGGAGTTGGGAAATATCGAGTTCAAGGAGGGGGCACCATCGATGACTTATCTATGTGACTCACCAGGCTAACTAACAATCTTCGAGTATTAGGCGACGACATCACCGATGAAGAGTTGGTGAAGAAGTTCCTGTAGGTGGTGCCTAAAAGTTCTTGTAGGTGGCAATCTCCATCGATGTGTTCCTCAATATGCACACACTCTCCATCAAGGAGGTCATTGGACGACTACACACTGTTGAGCTCCGATAGTCCTCTAGTAGGCTAGAACCATTGACACAAATGTCCTCTTATTGCCGACCGATGAGGAGTGGGCGGCCCTAGCAAGGAGGCACGAGAGTGGTCGGAGGAGCAGGAATGCCCACAACACTAACAATGATCGGCATTGTTCAAAGGGTCACATTGATTTGCACGCCAAGAGCGGTGGAACAGTGAGTAACTCTTAGAACCCTAGGGTGTTCGAGAATGGTGACAACGACGGAGGCAAGATCTAATTCATCTCGTATTCTAATCCATATTTTTATGGGTGTAGTTCAAACACAAATAATACCATATATGTATCTTATCTCTCTAATATTCACCGCCTTTAATATGATGGACATGCATGAAATAACCACCAACTGCTAGTTGGGTGCAAGTGAACATAAGCTCCTTTGTAATGAAAGAAATTAAAAGGATTTAGACCATTAATATTTAAAAATCCTTTGGATTATATTCATAAAGGCTTATTCAAATGAAAATAAGCATGGGCTCATAGCCTCATACTCTTTTTTCTTTTCATTTAAAAGTCCCATACATATACTCTCATTCTCACTCTATTCTCTCTCTCACATGTGTTATTTATTTAAAATCCTTATATTTTAATTCCTATATAAACTATGAAAGATATAATCTCTAGTATTTATGTGGTTTGAAATCTTATAGTATTCAGACAATCAATTCCTAATTTTTTCTATTTCTACATTTCTCGTATTCATCTATTTTTATAAGGAATAACTGGATTCATGCCATTGAAATTTTATGAGTTTGGAGAAATGTCATTACAATTTACATATTTATATTAATGCCATTACAATTTAAGCTTAGTCTTCTAGTCCTCTAAAATTGTAATGACATATTCTAGAGTTATTTGACCTTGTAATGGCATATTTCAGAATTTTCTAAAATTGCAATGTATAGTTCGGAGTTCTCTAAAATTGTAATGACACAAATCAAAATATGTGAATTATAATGATATTTCTCCAAACTCATAAAATTATAATGACATAGATCCAACTAATCCTTTTTATAGAACACGGTGTTCAAAAAAACCTTAATGTTTTCAAAAGGATCCTCGTAGAAAGTAGTAATTCGTGAGGTGCTGAGGAAGTTTTGGACATTTCTGCGTTCGATACGGAGCCACCTGCACTTTGAACCTAGGCCGACCTGCAGGAGGAGAGGAGAGTTTCACGAGCTTCTAGGCATGGATAGTCCGGCCGTGGGAGGTCTGGCTCCGATGGGGTTTCGTCTAGTCGAAGGGGCCCTGCTTGAAAGAGAAGCAAGTAGGGGTCGACCTGTCGGGGCCTCGTGCCCACTTTTTCTTAGGTTTAGGCAATGTTTTCTCATAGTGTTACCTCGAGGTGTACAAGCATACTTCGTAATTGTATTTGTACTTTGTTTTTGTACGAATGAGATCAATTTAGTACTTCATGAAAATAATTAACAAGGCGTATGTGTGATTGATTCTTACTTCGCTTAAATGAATGACGAGGTATAAGCACGCTTAGCTTAGATGAATGACGAGGTATAAGCATGCTTGGGTGTTTCAATCACTTGATTTGGGAGTGCATGAACAGCGGGGCATGCTTCGCACGCATGAATATACTCCTGATGCACGGTTATCGGTCCCCCTTGCATGTAGCGGCTAGGGTCTTCAGCGTATTTGGTGTGCGTGATCGCAATGTTCGGAGGCTTAGCGGGAGCTCCAGCTTAATTAGCGAGTGCAATTGTAATGTACTAGCTCGATGCAGCGTGTAGCGGAGGGTGCGTTTGGAGGGGGACCTCAAACAACTGAATTAACTTATATAGGTGCTGAAAAGCTTTTGCGAACGAAGCGAGGTTTCAGATTTTATGATAGGTGAAGTGGGGATTCGGGAATTTATTTATGATAACCGAGATTCCGCATTGACACTTACCATACTCCCGGATCCCTTTCCATCTCTTTCACGCTGCAATCCGGCAACCAATCACCAGCTTATTTTTGGAAAGCCAGCCTTCCATCTCTAGCAATCCCAATAAATTCATTGGTTCTAGACATTGACCTGATCCATAGCTTTTGATTTCCCTCCAGCTGCTACTATTCATCGCCGGCGACTGCCATCCATCCCTCCGTCGATTTCGAGCCGTAGAACAAATGTATGTGTTGACACTAAAACGCGCCACCGCACTAGGGTTAGTTTGATGATCGAAAAGTGTGCGGATACTTAGGAACAAGCCTAAGCATAACACAACACTGACATCGCGTTTCAACTACCCTTAACAGTGGCAAAGGGGTGGAGTCGTCAGGTAATCAGATCACACAGAAATAATCCAATTAGCCAAAATATATAGATAAAATAATCCAATTGGTTGAACGGAGCCTGGTTGGCACAAAGTTTACTGTGCGAAGGGGTCACCAGAGGGGCCCTTTGGCGGCTGGTGCGAAGGGTGCACCGAAGGTTGTCTTCGGTGTTTGGATCGATCTGGCTGAAGACAGGCTCTAAATAGATCTCTGACGTGAAATCACCTCCGAACAACAGAGTTCGGTGTGAAGTATCCGACTCGACCAAAAATACTCCAACGCAATGCGCTGGCACGACTTTGTCTAGTGCGGAGTACTAGCGTGGCAAAGCCTGGTGCGACGAAGCGTGCTGTGGAGCGCTCTGACGTGCGGGCTTGACCAGACTAATAACGGCGTGACGGGTCCGACACGGGTAGTCGAAGTAGGGTTCCACCGAAGGGTATTCTAGCAGCCTCCGAAACCAGTCTCCTGGCTCCAAACAACTTCGGCGAAGGAGCTCCGAGTGTGAACACCTGCAACAGAACAGTGATCAAGTGCCAATTAGGCCTGAAGACCAAATTTACTAAGTGTTGTAGTAGGGAAACGAAGGTAGAAATCTGTTACGTAGATTAACATATACTTCACAGGCAAAGTAACAAGGCGATAGCAATCTGTTACGTAGATTAATGAGTCCTTCACGAGTGAAGTAGCAAGGCTTACCACAGTTTCGAAGTGGCTGGTGGAGGGCTTCCAGGCAAAACCACGAAGGTTGTGCAGAAAGATAAATAAAAGTAAAGTATGATTCAAAGCTAGGGCTTTGTGGTTGAGTTGTGTTCGGGGAGTTTAATGAACCGTCTTCACCCCTATATTTATAGGGGCTAGTCTTCTTATCTCTAAGGCTAATCTGGTACGATTTGGCCTAATCAAGTTTAGGGATAAAAACAGCCAGAATCAGACTCAAACTCTATCTTCGAAGCCAGCCCGAAGTGGGCCTTCAGCAGGCCTACCGAAGCCTGCTCCTCGGGACGAAGCTTCGGCAAGGCAGGCCTCCAAAGGGCCTTTGGGCCGAAGATAATAGGCCAATTAAAAGGCTTCTGAAGCCCAAATGTTCGATGGGCCTTCGGCCCCATGAGGCTTCGGCCTGATCCAAGACTTATGTATTTCTGGCCCAAATTACTAAAATTGATATTTTGACAATCTTGACCATTAATACCATTTTTCTGCTATCAACACATGCCCCCTGCCTTTTAGTGAACTAAGTGAACTAAAACTATAACAGGCTAAGGACGACATCTTCCATATCGACCTTTAGACACTTTCAAGCACTTTGCCGCACACTTGGGAAGTACTTTTTCAAATACCTACCATTCAAAGCTCTTTGAAATCATTCTCCTTGTAGATATTCTAACAAGTATGCATTACCTGGAGCAATTTCAGCTACTTTAAAAGGACCTTCCCAACTAGGCGACCATTTACCAAATTTGGGGCTCTTAGTGCATAAGGGCAAAATCGCCTTCCAAACCAAGTCGCCAACTTAAAACGATTTTGGTTTGACTCTTTTGTCGGTAAATGGTCACTTCTTCCAACTTGTCTTTCAAAAGAGTTTCATATTCATCGACTGATAAGCCATCTTTCTTAAGAAATCTTAAAGAGCCAAGATCCACCTCTACTGGTAGAATGGCTTCTTGTCCATATACTAACTCATATGGACTAACTATGGTAGCACCGTGCTTTGCGACTCTACAAGCCCACAATGCTTCTGAAAGCACTTCATGCCACCTTTTAGGGAACTCTTTAATTTTCTTCTTAATGAGCTTAATTACAGTTTTATTACTAGACTCGGGATGACCATTGGCCTGAGCATAGTATGGTGAAGAGTTTATCAACTTAATACCATAAAATTCGGCAAAGTCTCTCACTTCTTTAGCAACAAATGAAGTACCCTGATCTGTAGTGAGAGTTTGGGGAATACCGAATCTATGTATAATGTGCTTCAAGATAAAATCAGTTACCTCGTTGTGAGTCATGTTCCTGAGAAGCACGGCCTCGGTTCATTTGGTGAAGTAGTCTGTTACCATCAGCACGAACCGATGTCCTTTTGAAGAGGGAGGATGAATTTGGCCGATGAAGTCTAAACATCAACCTCGGAATGGCCATGGCTTGATAATAGGATTAAGTAGTGATGTAGGAGCTAACTGAATATTACCAAACTTTTGACATGCCTCACACCCTCTAGTCAGCCAGTAGAAGCCTGCTCTTTTGAGCATCCAACTCATTTTCTAGGCCAACTGATGAGTGCTGCAAAGCCCCTCATAGACTTCTCCTGTAGCTACTTTGGATTGATCAGCATTTAAGCACTTTAAGAGTACTCCATCAATAGTTCGGCAGTATAATACATCATCTAGCAATAGAAACTTAAATGCTTGTCGCCGAACTTTCCGATCAACCCTTTGATTGGGATCTTTTAAATACTACACGATTGGAATTCTCCAATCATCCTCACGGATATCCGGAGGGTTTGCTAACTCCCTGCCAAGAGCAGTGTCTAAATTGCTAACTTCGGAGCGCCCCGAGCCTCTCCTGTTTCTGCCAAAGGCCGACCAGGTCAGCCGTGCGGAGCCGATCAGACTGAAACCTTCTGTCAGAGGGGTCTGGCATGCAGGATCCTTCGGCGGACGAAGGTCTCCGGCATGCAACACCCTCCAGTGGTCGGAGGGGTCTGCTCCGGAGGGTCCGACAGACCTCGCATCCGCCTGAAGTCCCTGGCTTCGGCAGTATGACCAAGCATGGGCTTTGCTTGTACAGAAAATTTTCCTCTCTTGACTTGATAGCCAGATGCTTGCTAAGCCAAATTATTTGCAATTGAATTGGCTTCTCTTGACACGTGAGAAATTTTGAAGTCGTCAAAAGTAGCAATTATGTCTAAATATTTATCCAAGTAACTATTTAGCAAGCCATTAAAACATTGAGCACTTTTAGCTACTTGTTGCACTACTAACAAAGATTCACCATGTGCATGAACATGTTTAACACCCATGGAACCTAGAAATTCAAGTCCTAGCAATAAAGCTTCATATTCAGCTTGGTTATTAGTAAAAGGAAATTCTAAACGGGCCGAGGTTTCAAAGTGCATGCCACTAGGTGATATGAGAACTACCCCGATACCTTGGTCATTCTTACAGGCTGAACCATCAAAATTAAGTTTCCATGGCACTACCTCAATTAGAGCAATATCATTACCCTAATTGACATCTACGTGGTTATCAACTATAAAATTAGCGATAATTTGGCCTTTCATAGCTCTTAGAGGTTCATAAGCCAAATCGTATTCAATCAAAGCGTAAGCCCACTTTCTGATTCTTCCACTTAGAATCGGCCTTTGCAACATGTACTTTATGACATCGGTTTGTCAAGTGACACTACATGTGCTAGGGAGAAGATAGTGACGTAATTTGGTACATGCGTAATAAAGTGATAAACACAAATGCTCCACAAACACGTACCTAGTTTCGGCGTCCAGCAGGCGATGGCTAAAAAATGTGATGATGTACTCTTTTCCCTCCACCTCTTGGGTTAGCACGGCTCCTATCACACTATCTTCTGCAGTGATGTATAGCCGAAACGGAATTCCGGCTTTCGGCGCTCTTACCACGGGTGGTGACAATAAGCACTCTTTAATTTTTTTCAAAGGTGCTTTGCTAACTTGCCCCCCAAGTGAACTCGGCTTTATTCTTTAGCCGGAGTATAGGTACAAAAGCATCGATCTTGCCAAACAAGTTAGATATAAAGTGATGCAAATAATTCATCTTGCCTAGCATTTTTGCACATCTCTCTTGCATATCGGTGCTGCAAAGTTTTTAATCTTCTCAAGTCTCTTAGGATCAAATTCAATACCTCTTTCATGAATCATGAATCCTAAGAACTTGCCTGCCGACACGCCGAAAGCACATTTGAGTGGGGTCATCTTTAAGCCATATTGGCGCATCCTATCAAAAGTGACTCTTAAATCGGCTAAGTGGTTTCGCATAGCGTCTGATTTGACTACAACATCATCTATGTATACTTCAAACATAACTCCTAGCAAGTCACGAAAGATCAAGTTCATACCACGTTGATATGTAGCACCAGCATTCTTCAAACCAAAAGTCATGACGACCCACTCAAACAAGCCGACAAAACTAGAGCATCTAAAGGCTGTCTTGTAGACGTCCTCTTCGGCCATAAAAATTTGATTATAACCAGCGTTGCCATCAAGAAAACTTAGTACCTTGTGTCCTAAAGCATCATTGATCAACATGTCGGCTATCGGCATGGGGTACTCATCCTTCGGAGTGGCCTTGTTCAGATCCCTGAAATCAATACAAACTCGTATGTTGTCGCTCCCCTTCTTTTCTACAGGTACGATGTTAGCGACCCATTCAGCATACCTATATGGCCTAATAAACTCAGCCTTAAGTAATCGTTCTATCTCTTCTTTAACTCAGTCATAGACGGTCGAATTAAAGCGATGAGGGGGTTCTTTATAAGTCCTAAACCAGGGTTTAATAGGTAGCCGATGCTCCACGAGCTCGCGGCTTAATCTGGGCATCTCGCTATACTCCCATGCGAAACAATTAACATATGACCGAAGCAATTTTATTACTTCGGCCTTCTAATCAGCCTATAAATGTTGGTTTACAAAAGTCGGCCTTGGAATGCTACCATCGCCTATATCGACTTCTAAGGGATTGGCCGATGCAAAACCTTGTCCTAACTTTTCTACTTCGCTAAAGTCTTCAATGGCCTCGGCAATACCACCTTTAGAAGAGCGATATTGCTCTACACACGACTTTAGCCAATCAAGATTATTTTTACTAGACATGACTACTAATTTAGGAATAGCCATGCTACATTAGCTGGCTTTACAGACATGGGTACAAAATGTCCTCTGAATACGCTAATGAAGTCGTAATCCGAGAGGTCTCTACCTGACAGACACTGTACTTTGTCATTGACGGCGTCGATGGACACATCGGCCAATGCTACCTGGGCCGAAGTGTCCGCTAGTACAACTTCTACATCATCGTCGTCCCATTGTATTAGACGTTGGTGCAAAGTAGAAGGAATACAACAATTTGCGTGAATCCATTCACGCCCAAGCAACACACTATAGTTACCTTGCACATCAACAACAAAGAATGTTGTTGACAACATTTTGTTTCCCACCGTCAACTCCAAGGAGAGTACGCCTTTTGCTTCGAAACTCTCACCATTGAAGCCGTTGAGCATTAGGTTGGTTTTCTTCAAATCTTCCTCGCCCCTGCCAAGTTTATTCAAGAGAGAGTAATGCATCAAGTTGATAGTGGCACCACCGTTGACAAGCATTCTAGAGATCGACTTCCTATCAATGTGCCCCCTGACGTAAAGAAGCTTTAGGTGACGAGTCGTATCCTCAGGTTTCTCGAAAACAGCATCTCATGGGCCGAGGTTTAACTGAGCGAACTTGGCCTCGTCTTGCGGTAGAGCGAACTCGGCGGGAAATATGACGATGTTGATGTCCACCGCCTGAGGTGCGGGCTCCTCGGAGATGGGTGTGTAGTCATTGTCAAGGATGTTGTTGTCGGCATTGCTCGGAATGTGTGTCGGGTTCTTTGTCTCCATCGGTTTAAGCCTCCATACTTGTTTCAAAATTGTCTGAGGGCATATTTCTTAAAAAATGGCATCTTGATCATCATTCGCCTTCTTTTCGCACATCTCTTGTGAACGCAGACGTTGTAGGCGTCTTTTCTGTGATTTGGACATGCCCGGAGGTGCCCAAGATGGTTGTGGCTTGGTACTAGGTGCCACCATCTTGCTTCTGTGATTTTTGGCTGAAGAGGTGTTACCCGGGTCAGCCTCGCATGCCTTATACTTGGTAGGCACCTCGCTGTGGACCCTGTCGGTCGGACCGGCCTCGTTTGGCCGATCAGACCAGGCTTCGGCACTAGCCTCGGCCAGACTAGGGGGCTTACCTCTGACGGGCTTCGGCGAGGGGGCCTTCGGGATTAGGACTTCCTGATATCCTATTTTGACTGTGATGGCTTCAGACTCCCTCTCCTTCGCCTCTTCGTGTTCATCTCCCTTAGCTTCGTCCTGTGCGAGTCGATTCGGAGGTACTACGGATAGTCTGTGGAAGACGTCTCCCTTCACTGCGTCTGTCCATCCCTATCAATTATAATACTCCGAAGGAAAATAGGAGGCAATGTTATACTGCGAAGGGTACTCTGGGGGTGAGGTGTATGGAGTCCATGGGGTCCCTACCCAATTGTATGGTGGAGGCATTGGTGGCTCTAGTGGCTTCGCCCACTGTAAGCCGAACCCATTGCCTGGAGGGGGGTTCAGCCACGTCGAAGGTATTTCGGACCATATTAGTGTAGGGTCCTGCTAGGCCGACGGTATGTTTGGCCATTGTGGGCTGAAGTCTCCCACTGGAGGGTTCGCCTAGAGCAGAGATGGGTTCGGCCATTGGGGTCCGAGCTCATTGTGCGAAGGGTTTGGCCATTGGGGGCCGAAATCGTTATGCGGAGGGTTCGGCCATTAGGGGTCGAACTCGTTATGCAGAGGGTTCGGCCATTGGGGGCTGAACTCGTTGTGCGAGGGGCTCGGCCACTAGGGTCTGAAGCCACCCTCCGATTGCATTGTCTTCTTCGGCTGTCTTAGCTTTTTTGGACGGGGGCCTGTTTCCTTGGATTTTTCTGGTGTTTGTTCAACAACATCTGGTATGTCACCTTTGGCTTCTTACGAGCCCTAGCCGAAGGCGACATGTTGACATTCCTTTTCCACACTCCTACTTCAGGGTTCTTTGGTATGAGTTTGTGTGTGTGCGATTCTCTAATAATGATTGCTTTCCCCTTAGTTGACTCGGCCTGTTCTGGCCGAATCACTACTTTCTTCTCGTCGAGGTTGATGGTGTTCATGGGAAAGGGTCTTTGTCCAGCTTCATCTTTGGACTGGGGTCTATTTTCAATCGTCCTTCCTTTATAACCAATTGAACCTACCGACGAAAAACATTGCAGTCGTTAGTATAATGAGAATGTGAATCATGCCACTTACAGTAGGGGCGTTTCTTCAGCTCGTTGGCGGTTGGAATGACTTGGCCCTTAGGAAATTTGAGAAGCTAGATCTTCAAGAGGAAATCAAATATTTTATCGCACATAGTTATATCAAACGAGTATTTGACTTCGCTAGGCTGACTCTTAGTGGGAGACGGCCGTAACTCAGAATAAGTGATGGTTTACTCTTAGCATTCCAAACCCATTCGGTTGCATATATGTCAGCTGAATCTTCTTCTTTCTCCGATTCTTCCTCGTCGGTTTGTTCCATGATGTGGACTTCGGCCCTAGGTTTGTTGAATGTTTTAATAAAATTTTATCTTTGGCTCGGCCTTCTTGGACTAGAGCCTACTGTAAAACTTGGCTGACTTCTAAAAAGTTTTGGTTGTCTAGCCTCTCTTTAATATCAGAATGTAACCCGTTGAAAGCTAGATCCACCAAATCCCTTCCTAAAATATTGAGACTAAAACATCGGTTTCTGGTATCTCTAAAGCGCTTGATGTACTCGGAGACACTCTTGCTAGATTTCTACCTAACTGATGTCAAATGTTAAAGCCTAAGTTCTGTCTCGCCTGTATAAAAATAGTCATGGAACTTTTGTTCCAATTTGGCCCATGTTTGGACAGAGTTCGGCGGGAGCACCGAAAACCAAATGAAAGCGGTGTTGGATAATGAGAGAGAAAATAGTCTAAGTTTTAAAGCATCCGACCCACTGGCTTCTCCACACTGCGCTATGAACTAGCTGACATGTTCTAGTGTGGTTTTGTTACCCTCACCATCGAACTTGGTGAATTCAGGGACTCTATAGCTACGAGGGTATGGTATAGTGTCGAAATGATCGTGGTACGGTTTCCGGTAAACCCTAGCCCGACCCCTTGGCACGAAGCCAGTGCACTCCCTAAATAGGGCCTCCTACCTGCACACATCTCTCATGCGGGCGCGACACGTGGTGGTATGTCGGTGTGTCGGCCGTGGGGGTGTTCCTCACGTTCTGGCTCAGGATATACATGTGGCGCGGGCAGTGCAGGAAGGGCTGGCATAGGCATAGGTGATGTGCAGTAAATAGGGTTAGCTTGGTCATAGACATAGCGGCTTGTCTCGACCGTATATGTTGAGGCCAGAGACGTGATGGTCTTGCCAATACTACCATCGGTTCTACTATAGATACGATTTACCGGGGGTGCACTGGTGCTTGGAGTTGGAGGAACGACTTCAGTAAAGCCGAACCTTCTAAGTGTCGCCTCTACTTGAGAGCTAACTGCTGAATCTAAACGGTTGTCTAGCGAAGCGCTAACAGCTTGATCTACTAATGCAGCTATTTTTTGCTCAATCTCTAAAGAAGACAAAGGAGGCGATACTGGCATTACCTAGGTCCGAGCGAGGTTGGGGACATTGATGTCGCGCTTGATGAAGCCCACGCGTGTCTTGACGTAGCTTCCAAGCATGAGGTCTTGTAGTGCTTTCATCTTTGCCTCGATCTCTGTCCGGTCTTCTTCGGGGATGTCTTCAAGGGTAGGCATCCTAATATTGCGGTTGTCGATATCTGTGCCCCCATGGGATCCATTGGTGTAGGACCGAAAGTAGCGACCAGAGGGGGAGTGAATGGGCGCCTAAAAATTCTTTCGAATCAATGGCCTGCTCCCAACACCCAACGCACCTCAAAAGACTAAGCAGCAGAATGTGAACAGAAAGCCTAAGTCTAATGGTATCTAGCCTAGAAACCTCAGGTATCAAAATCAGAGAAACACCAATGCAGTGCTAATAGGCAAATAAGCAAAACATTCAAGACATGGCTGATCAAAATTCTCAGTAGAATAATCTAAGTACACAAGGAATGAGATGAGAAGTTACTGTTCAAAATCTGTCTCCTGTTCGAAACTTGGTGAAGCCTGCTTCGCTGTGTCGAAGCCTGCTTCGTAGTGTCGAAGCCTGCTTCACTGTGTCGAAGCCTGCTTTGGAGGTCCTTGTCGAAGTCTAGCGAAGGTTGTCGTTGACGTGCTGAAGGTTTGTTTGGTCTAGCCTAGTTCGAGTGTGGCAAAGAGCGAAGTATGCTTCGAAGCAAAGTATGAGAGTATCGAAGCTTGCTTCGAACAGTGTACATCGAAGCCTAGACTTCGAACAGAAAGGTTCGAACAAGCTCACAGAAATGCAACCTCCGAAAGAAAGGCGAAGTCAAACACACGGCAGCAAGACGAAATCGAAGCCTACACTCAACCTTCGAAGCTAGGTTGGTCGAGGTATGACAACCGAAGTTGAGACCTTCGCTCCGAGGGTTAACTTTGGAAGACAAGCTCCGAACTTACACACTGTGACCTTCGAAAATGACAGCAAGAAGGAGCTCACGTCGAGCGAAGTCTACCAGAGAGACTAGCTTCGAAGCTAACTTCGAAGCCTGTCGAAGTATTAACTTTGAACAGCTCGAGATAGAGAACACCTTCGCAAGGACCGTCGAAGTGTGTCATGCTGACAGACAGCACAAAACGTACTTCGAAGCTAGAAACACAGTACACAAAGTGAAGTCAAAGTTCAAGTGAAGCCCTCGAGGATGTCAGATCAAAGCCTGCCTCATGGAGCTGAGGGACTTCGAACAGAGAGAAGGGGCTTCGCCAGAAACAACCAGAAAAGGGACTTTGGCCCTGTCAACACGATCAAAAAGCTACGCAAGAAAAAGCAAGCCTAGAGTACTAGAGTACTGTTGCTACAGTGAAGTAGTACTACTTGCTACAAGCAAGAACTAGTACTTCTCACGAGAAGCAACAGAAGCACAAAAACACTCAGAATAAAATCAGCTGCACGTTGTTCGAAGCATTAAAAACCACACAGATCACTGCACACCGAATGTCTTGAACAGAGAATAACTCATCTCAGCATTATGAACAGCAGGGATGAAAATGGCGTGAGAAGGAGCCAGGCGGCGCACAAACAAGAGAGAGAAACGCAGGAAATAAAGAGAAGTGACCCAAAGAAATGATTAAAGTGATTTCAGCAAAAGGGTAACCTAACCCTAGGGATTGAGGCCCTATTTATAGGCTGCCCAACACTTAGGAATATTCCACCAGCCCCTTAGGGTTTTTTACAGACGCTGAAATAAAGGAAAAGACTCAACTGCCCTTAGGATTTTTTACAGACTCGACTGACTGACTGTGGGCCTAGAGATACAAATGACTTATTTGGAAGCTAAGCTTTCGTAGCGAATACGGCTTCTCTTCTAGACAGTCCGATACAAGATCAGCGGTTGTCAGTTTGCACCGAAACTGACAAAGCCTCCACCGGCTTTGCACCAGGTACCCGGATTGGGCCCGCCCAACTCCGCAGCTCTCTCAGCCCGACAATCGCTCACCGCTCGTGTACCTGAGTCAATCCTGGTCAACAGCCCAGTGGGTCTTCTGCTGCTTCTGGCCCATGTACCCGGATTGGGCCAGCCCGACTTCGCAGCTCTCTCAGCCCGACAGTCACTCGCTGCCTGTGTACCTGAGTCACACGTGGCCCTTGAAACAGCAGATCTCCTCTCTTCTTCTGTCCTCTTTGACTATCGTTGACAATGACTCATCACATCTGGAGCCATGAGGCCCACGCTATTCAGCATGGCTCCTCAATTGGCAATGTAGATGTAGTAGTCGAAGCAGACATACCCACGACTGATGTAGATGTACCCATCATGTTGGTGTAGCCTTCCCTAGTGGAGTCACCAAAAAGTGTGTTGACACTAAAATGTGCCCCCGAACTTGGGTCAGTTTGACGATCCAAAAGTGTGCGGATACTTAGGAACAAGCCTAAGCGTAACACAACACTGACATCGTGTTCCGACTACCCTTAACAGTGGCAAGGGGGATGGAGTCTCAAGGTAATCAGATCACACAAAAATAATCCAATTAACCGAAATATATAGATAAAATAATCCAAACGGCCGAACGGAGCCGGATTGGCACAAAGTTTATCGTGCGAAGGGGTCACTGGAGGGGGCCTTCGGCGGCTGGTGCGAAGGGTGCGCCGAAGGTAGTCTTCAGCATTCGAATCGATCTGGCTGAAGATAGGCTCCGAACAGATCTCTGACGCGAAATCACCTCCGAACAACAGAGTTCGATGCAAAGTCTCTGACACGAGCAAAAATACTCCAACGCAACGCGCTGGCACAACTTCGTCTGGTGTGGAGTACTGGCATGGTGAAGCCTGGTGCAACGAAGCCTTTTGTGGAGCGCTCTGACGTGCGGGCTTGACCAGACCGACAACGGCATGACGGGTCCAACACGGGTAGTTGAAGTAGGGTTCCGTCGAATGGTATTCTGGCAGACTCCGAAACCAGTTTCAAGGCTCTAGACACCTTCGGCGAAGGGGCTCAGAGTGTGAACACCTGCAACAGAACAGATATCACGTGCCAATTCGGCCTGAAGACCAAATTTACTAAGTGTTGCAGTAGGAAACGAAGGTAGCAATCTGTTACGTAGATTAATGGATACTACACAAGCGAAGTAACAAGGCAATACCAATCTGTTACGTAGATTAACAGGTACTTCACGAGCGAAGTAGCAAGGCTTACAACAGTTTCGAAGTGGCCGGCGGAGGGCTTCCAGGAAAACCCACAAAGGTTGTGCAGAAAGGTAAATAAAGTAATGTACGATTCAAAGCTAGGGCTTTTGGTTGAGTTGTGTTCGGGGGGTTTAATGAACCAGCCTCACCCCTATATTTATAGGGGTTATTCTTCTTATCTCTAAGGCTAATCTGGTAGGATTCGGCCTAATCAAGTTTAAGGATAAAAAGGCCAAAATCAGACTCAAACTCTATCTCTGAAGCCAACCCAAAGTGGCCCTTCGGCAGGCCTACCAAAGCCTGCTCCTCGGGCCGAAGCTTCGGCGAGGCAGGCCTCCGAAGGGCCTTCGGGACGAAGCTAGAAGGCCGCTTAAAAGGCTTCCGAAGCCCAAATGTTCGATGGGCCTTTGGCCCAAAGAAGCTTTAGCCTGATCCAGGACTTGTGTATTTCTGGCCCTAATTACCAAAATTGATATTTTGACAATCTTGACAATTAATGTCATTTTTATGCTATCAACAGTATGTTTGATTTACAATTTTTCTACGATGTTTTTCATATTGTTTTTTACAACATATATAGTTTGATTATTTTGTTGTTATTATTATACTACATTGACGACAAAACATGTTTATAGTACAAATCCTATATTTTTATTTTTTTAGTTTTCAACCGTACAAATTGTAAAATGATTGCAAAACTATACTCTAAAACATGTAAGGATTTAATTTTTTCCTTGACCGACTTGATTGTAGAAAGCAACCCCTATTATTTTTAGCATTTAGAATTTGATGATAGACATGTAACGATTTTATTTTCCTCTTATTTTTTGTTTTTTATTAATGAATTGTATATTTTTACATAGGCCTCCACCGTATGTCGTATGTATAACGGTGCGGAGTCCTCCGGACGCTGCGTAAGTGGGCACCACCATGTGCAGAGGTTAACTGCGAAGCCCCCGGACGAATGCATGCATGTGTTTTATTTATTGCTTTCCAGTTGCCATCTGCACGTGCCTCTTTCTTTGGGGCTCTGACTACCCTGTGCAGTCGCAATCCTCGTCGTTCGGCGTGGATCTGATGGTTCGGGGGCACCCTCCGTACTATAAACGTTGGACCCACCATATCCGAACCTTCTCCGAAGTCCCCTCTTCGCACCAGTCGGCCTGCCGAATGCAGTCACCCCTTTGCATCTTAAGAGCTCGAAGTGATGGGTACATGAGGGGACTTCGATGGTGGGCTCCGCACATAGTGTGGCCCACCTCCGCACCCCCCCATACCTCTGCACCGTTTGTCTCATTTGATATATCATGTGTATTTTGTGATTTGTGATGTACAAATGTCTAAAAAAATGAACAAAATGTTGAGCACACTGTTATTGGAAAAATATTTAGACACAAAAAATCAAAGAAGTCGAGCACGACTCAAATTGTGCCCCAAGGTAGGTGTTTTTGCATCTTATTTTGTTGCCTCTTCTTTTGTTTTACTGTTATTATCATTTATTATTGAATGAAAGCTATTTTTTGTAGATTATATATGTACCGCGGTAGATCATAAAATTAATGAATATTTGAAATCATTACCGGGAACAAAAGTTTTAGTGGATATCAACAGCGCATGGTTAAATAGGAATGATATGGAATGCATTTTTTGTGATGACATGTAACTTAATGGAGAAGTAAGTTTATCTACATAGCATGAATTATATATATTTAAAGCTTTCATATCTACTAATTGTATTCTTTTATTACAAAATATATAAGTCCTTAGTGCTTACATTCATTGTATAAGGGACAAGGAACATTTACTACGAAGAGAAGGTGGAAAGGTTTTTCTAGAGAACACATTCATTTCTAGCCTCATTAAGTGTGATGGTGACCCTAATGTGGTATTAACTTATAAGGAAGATGATAGTCTCGGTAAAAGGGTGGACAACTATTTGCAAGCTGACATGGTAAGTGTTGGCGTAAAAGATTACGCTAACAGGTTCTCGAAGATTAAGAACTAACAAACAGAAAGTTTGTGTTGAGAACTATTTTGAGCCTCCGAATAGGATAATAGCTCAAAGTAGTCCGAAATTGTGTATTGAATAGCTGAGAATTCGATGCCTATTACAGGGTAAGAAGGGGGTATTTATAGGCAAAAAGTCTAAGGAAAAGACCTATTTACCCCTCAATTACAACCGACATAGTGGAAACTATTCGGTACCCCCGAATAGGGTTAAAATAGTAAAATCTATCCGGAGAAGGTAGATAAGGCAGAAGTCTTATCAGTCTTGTTGTTTTCCACTGTAGCTTTGGAGCCTTCGGAGGATGCCTTCGAATCATGAAGCCGAAGCATCCATCGTCTTAGAAACTTCATCATCTTCGGAGATGAACGCAAGCTTTGATGCTGATAAATTATATTTGACTGTTGATCGCTAAAGTCCTGAGGATGAAGTATTTTCCTCCAACAGTAGTCCCTCGAATACGCTTCTCCGATTTAACATGTATGGTAGGAAAGAAGTATACGCAAGGAATATTTTCATATTTAGGGACTTAGAGAAATTTGAAGGTGTTACAATTATTCGAAGGGTATGTGTCATCGAAGTATCAACGATGAAAGCTTCGAATTGGGATTGTTGTGTGAACACTTCGCAAGGAAGTGAATCGTTACGGAGGTGGAATGTCGTGAAGAGCCGTTATCCTTCAAGTAGTCGTTATGCTCCCAAAAAGGTAACGGTCGAAATTTTACCATGGGTTCACACCTTCTCACTTCTTGGTCCCACCTGTCAGCGGCAGAAGTTGAACCTGCAATGTGAACATGACTGAAGCGCAATAGCTAGCGGAAAGGCTATAAAAGGGGGGTCGAAGCCCACTGAAAATTTTTACAGAGCCTAATTTCCAAAGCTCACTTTCTTCAACCTCCAAAATTTCCCTTCAACCTTTCTAAGCGATCAACTCATGGCGAGGACCAGCACAACCGTGCTTGCGGTAGCGAGCACTTTGGCGCAAAGGCAAGCTTGGGCGGCTTCGACAGTAGCGGCCATGGTGGGGGCTCCAGGAAGTTCTTGGCCCAAAAATCCTCGGGAACTCCGCCCTCCGTCCAAGAAGAAGATCCCACAAAGCTTCCTCATCAGCCAGTCCACAAGCACTGTGGAATCCATTGAAGAGGCGGTGGCCGGGAAGCTGGGCCCTGGAATGAGGACTCAGATCGCGGGAACGGAGTCGACCCCGAAGTCGCAAAGTGGAGAAGTAGTGGTCTTCGAAGCGTTCTTCGAAGCTGGACTTGGACTCCCTGCCATTGATTTCCTATCAGAGGTACTGGAAATGTGTCACATTACCTTACCTCAGTTGTCCCCCAACGCCATCGCGAGGCTGGTGATCTTTGAATGGGCCCTTCGGGCCAAAGGATGTGAAGGAAGATCGGAGATCTTTGCCACCACCCACGAAGCCACCTGCCAACCGAAGACACAGGACGGCCCCGGAGATACCAAGGTGTTGACAGCCTTCGGGAGTGTCAACTTTCAGCTTCAGAAGGAGCATGCACAACATTTCCCTACGAAGGCCATCAATGACCGGTGGTATACTAACTGGATCCTCCGGTGGTTTTATGCCGAGGTCGGAGAAGACTGCCGCTTCGCGGGGACCCTTCAAGAGATCTTGTTCCGGAAGGAGGCCGAAGTCACTCCGAACCCAAGCCTGCTCTCAATGCGGCTTGGGTTGCTTTCTTCGATAGCCAGCTGCATGAGCATGTGGGATCTGGCAGAGGAATTCATCGTCCTCCGGATCCCGCCTCTCGGAGTTGACTGGCCGATAGCGTTCCAAAATGCTTCGGAGGGAGAGCTTCGAAGTCTAGGTAAATCTTCGACCTTCCTATAGTAATATATTAGGAAAATAACATACTTATAAAATGCTACCTTTTTTCAGCAGCTCCTTTGGCGCTAGCTCCGGAGCAGATAGCAAGAGCCACCGAACGGGTGCTCAGAGCCCCTATGGTGGTGGAGAGGCAGAAGAGGATAGAGCTGGTGGGAAGTTGGGAGCGCTTCAACAGAGTGTGGAAGGCTCTCGGAATGGAGCCCCCACCTCTGCCGGACTTCGACTTGACCAGAGTGGCCCCTCGGAAGAGGAAAGCCACCGCCGAGCCTTCGAAGAAAACTGTCAAGACCCCCATCAAGAAAGGGAAGAAAACGACGAAGCCTCCTCCTCAGCCGACTCCGGTGTCCTCGCCTTCCTCTTTGGGCATTCGGAGCTCGTCTTCGAAAGACTCCAGAGAAAAGGACTCTGATGCCCGAATGGGGAAGGCCCTTGAAAACTATCTTATTGATGATAGTGAAGATGAGGCCGTGGATGCAGCCGGAGCTCCTTCTCGAGAGGTTGCAGAGGCAGACACAGCACACTCCCCCGAGCCCGTCGCCGTGAGCTCAGAGCTTGAGGCAACTATTCCCAACTCGCCCGTGGTCGGGGTGATAGTGCCAGAGGTCGAGGCGCCTGCCGCGGCTACACCGGAGCGGACTTCGGGGGATGATCTCGATGAGTACCTCCGAATGTATGAAGTCTTAGAGGACCCTGCAATTCTGCCTCAAGGCGCAGACGAAGGTATACTTCGAAACTTTATCCTTTACAATTCCTGCAACAACAATTACCCACAAATATTCATTAAGTACTTTAATGTTGTAGGTGCGTCGAGGAGTAGCATAGCTCCGATTAGAGATGGAGCTTCAGCTTCTCTCAGAGTTGAGGCTCCGGCAGACACAGTATCTCCAACGACTGGAGCCATCTCGGGTGAAGCAGTTCTAGCTGAGGGGGCATCAGTCGAAGGAGGATCTACCTCCGCCAGAGTCCGTGCTCTGACTTTTGTGCTAGGGAGGAGTAAGAGCATGACGAGCCCCAGTCCCCTCCCTGCCTTGATGGTGATGCCTTCCTCCAACGATCCTTCAGTGAGCAATTCAGAGGAGGAGGCAGCCGTAGACGATCGCCAGGCGTTGTCCTGGCTCCCTCTGTTGGCTCCATTCTTGCAGCAGCGAACGGGCCTCCGGGCGCTTCTAGAGCCCTTGGCGGACAAGGGCCAAGAAGTCGTAAACTCCGACTTGGTCTCCATCTTAAGCGAAGCTAGAGCCCTGGAGATCAACTTGGCCCTCGAAAGGGCTGCCCTTCATGTATGCAACACACCACATGTGCATTCAATCAATAAATGGAATTACTTGGTACTTACTTGCTTTTTTGCAGCAATTTGTCCTTGCTAGAGCGGCAGCGACTTCTAATGAGCTCGAAACTAATCGGCTCAAAAGGAAGGTTACTACCCTCCAGTTTGCCCTTAAAAGCTCCGAAGACAAAACACTTCGATTAGAGGAGGAGCTCCTTGAGGAACGGAGGGCTAGGGCCGCCACCGACGAAGCACTCCGGGTTGAGTGGCAGAGCTGCACTACACTCCAAACTTCGGCCCAAGAGGCCGAGGCCGAATGTGTGGTGCTCAGAGCGGAGGTCGAGAAGCTCTGGCAAGCAGCAGCCACTTCAAACACACAACTCATAGAACTCCAAAATGGCCGAAGTGTCTACTGCTGCTGCTGGGCTAGAGGTGGCAGAGGTGAAGAATGCTGCGATAGCAGAGCATACCTTGGATGCCCTTCAGGGTACCTTGGAATACTTCGGCACAATGTGCCCTTCATCTTCGACTGTAGCGAGCGAGCCCCTTGACCGGAAGTTGAAAATGATTCAAGTGGTGACAAAGCTGATGATGGGCTCCGGCGTTCGATACGGAGAGATCTCCGGACAAGTTGCCGGGATTGGAGTCCTTCGTCACATCGAAGCTCTTGGGATTTCGGTTACTCCAGTTGGGGGTTCGACGCCTGCAGGCTTTGCCGACGAGGACTTGTTGTGTCCTTCGCATGATGTAGCTTCTTCCTGGGAAGCTTTCCAAGTGATATGGAAAACAGACCACAAGGCTGCAGCCAAAGCATGGATTGACGAGTCTCATCGACAAAAGCAAGCTCAAACGAGGCCTCCGCTTCCAGCTTCACCAGATTTGACGCCACCTGCTCCGCCAGCCGACCCGCAGGTTTAGTCTTATAGGGCGCTTAAGCATGTACAAGAAATCTTTTAAAGCCCCTTATATGAATGAAAAGTTTATAAACGAGAAACTTTGTTTGGATGTTTATTCTTTTAGGTTTTTCCATGCACTTCGGAGCTTGACTTCGAAGTATTGGAACTTAACGAAGAGCTTCGTCGGCAGTGGCCTGTCCTCAAAAGCTTAAGGCCTTGTCGACGCTCGCGCTTCTCTGTTCCTCATGGGGATCAAGGGGAAATAGCACCCGAAGTCCATCGCAAGGTCTTAGCTTATATCAAGGAAGAAGATAAGGAAGAAGTCTCTTCGTCCTCTAAATACGTGGATTGGTCTGACTCGGAGTACCAAGCCAAAGATCCAGCAGAGGCTAGCTCCGATAGGCTTCTGTCTTGGGCTGAACTTCAAGAGGAGCAGAAAAATTGCGAGCTTCGAAGAAGAAAAGCACTCGGACTAAGAAGAAAGTCCCAAAGGCTTTGAGCTCCGAAGGTCGAAGTGGTCTTAGAAGTAGCTCTAGAGGTCGGAGGGGTCTCCGTTTTTATCTAGGCTTAGACCAAAACTTCTCTTGATGTAAAAATATGATTACCCAGTTAATATGAATTGCTTTGAAAGTATCTTTTTGTTGTTCCTTACTCCCCTGCCCCTCCTTATGGGTGGGGGACCGTACGCGTTGCGATAGGGTCCGTCAGACACAATGATTTATATAACAATCTGATGCTTCGCACAACACTTGGTAATCATACTTTACTCTTTCGTAGAGTTCTTCGAACTGTACGTTCGTATTATGATGTTTATAAGTTTCGGAGCTAAATTTATACTTGTAAACTCCCATAGCAGTCGCTTAGGACTTTAAAAGTGTTTCATTGGGCCGGAGCCTTGAAACCTTATTTCTTGGTCACCTTCGACTCTTTTATAGATGCTTCGAAACCGGAGGCCAAAAATTTGTTCTTTTAAAGTCCTTAAACTCTTCTACGGATCCTAACAAGACAAGGCCTGGAATCCGTAGGTTGGCCACCTACGGCTCTTTTACAGATACTTCGAACCCGGAGGCCAGAAATTTGTTCTTTTAAAGTCCTTAGACTCTTCTACGGATCCTAACAAGCCGGAGCCTGGAATCCGTAGGTTGGCCACCTACGGCTCTTTTACATATGCTTCGAACCCGGAGGCCGAAAATCTATTCTTTTAAAGTCCTTAGACTCTTCTACGGATCCTAACAAGCCGGAGCCTGGAATCCATAGGTTGACCACCTATGGCTCTTTTACAGATGCTTTGAACCTGGAGGCCGGAAATCTGTTCTTTTAAAGTCCTTAGACACTTCTATGGATCCTAACAAGCCGGAGCCTGGAATCCGTAGGTTAGCCACCTACGGTTCTTTTACAGATGCTTCGAACCCGGAGGCTGGAAATTTGTTCTTTTAAAGTCCTTATACTCTTCTAGGGATCCTAACAAGCCAGAGCCTGGAATCCGTAGGTTGGCCACCTACGGCTCTTTTACAGATGCTTCGAACTCGGAGGCCAGAAATCTGTTCTTTTAAAGTCCTTAGACTCTTCTACGGATCCTAACAAGCCGGAGCCTGGAATCCGTAGGTTGGCCACCTACGGCTCTTTTACAGATGCTTCGAACCCGGAGGCCAGAAATCTGTTCTTTTAAAGTCCTTAAACTCTTCTACAGATCCTAACAAGCCGGAGCCTGGAATCCGTAGGTTGGCCACCTACGGCTCTTTTACAGATGCTTCGAACCCGAAGGCCGAAAATATGTTCTTTTAAAGTCCTTAGACTCTTCTACGGATCCTAACAAGCCAGAGCCTGGAATCCGTAGGGTGGCCAACGGAATCCTTGAACCAATGGTTCGAAGGCCGTTGTCTGGGTTACTTGAAAGATACTTGACTCCGCAAGCATCTCCGTTCTCCTGATGCATCCACCAAGAATAAGGGATATTTGAAGAGCAAACAAAATTCGAACCTCCATCTTTATTTAGAAAGGTACTTTTACAATTGATTACAAGGAGCCCCTAAGCATAATAACGTTTAAGGTGCTCTGCATGCCATGCATGCTTCAACTCTTCCCCTTCTAAATTAGCTAATTTAAATGAACCGGGGCGCCCTGAGCGTAGGATAATATATGGCCCTTCCAATTTATTTCCTAGCTTCCTTGGAGCTATTACACTTCGCAATACCAAATGACCTGGTTTAAGCTCGTTCACTTTTATCATCGGGTCATACCATGTCTTTGTTTGGTCTTGGTACTTCGTTAGATTGGCGATGGCTCGAAGCCTTGTTTCTTCTGACAAGTCCAGCGAAGTGCTTCATTCGCCTTCATTTCCAAGTTCTACTACGCGGAGGGATCCACCTTTGAGCTCCATAGGAGTCATGGCCTCATCTCTGAATAGTAGCCTGAATGGGGTGAAGCCTGTGGACTCCTTCGTATTCTATGATATTATTGGTGGTCTTAAAGTTGAGCCTCACGGAATACATGGTCTTTTGTCCTGATGGCGATATTATCACAGCTCCAGCTCCGGCACCAGATGCCTGATAGGCTCCGTCAGAAAAAATTGTCCATAGACCTTCAGAGGTTTCTTCCGGAGCCTAAACTACAGATGGAGTCCACTCTGCCACGAAGTCAGTTATGATCTGAGATTTGATAGCTGTTCTCACCGTGAAGGAAATACCAAAGGGGACTAGCTCGACAGCCCATTTTTCGATCCTACCCGTAGAATCTTTGCTCCGAAGCATATCACCAAGGGGATACGAGGTTGGAACGATTAGGTTATGTGCTAGAAAGTAATGCCTTAGCTTCCGCGAGGCCATTACTAAAGCATAAGCAAATTTTTTGAGCTCGGAGTATCTTGTCTTTACTCCGGACAAAGCTTCTAAGACGAAGTAAAGTGGGTTTTGCACCAGCTTTCCTTTAAGCTCAACTTCCCTGACCAATACTGCACTTACTGTGGAGCCCGTTGCTGCAAGATAAAGAAGGAGAGTTTCTTCCGGGAGGGGCACAGTAAGTGTTGATAGGCTTTCGAGGTATTCTTTAATATCATCGAAGCTCTTCTGGCACTCTGGCGTCCACTTGAAACTTTCGGACCCCTTTAGAGCTTTAAAATTGGAAGGCTTCGCTCGGCTGATCTGGCCAGGAATCTGCTGAGAGATGCGAGTTGTCTTGTTAGCTTTTGGACTTGCTTCAAATTTTCGGGTGGAGCCATTCTTTGCAATGCGCTTATCTGCGTCGGGCTAGCTTTGATTCCTCTACTCGAAACGAAGTACCCTAGTAGTTTTCCTACTTGCGCCCCGAATATACACTTTTCACGGTTGAGGTGAACTCCACATGCTCGGAGGCTCTCAAATGTTTCAGCTAAGTCTAGGCTATGATGGTGCTTTACAACACTTTTTATTACAATGTCTTCCATATAAGCTTCGACATTTCGGCCTATTTGATGACCTAGAGCCTTAGCTATTAAACGTGAGAAGGTGGCTCCGGCATTCCGCAAACCAAAAGGCATTCGAACATAACAAAATACTCCGGAGGGAGTTATAAAACTTGTCTTGGCTTCGTCTTCACGCTTTAGCCAGACCTGATGATAACCGGAGTATGCATCCAAGAAGCTCAGTAATTCAGAGCCAGCCGTAGAATCCACCAGCTAGTCTATTCGGGGCATAGGGTAGGGGTCTCGTGGGCATGCTTTATTTAATGATGTGAAATCAATGCACATGTGCCACTTGCCGGAGCCCTTTTTCCTAACAAACACAGGGTTAGCCAGCCACTCCAAGTGGGCTACTTCCCTGATGATGCCAGCCCTTAGCAATTTTTCCACTTCTACCTTGGCGAGGTCTGCCCTCTCTGTTGATAACTTACGGAGCCCCTGGCGCACTGGCCTAGCCTTCGGGTTGACAAGTTGTGGTGCCCCGATTTATCAAATCAGAACATGTTGGACCGGAAACGGCGACCAGAGGGGGGGAGAATGGGAGCTTTTAAAATTTCAGGCTAAAAACAGCCTTCGGTTTTAATCCTGTCTTCTGCGGAACAGGCTTCGAACACTACCTTCGAAGGTCTGGTTCGGAGGTACTTCGACAGCTCCGAACACAGGCTTCGCAGGAGCAAAAGTTCGAAGCCAAGAAGACTTCGCTCCACTAACAACCCTCGAAAATCTACTCTGCTAAGTCAGTGCAGGCTCCGCACACAGGGTGCTTCGAGCAGGCTTCGCACTTCACCCTTCGCAAGAGTGGACAGCCCTCTGAGGACTTCGACCAAGTACTTGGCAGCAGCAACTGGTGCTGTGCTTCGTACACGAAGATCTACACGCACACAAACGGACTTCGCTAAGGGCTTCGACACAAGAAGCAAAACGGGCCTCGATCAGGGCTTCGCTAGTAAGCTGTGAGGTCTAGCCTCAAGTTACACAGAGCGACAGCACGCTGAAAAACACACTTCGCACAAAGACAACCTTCGCCTAGACAGGCTTCGGTGCACTACAACAAGCGAGGTATGTAACGCGAGCTCAAGCAAAAACACAAAGAAGCAGGGCTTCGCCGCTTGAACAAGGAACACAAATAGATTGAACTCTGGATGAATACAGCGAGGTATGTGGCTACAGGAGCTCAACAGTAAATGCTCAAAGTGTTAAATGTTACCTACCGAGCCCCCATATTTATAGCCCACAGTTCACCCAAAGGAAGTGACTACTTTACCCCTAGGGTTTACAAAGGATTTGTCTCTACAGAACTAAGGGGTACAAAAGGTAGTCCACCTTTATTCTGGAGGCTTCTCTGTCAGCTTTGTAGAGGGGACAGCGTTAGCTTTTTGCAGAGCAGACAGTGTCAGCCTTTGCAGTCTTTGACCTTCTGCAGCCTCCCTTCGCACGCGAGGGTGCGGTAGCTTCGGCGAGAAGCCTTGAGCCTGGTGGCCTTCGCTTCGCCGAAGTCAGCCTCCGATACAGTGATGGTTTTGAGCCGAAGCCGTCAAAGCCCTTGGGCCTTCGCACCAACACCTCCGGAGTGGACCACCACGGCTTCGCAGCTTCACCCAGCTCGAACTCCATCAGTCCGTGTACCGAAGCCATGCAGGCCGAAGCACCTCAAGTCAGCCTTGCTCCGGAGCTAGCCTCGCTCCGAAGCCTTCCTCACTCCGTAGCCCCACCTTCGGAGTACCACCCTTCGAAGTCCCTCCTTCGTCCAAGGCCTCCGCATGAAGCATTCCATGAGCCCTTCGTCGTAGTGCCTCTCCCCAAGCACACTCCTCGACGAGCCTCACCCGGACCATGCCTTCGATGCGCCTCGACTTCTGAGACCTTCGTCGGGCACCCTTCGAGTGTCTCCCTTCGGAGCACACTTCGAACTCCTTGCCTCCACAGAGGACTAGATCCATCCAAATCCGAAGTCACTCCATCCGGAGTACCTTCGAAGTGCCTCACCTCCGAGGACTTTGTCTCGGAGTACCTTCACCCGGAGCCACGCTCCGCACTCTCTGCCTTCACCTGGCGCACCTCGACCCGAGGACCGACCCGGACCACCTTCGCAGCCACCGTGACGGAGCTCCCTACTCCCCTGGCATCAAGCCTCCCGCTTGACCCAGGTTCACCTGCTGCGAACCTTGTCCGTCGCCTCCGAAGTCCCTGCGCACCACCGACAAACAAACAAGTGTTTCCAGTACTCCTGAGACCTCTCCGGGTTAGCAACCTTCGGCACACACTCCGGTGTACCGCCCAAAGTACCGAAGCCTTCGGTACACACCCAGTCATCATGTACTGTCGGACCCCTCCGACAAGCACACTCCGCTGCACAGCTGCAGCAACCAGCCACCGAACACCCTTCGGTGAAACCACCTCCGAACACCCTTCGGAGGTACCACCTCCGAACACCCTCCGGAGGTTCCCCTTCGAACAGAGGTAAAAAGCATGTCAATCACTCATCACAAAACACTGAAACCAACCCTTGGTTTCTCAATCTCCCCCTTGATGAGTGCATTGACAACCAAATCCAAGTTCAAGAAAATGTAAAAAAAAATTTCAGCACACAAGTGACCATAAAAACTCAGAAAAGAGCCAAATCATGTCACTTGACAAAAGAATTTTCCTCCCCCTTTCTCAAAAGAGTAAAAGCCCCTTCGGCAATAAAAACTCCCCTTGAGTTAAATTTTCCTTTGGTAATAAAGAACCTTTATGTCATGATTTCTCCCTCTTTGGAAATTATACCCCTTGCGGCAGAGAACGTAGCAAGTCTCTCCCCCTTGAGGAAGTTCTCCCCCTTTGGCAATGCAAGCATCAAGGAGCATGTAAAAGATGCAAAGCTTTGAATTGAGCAGAATTGCAAAGACATATGAAGCAAAAATATGCCAACAATAACACCAATGATCATGGGCTCAGCTCAAATTAATATTCTCTAAAAACACGATGAAGCATGTGATTTGATCAATTTTGAAATAAAAGCATCACCACTTAGTCAAGGAAACTAGACAAGGAAGAGCAAGGACTGCGCAAAGCTAGTCAATTTCTACTCTAGACAGACAAGTCTTAGTTCAAATGGAGCATGAAAAGCATACTTGATAAACAATGAATTTTGTTGTTCTTTTCTTAGTGCCAGGGGTTATTTGTTTGTCCACCTTATACTTTCCAATCAGGCCAAGCCTAGGCATGAAAGCCATAAGAAGCTTAAGGCAATGATTTTGGCACACACTACACTATTCCAGTTCAGACCAATGTGCAATGGTAAGCAGTCTAGAATAGGGTAGTGCGACAAACAAACCCACCTGGATCTTTTTACTTTGAAACATGAAAATCATGGAATTTTTATTTTAACCGAGTGAACCAATTGTTTGGCATTTTATGAATATCCATGAAGATGTAGAACAATTTTTCAAGTTGCAATTTTTAGCATCCAAAGAAATGTGTCTTGCTACCAAGCAGATAAAAGATAGCTAAAGCAGTCCTGCCTAAACATGCTAGATTCAAGACTAAGCAGTGAGCACGATTTCACTTTGAAAATAAAACATCATGCACATGAATGTTTCAGATAAATTAACAAGAGCTGAGCTGTCATGATTTCATGAGTTATAAGCAGGCATATAAATGCAAAAGATGTAAATGCAATTTAGCACACAATTAGCAAAGGCATATCCATCTAAAATAGCTCCCCCTCACAAAATGCCGTAAGGGTGACAAATGCCAAGTTCCCCACGCAAGTAAGCAAATCGAGAAGCATCGAGGGGTTTTGTGAAAATGTCGGCAAGCTGGTGTTGGGTATCAACATATTGAAGTTCAATATCACCCTTCTCATTGTGATCTCTGAGAAAGTGATACCGCACATCAATGTGTTTGGTTCTGGAGTGCTGAACCGGGTTGTTTGCAATACAAATAGCACTAGTGTTATCACAGAAAAGTGGAACACTCTTATAATCTAACCCGAAATCCCGCAAAGTGGAAACCATCCACAAAATCTGAGAGCAACAGCTAGCTGCAGCAACATATTCGGCCTCAGTCGTCGATTGTGCAACACTAGACTGTTTGCGGGAAGACCAGCAAACCAGTGAAGTACCCAGAAAATGACAAGTACCAGAGGTACTCTTCCTATCAATTCTACACCCAGCAAAATCCGCATCGGAATAACCTCGAAGACATAAAGATGAAGATGCTGAATACCATATGCCAAATTCAAGGGTATGTTTGAGATACCTTAGGATGCGCTTGACCGCTTGGCGGTGCGAAGCTCGTGGTGAAGCCTGAAAACGAGCGCACAGACACACTGCAAAGTGTATGTCCGGCCTCGTAGCAGTCAAGTAGAGGAGGGAGCCGATCATGCTTCGGAACTCCTTCTGATCTACGGCTTCTCCATCTTCGTCAGGGTCCAATGCTACAGATGTAGCCATTGGAGTGGCGAGGGGCTTCGCATCAGCCATGTCGAATTTCTTGAGCAGGTCCTTGGTGTACTTCATCTGGTGGACGAAGGTACCTTGTTTGCTTTGCTTGATTTGCAAACCAAGGAAAAAGGTGAGTTCACCCATCATGGACATTTCAAATTCCCTGCTCATGGTATCTGCAAACTCGGCAACCAAAGCATGAGAAGAGCCACCAAAGATGATATCATCCACATAAATCTGAACCAGGAGGAAATCTTTGCCATGCTTGAGTGTAAGCAAAGTTTTATCAACAGAGCCCATCAAATACCCTCGCTCAAGCAGAAAAGACTTAAGTCTATCATACCAAGCCCGAGGGGCCTGCTTGAGTCCATAAAGAGCCTTATGAAGTTTAAGGACTTTATGTGGGTACTTGGGGTTTTCAAAACCAGGGGGTTGTTTTACATAAACATCTTCACCTATGAAGCCATTAAGAAAAGCACTTTTGACATCCATTTGATAGAGTTTGAATCCCCGGGATGTCGCAAAGGCAAGCAAAATCCTAATGGCCTCAAGGCGAGCAACAGGTGCAAAAGTTTCAGTAAAATCAATCCCTTCTAGTTGAGAAAAGCCCTGAGCTACAAGTCTAGCCTTGTTTCTAACTATAGTCCCATCCTCCCCTTGTTTATTTTTGAAAATCCATTTTGTTCTGATGAAATGAACATTTGGTGGAGGATCAACTAAAGTCCAGACTTGGTTTCTCTCAAAATTTTCAAGTTCCTCATGCATGGCATTGATCCAACTAGAATCAGAAAGTGCATGACTAACATCTAAGGGCTCGAAAGAAGCAACAAAAGCAGCATTAGTGAAATGGGCATGAGAACGTGTTACCCTTTGATCAAGCTCACCAATGATCTGCTCGGGAGGGTGCATCCTTTGAACATGATGTGGAGCCTCGCGGCGGGATGCAGTCTCCCCCTCAACTTGTGCGTTGGAGTGGTCCAAGATGACCGATATTGAGGTAGTCGCTTCGGGACCTCGTGCCGAAGTAGTTGAAGCGGGGTCGGCTTCGGGGGTTGATGTCGAGGGTAGTGGGGGTTCATCCTCGAATTCTCCGGGATCTTCCTCTTCGAAGATGGTCTATTCCATGTCGTGTTCATTTGCCTGTTCAAAAGCAGAACTAACAGAGGGGGTTGATTCATCAAAAGTCACATCACATGACTCGATGACAGTGTTAGTCTCTAAGTTATAAACACGATAAGAATGACCATGTGTAGTGTAACCCAAAAAGATCCCGTCTGAAGAGCGCGACTCAAATTTATCCAAGTTACCACGTTTTAGGATAAAGCAGCGACAGCCAAAAACTCGAAGATGAGTAACCTTGGGTTGTCTCCCAAAACGCAGCTCATAAGATGTCAAATTTAAAATTGAGCGCAAGAATATACGGTTTGAGATGTAACATGCAGTGTTCATGGCCTCAGCCCAGAATTTTCTAGGAGTCCTATGCTCATCAAGCATCGTCCTAGCCATCTCAACCAAAGTGCGGTTCTTCCTCTCAACAACTCCATTCTATTGAGGAACCCGCGGAGCAGAGAATTGATGTTCTATGCCATGCTCCATGCAAAAGTCAACAAAGAGACTGTTTTTGAACTCGGTGCCATTATCACTTCGAATGAATTTCAATGCACCTGGGAGTGCAGTGAAAAGTCTCAAAGCCAAGCTCCGAAAGTGTGAAAACACTTCATCCTTGCTGGCAAGAAAGAAGACCCAAGAGTAGCGAGAGAAATCGTCGACAATAACTAATGCATACCACTTGCCGCCTAAAGAACTAACCCGAGAAGGACCTACAGTGTCCATATGAAGAAGTTCTCCGGGCTGTTCAGTCATCACTGTGGTGACTGGCGAATGCGAAGCGGCAATCATTTTCCCATGTCGACAAGGAGCGCAAACTAAATTCTTCTCAAACTTGAGCTTGGGCAATCCTCGGATCAGACCTAGGGCGCTCAGACGAGCGAGCAACTCAAAGCTCATATGCCCTAGTCTCCTATGCCACTTCCAAAGCTCAGAAGTCGAATGTGCAACAAGGCAGTGAGAAGATCCAGAAGATTTAGAAAAATCAGCTCCAAAAACTCTCCCAACTCTAAAGATCTTACACACCACAACGCCATCAGAATTGAGCACTTGCGAAGTATCGCGACGGAATCGCACTTCGAAGCCCTCATCAAGCAACTGAGATACAGACAGCAAATTGTATCCCAGGTTTTCAACCAAAGCAACATCTTTGAGAGTGAAATTCGAATTAATTCTTACCACACCTTTACCTTTCACTCTACTCCTTCGATTGTTTCCGAAGGTGATATGTTCCCTTTGCTTGGTTGTGGTGAGGCTGGAGAACCAAGCTGCATCTCCGGTCATGTGGCGCGAACAACCGGAGTCCATGATCCACGTGCCCTCCAAGCCTCGATCTGTCGCCTACACATGATAAGAAAATCTCGATCGCTCAGTGCTGGGGTGAGTGAAAAAATGACGAGGCATCCAGCACTGAGTGACCCGAGTAGTAGGCACAGAAAAAGTAGACGGTCTACGCACATGATAATCTGAATGATGCAAAGTGTGAGGTCTACCTACATGCTGTGATCGAACAACATGTCGAGGTCTCCTACTCTGACGAGGTACAAAGCTACTCGCCCGGGGTCTAACACCATATGGAACATGGTGAACACCTCGAGGAGCAAAACCTCTCCGAGAAGCACGAGGAGCCTCGAAAACAGGACGATAGTAAAGCTCAGACTCATGCATACCTAAAGATGGGTAATGCATGTCCTGGTAACTCATCGCCTGAGAGCGTCGCTCATCCTTGATGCGACGAAAACAGAACCCAACCAAATGACCCGCCCGCTGACAGTAAGAACAGTGAAACACTCTCCTAGGGGCACTCTCATGGGTCACAGGAGCAACTCTCACAGGCTCCTTGGGTTTCTGCTGAGTGGTTTTCTTGGGAGGATTTTTCTTGGCAGGAGGTGTGGTTTTCTTTGGTGGTCGGGTAGGCTTTTTGGCTGATGGGGTGTCTAACAGAGCTCTTTCTTTCTCTAGGGTAGTGGGAGAGGTAAAAACAGTTTTGGTCTTACTATCTGAAGAAATCCTCTCAAAACCCAAACCTAGAGCTACCCCTGCTCTGTCAGCACACAACTTGGTCTTGGCCAAGAGCAAATCCATCCTACCCTTTCCCTCAGTGCATTTATTAACCACAGAAAGAAGGTATTCATTTTCAGTCATGAGGTTTTCAGCTCGCTCTCTAACAGTGCCTAGCTGGTCCTTAAGGGTAATGCAAGTGTCACAAACAGGTTGCACATCCTTAGAACTACCGGCTCTCTCCAATCTAGCCTCCAAATCATGAACATGTTTATCACGTAAATTAATGCTCTCACGCAATAAAGAACAGTTCATGCAATCAATTATATCATGAGGTCTAGAATCCACCTCCAAAAGCTGCTTCTGTGCAGTCTCAAGCTCAGAAAGAGTTTGAGCATGTACAGAACGCAACTGAGCAAGCTCACCCATGACAACAGAGCAAGATTCACATTCAGCATCATTAAACTTAGACTTAAGCATGGCATATTCAGTAGAAACAGTTTCTAACCTAAGTCTAAGGTCTTTTCTTTCTCTAGCGGCTTGCACAAGCAATCTATCCTGACCAAGAACTACTTCATTCAGCTCATCTAATTTAATTAATAGCTGGTCAGTTGATAGAAGTACCTCAGATGAGTCAAGCTCATCGCCGCTGTGATCGCTGTCGGCCATGAAGCAAAGGCCGGTGAAATCTCGTCCCTTTTTGTCCTTCTTGTCCTCCTTCTTTGGGGACTCCTCCTCCTCAGATCTCGACTCCTCAGTTGAGGAAGTGTCGATGTCGCTGAGAACAGCAACGAATGCTCTGGAGGCGGCCTTGGCTACTTTCTTAGCCATCTTGCCGCGCTTGCCCTTCACAAAGGGTTTCCTCTCCTTTTTGTGGTATTTGGGGCGCTCACTCTCATCTCTCTTCTTGAGCTTGGGGCAATTGGCCTTAATATGAGAGGTGTCGCCACATTCATAGCAACCACTAAAACCACTTCTCCTCTGATCCCGTCTCTCATGGTGAAAACGGGTGAACCTTCTGGCAATGAGAGCAAGCTCATCATCATCCAGAGTGTCCACCTGCTCCTTTGTGACGGAGACCAGGGAGGACAAAGCAAAACCATCTGCAAGAACATAAGTACCAGATGTGCTTGGTTCTGCAGAGGTGCCATGGCTAGTGCTAGAAACCAATGCCAATGGCTGTGGCAAAGAGCTTCTGTGCACAGCAAGAGATGCCTTGGCAATCTCTGTGGACTTCAGCTTGCTAAAGAGCTCATCACAGGTCAACGTGTCATAACCTGCGGACTCCTCAATGCTGGATATCTTCACTTCCCATATGCTACGGTCAAGAGCATAGAGAAGCTTGATAGCCCTATCATGATCACTGTAAGCAAGCGTCCCGTTGGACCGCAAGTTACTCACTATTGCATCAAAGCGAGAAAACATGGCATCTATAGATTCACCAGGTGCCTGCACAAACAGCTGATACTGTTGATTGTATGTGCTTTGGCGCCTGGCCTTAATCTGAGTAGAGCCCTCATGAAAGACAGTGAGAGTTGTCCAAATCTCCCTAGCAGTCCTAAGGTGTCGCACCCTATCAAACTCACTTCTACTCAAACCAATGAACAGTATATTTCTTGCCTTCGAGTTGGCATTATACTGATCTTTTTCAGTTTGAGTGGTGCGAGTATCAGGGATGGAGTATTGTGAGTCCACAATCTCCCAAATTGCATTTCCTTGGCTTAACAAGTAAGCCTCCATGCGCACCTTCCAGTATGCAAAATCTGTCCCATCGAACAGAGGAATTTTACTGCCTCTATCCATGTCGCCAACAGATCACAAAACCGGTTAAGGTCAACTGGTGATCTTAACCTGCTCTGATACCAATTGTTGGACCGGAAACGGCGACCAGAGGGGGGGTGAATGGGAGCTTTTAAAATTTCAGGCTAAAAATAGCCTTCGGTTTTAATCCTGTCTTCTGCGGAACAGGCTTCGAACACTACCTTCGAAGGTCTGGTTCGGAGGTACTTCGACAGCTCCGAACACAGGCTTCGCAGGAGCAAAAGTTCGAAGCCAAGAAGACTTTGCTCCACTAACAACCCTCAAAAATCTACTCTGCTAAGTCAGTGCAGGCTCCGCACACAGGGTGCTTCGAGCAGGCTTCGCACTTCACCCTTCGCAAGAGTGGACAGCCCTCTGAGGACTTCGACCAAGTACTTGGCAGCAGCAACTGGTGCTGTGCTTCGTACACGAAGATCTACACGCACACAAACGGACTTCGCTAAGGGCTTCGACACAAGAAGCAAAACGGGCCTCGATCAGGGCTTCGCTAGTAAGCTGTGAGGTCTAGCCTCAAGTTACACAGAGCGACAGCACGCTGAAAAACACACTTCGCACAAAGACAACCTTCGCCTAGACAGGCTTCGGTGCACTACAACAAGCAAGGTATGTAACGCGAGCTCAAGCAAAAACACAAAGAAGCAGGGCTTCGCCGCTTGAACAAGGAACACAAATAGATTGAACTCTGGATGAATACAGCGAGGTATGTGGCTACAGGAGCTCAACAGTAAATGCTCAAAGTGTTAAATGTTACCTACCGAGCCCCCATATTTATAGCCCACAGTTCACCCAAAGGAAGTGACTACTTTACCCCTAGGGTTTATAAAGGATTTGTCTCTACAGAACTAAGGGGTACAAAAGGTAGTCCACCTTTATTCTGGAGGCTTCTCTGTCAGCTTTGCAGAGGGGACAGCGTCAGCTTTTTGGAGAGCAAACAGTGTCAGCCTTTGCAGTCTTTGACCTTCTGCAGCCTCCCTTCGCACGCGAGGGTGCGGTAGCTTCGGCGAGAAGCCTTGAGCCTGGTGGCCTTCGCTTCGCCGAAGTCAGCCTCCGATACAGTGACGGTTTTGAGCCGAAGCCGTCAAAGCCCTTGGGCCTTCGCACCAACACCTCCGGAGTGGACCACCACGGCTTCGCAGCTTCACCCAGCTCGAACTCCGTCAGTCCGTGTACCGAAGCCATGCAGGCCGAAGCACCTCAAGTCAGCCTTGCTCCGGAGCTAGCCTCGCTCCGAAGCCTTCCTCACTCCGTAGCCCCACCTTCGGAGTACCACCCTTCGAAGTCCCTCCTTCGTCCAAGGCCTCCGCATGAAGCATTCCATGAGCCCTTCGTCGCAGTGCCTCTCCCCGAGCACACTCCTCGACGAGCCTCACCCGAACCATGCCTTCGATGCGCCTCGACTTCTGAGACCTTCGTCGGGCACCCTTCGAGTGTCTCCCTCCGGAGCACACTTCGAACTCCTTGCCTCCACAGAGGACTTGATCCATCCAACTCCGAAGTAACTCCATCCGGAGTACCTTCGAAGTGCCTCACCTCAGAGGACTTTGTCTCGGAGTACCTTCACCCGGAGCCACGCTCCGCACTCTCTGCCTTCACCTGGCGCACCTCGACCCGAGGACTGACCCGAACCACCTTCGCAGCCACCGTGACGGAGCTCCCTGCTCCCCTGGCATCAAGCCTCCCGCTTGACCCAGGTTCACCTGCTGCGAACCTTGTCCGTCGACTCCGAAGTCCCTGCGCACCACCGACAAACAGACAAGTGTTTCCAGTACTCCGGAGACCTCTCCGGGTTAGCAACCTTCGGCACACACTCCGGTGTACCGCCCAAAGTACCAAAGCCTTCGGTACACACCCAGTCATCATGTACTGTCGGACCCCTCCGACAAGCACACTCCGCTGCACAGCTGCAGCAACCAGCCACCGAACACCCTTCGGTGAAACCACCTCAGAACACCCTTCGGAGGTACCACCTCCGAACACCCTCCAGAGGTTCCCCTTCGAACAGAGGTAAAAAGCCTATCAATCACTCATCACAAAACACTGAAACCAACCCTTGGTTTCTCAGAACATTATTGAATTTCCAACGAAAAACAATAATACAAGAGGTTCATCATGCGTCAACGTACATACGACAAGCATTCATGGTACGCAGACCATATTATTACATAAGAGTGAAATTAAAATAAGTAAATAAAAGCATGACGAACACCCTCGTCAGGATCTTCTTCTTGACTGGGTCGCTACTCCAGACCATCCTCATAGTAGGCATCCTCTGAATTGTGTGTCCAACGGGTATGAGTACAAAGAATACTCAACAAGTCACCGCAAATGCAAGTAATAATGCATCTGAGTGAGGAGGGCGGTGATCAGCTGGTTTTGATTCGCCATCATCTCCGCCAAGGTGGGGTGGTTGGCGGATGGCGACCCAGTCTGTCGTGAGCCCGTTGCACCCCAGTTGGGCACAACACCTTCGGGCAAGCTGCGGCTTCCTCCTTCTCCACTGTTGGAGCCGGTGTTCTGGTTGTCAGCCATCTTCTAAACATAAGATGTTATAAGGTAAAAAGATGATGAAACAACATCACAATCAAAAATAGCCCATAGGGCTCATATATATATATATATATAAACCAAGTGGTATAAAATGTTCATTACATTCAGCTCTTATTTTAATACACCTACAACCCAACTCGTTGTAGGTGGTACCACAACATTATTTTAAACAACGATAGCTAACGCCTACTCGCCACCGGAGGCGGTCTCCGTGCTCTCGGAACCACGAGCACGCGGATCACGAGGGATGGTGGGCTCGAGAAAATTCTCGATGATCGGGTCAGAGACGAGGCTAGGGCGTGGTGCAGGGGCTCTGGCGGTGGACGGTCCGGCGGTAGAGGGGTGTGGCGGGATCCTCTTGGGACGAGGGGTAGGCTCGCGGATGGGCTTCCTCTTCCTCGGGAGGAGGGGAACCATCTCCGCAATATCCTTCTGCAGTTGCATGATCTTGTGCTGCAGCTCGCCATTTTGTTGGATCAAGTTCTTCGTCTCCTCACGAAGAAACTCAACCGCCTCATGGTTCTCATCGGCGTCGAGCACTGCCTTGGTATGGAGGTCGTCCATGGCCTGAAGAAGACGCGATTGCCAGGCCATGACCAGATCACGAACGGAGTGAACTCCGAGGTAGATGCTACGGTAGGCGCCGGGAGTGTGTTTCGGCACAAGTTGGAAAGATGAGTTCTGAAGATGATAATCATAGATCATCCTCAACTCCATAAGGGCCTAGAGGGCGACGCGTTGGCACGTGACGTCGAAAGTCGGGGCCCCAAGTGCGGTGGTGTAGGGTGGCAGGTGCTCTCCGGAGCCATGGATGGTGAGGGAGACGTCGCAAGGTCCGGCGAATTCTTCCAGGTACACTCCCTGGAATTTGGGCTCGAAGAGGAACCCGAGGAAAGTGAGCATCATGCGGAGCTCCCTGACAAAGCCCTCGTAGTGGCAGCAGTAGTTGTGCACTTGATAGACAGGCATATACAAAAACAACAAGTTGAAGAAAAGTGAGGAGAGGAACAAAGTTTATAAAGGAGATTTTCGAGAAATAATTTTCTGCAGCTATTGGCTAGGTTGGTCTGTTTGGCCTCCTAGAGTCAAGTCGGCTCTGATACCATCTTGTGGCGCCCCGATTTATCAAATCGGAACATTATTGAATTTCCAAAGAAAAACAATAATACAAGAGGTTCATCATGCGACAACGTACATACGACAAGCATTCATGGTACGCAGACCATATTATTACATAAGAGTGAAATTAAAATAAGTAAATAAAAGCATGATGAACACCCTCTTCAGGATCTTCTTCTTGACTGGGTCGCTACTCCAGACCATCCTCATAGTAGGCATCCTATGAATGGTGTGTCCAACGGGTATGAGTACAAAGAGTACTCAACAAGTCACCGCAAATGCAAGTAATAATGCAAGATAATAACAAAGGAAGGATAATGGCTAAAAGTGCGGAAAAGTACATTTTCAGTTATTGCATTTAGTGTAGTCAAATTTTATCATGCGGAATAATAAACATGAACATCAATAATACCATCTAACTCGAGGAGTACGTTTTCCCTCCTCGCACAACAGTCCTTACATGTCAAACCATCATGCACATTCATTCCAAAAGTAAACTAACTGGGGGATGTCACGCAACCTGCCCTTGACCGTGGGCTCGGCTTTTCGAAAAGATTTATGACTCTGATCAGAGATGTACTACTGTACCCACAAGGCACGCACTCATCCCATACACCAAAGTGTAACGAGATGACCCATACCACGGGAACTCGTGCCAAAACCTCAGCATGAAATGCTCCAAGCGATAACCACCCGCTCTAGGTTTCGCCGACGCGCCGGGCCGCATCCCGGCTAACGTCGCACCCCCTTTTGCGCCACGTCGGTACAAGCCACCCGCAGGTGTAGATTGACCCATCTCCAAATGGTGGCCTCGGTTTGGAACACTCCATACCTTAGTTAGGACTTACCCATTAGACTTGTGGTTAGTACGGAAGTGTATTGCAACGGATCCCGCAGACCGGTCCTCATAGTGCCCCGGGTGCTACCGACCAATGCCCTAGCTTGCACCCGGAACCCACCATGCATACACTCACAACCAAAACTCTATCACCAACAGAATTCCAAAGATAAGGATAACGGGGGATCATATAGTAGAACCAAGTTGCTACGACTCATTTTTAATCCTATAGCAATCGTGTCGATACATTGGACACTAGCTAATAATACTAATCATATGGTGACAAGGAGTTTAGGCTAGATAGCATGGCTTGGGTGGCACATCAAGGTCGGGGGATCCTAAATAAATATATTGTAAGGGTTCCATTTGACTAATGCATGTATACCCTATGTGTTTTAGCAATAGTTTAATAAAACATGGGTTCAATATGCTCAAAAGATTGGTTTGGTGACTTGCCTTGTTCAGCGAAAGGGGAGGGAGGAACTTCCGGGAAGTATTCCGGCTCCTCGGCGGCATCGTAGTCTTTTTAACATGAATAATAAACATAACATTCAATAAACAATACAAAATCACACAACAAGCATAAAGGTTTTGCTTAGGTTAACTTAAGGAAAATAAATGTGTTAAGTTTCTGAAATTCATTTTATGGATATTTAAAATGAACTATAATGGAATATGACCCTTTATAAAAGGGATTTTAAATGTGAATAATCTTATTTTTTGTTTTCTAACTAATTTTAAAATAAGAGGTTCAGAGAAAACTTAGTGGTTTCATTATATTAACAGGAAATGAATAAATATAAATTTTGCTGAAATTTAAATAATTAAATTTGTAATTTACCCTAAGGGCATTTGAATACTTTATTAAATAAGGATGAAATATTCAAAGTAATCCTACTGTTTTTATTGCATGAACATGTAGAGAATAATATTACAAATTTTTTGAAATTGAAATGGTAATTTTTGAAGTTAAAATGCGCCAGATATGAATTTTAGAAGTTTGAAAGCATTTCTGGAATTTTAAATTAAATCCAAAATAGCCTCGGGTCCACGGTGAGTCGGGCTCACGGTGAACCCGCGCACTGTGCGCGTGCGCCGGATCGAGATCCACCGTTGGATCGCGATCGGGCGGTCACGGGCGAGGCGGGGGAGTTAAAATAACGTGGACGGCTGAGATTAAAACATTGAACCAGTACGCGACGGATGATCTAGATTAAATGCAGGTTTTTAAAACTAACGGACGCGTGAGATTAAAACGTACCGCTTCGATCAGATCCGATGGTGCTGATTAAATTGCGCACGTGGTGATGCCGGTGTCGTTCGATCGCGATCGCACGGCCAGGATCGAATCCGACATGGCATAGGTACTTGACCCATGCCGGTTGTCTTCTCCGGCGACGGCGAGCACGCCAGAGGCCACGGCGGGCTACGGCGATCATAGCTAGGCCTAAAAATGGAAAGAGGATGCCTAGGGGATCACGGGGGTACCTTCACGGCGGTCCGAGGTCGACAGGGGCGTGGCCGGCGACGAGGGTAGACGGCGAGGTGGTTCGGGACCTTGTCGGTGACGGTGATCCGGCGAGGCTTGGCGTCGACGGAGGGGTGGCCGAGTTCAGTGATGTCCTCGCGATCACAATGGTGGGGTCGCCTAGGGTGGAGGGGGTCACTGGCGACGGCGAGAGGTGACCGGAGTGCGGGCAGCGGTGTGGCGTTAGGAAGAGTGCTATGGGCGCTCTATTCATCCTCGCAGCGATTTGTCGTGGGGGTCGAACGCGGTGGATGCCAGGGGGTTAAATAGGGGAATCGGGGGAGGTCGCATGCAAGGAAAGCCGGGGGAGGGCTTTAACTCGCCGGTGAGGGCTCAGCCATGCACGGCGCTGCGTTTCCGGGGGCTAAAATGCGTCACTTAAAGAGATTAAACGACCGGCGGGCCTCGGGGTGCATTAATCCGACGCCAATTGAATGAGGGAGGGGCCAGCGAGGCGTATCCGAGGCGGGGGTCGTCGGCCGGCGTGATTTGGGGGCGGTGGCGCGAGGTGGACGACGAATACAACAGGTGGGCCAAGGCAGTCAACGAGCGCGAGCAAGCGATGTGGCGGCTGACGGGTGGGGTCAGGCTCGGCCGCGAGAGGGGGTCGGTTGGCGCTGACAGGTGGGGCCGGGGTGTCGGGTGCACGGGCGCGGAGAGAGGGGGTCCCTGACAGGTGGGGTCCGGGTGTCAGTCCGAGGCACGCGGGGTAACGGGCTGGGCCGGCCGAGAGAGAGAGAAAGGGAGGGGGAGGCCCGTTACTGTTTAAGGGATTTTCTGAATAAAAATAATTATAGAAATTGGTTTAAAATATTTGGGCTACTTCCAAGGATGATAAAAATTTGAAAAAATTCTCAAAAATATATCTTGGCCTTGGGATCATATACAAAATTTTATAGCCCTTGGTTTGGTCATCTCATCTAGGTTCTAGTTCAAAAAGGGTAAGGAGGGCATTAAAGGTATTTCCAAAATAAATAATTCCGGGAAATTAGATTAAATAATATTTTTATTTCTCTGGAAATTTGGGGTGTTACACAAGCAAACTATGCTCGATGATACTCCGGTCAACCCCGGTGATGTCTTCATCGGTCCAGGCAAAGATGTCCAAATTTTGGTTGACTACTTCCTCCAATGAAGTAGCTATCTCCGAAGGTAGCCCCTTACCGAACTGTATTGGGTACTCCTTGCCATCTTTTAGGATTATCTTTGTGACGACATCGCCTTCTAGGCTTGGCTTTAGGGAAAGGCCCTTCAAAGGGTTTGAAGACTCTGAAGCCTCTTCTGTGTGCTCCAACACATTGTGCACTTGCCGAGGGTCCAATGGCTGACCGTGGCCATACTCCGTTCTTCGGGCTACAGCTTGGTCTCCTGAGATAGTGTGAACTCCACCTTGCGTGGGCATCTTGAGACATAAGTAGTTATGATGTGCTATAGCCCCGAACTGGTTCAACATCCCTCGTCCAAAAATCGCATTATAGGCATCGAGAGGTGGACCTGCAAAGCCTTGGAGTGGGTGGGCCGCCGGAAGTAAATGCCTCCGAGGAATGCACATCTGGTCAAAGGCCTGGACAAAAAGTATATCTATGGAGCTCCCGCTGTCTACTAGGATCCTTCGAACTTCGACTCCCGCTATATTAGCTAAAATGACTAGAGGGTCAGCATGAGGGAATTTCACCCCTGCGGCATCATTGGCAGTAAAGGAGATAGGTACATGAGACCACTCGGAAATTTCTGCCGCAGAATTCGAGGTCCCTATGTGCCCTACTTCGCGGACATATTCTCGCCGCTGCCTTTTCGACATGACCACTCGCTTGCCGTGATCAGGGGGATCCTCCTGCTTCGGTGGTGGCATAATATTGGCCACCGGGAGCTGCATTGGTGCTTCGGGGATGCCGGCTCGGGGCATTCGTGAGTCCGAACGACATCACGGTGTACTCGTAGAGTCCATAGCGGGAGGTGAAGGCAGTCTTGGGTATGTCTTCTTCTCTAATCCTCAACTGGTGATAACCTGACCTGAGGTCAATCTTGGAAAACACCGAGGATCCTTTCATCTGATCGAACAGGTCGTCGATCCGAGGCAATGGGTACTTGTTCTTGATGGTTACGTCATTCAAGGCTCTATAGTCCACGCACATCCTCTTGGTCTTGTCCTTCTTCATGGCAAATATAACCGGTGCACCCCAGGGTGAGGTACTCGGTCGGATGTAACCTTTCTGCTCTAGGTCTTCGATGTTGCTCTTGACTTCGGCTAGTTCATTGGCGGCCATCCGGTACGGGCGCTTGGAGATTGGAGTGGTCCCGGGGACAAGTTCGATTCTGAATTCGATGTCCCGCTTGGGAGGCATTCCGGGTAGATCTTCAGGGAACACATCCGCAAACTCCTTGACTATAGGTACCTCTTCAAGAGCTATCGAGTGAAGGGATGCTCCGAGTGGTTTGCGACTGGTCATCCGAAAGGTGACGGTTGCGCCTTCAGGGTTGGTCACTATGACGGATTTGTTGGCACAGTCGATCACTCCCTTGTGCTTCATCAACCAATCCATCCCTAGTATAAGGTCGAGTCCGGTGCATTGGATGAGGACTGGCTCGGCCCGAAACAGTATTCCTTGGATGTTAATTTGAACCTTAGGGCTGTATAAGCGGGCTGAAGTCCTATTGCCGGGGGTGGCAATCACCATGGGAATGGGTAGAGGGAGCACGCCCAGTTCGTTTGTTTTCACAAAACCTTCCGAAATGAAGGAGTGGGTTGCTCCAGAGTCAAATAATATGACGGCCGGTACGGAATTCACAGTAAACGTACCGAGCATGACTTCAGGAGCCTCCTGAGCTTCCTCCACGCTGATGTGGTTGACGCGGGCACGAACCGCCTGGTTGGGTGCCACGCCTTGAGCTTGCTTGGGGTGGGGACACTGGTGTGCATAGTGCCCTTCCTTGCGGCAGTTGAAGCAGACGACCGGCCTCCCTTGGCGATCCTTCAAGATCGGGGCCTTGGCGGCTAGTGTCGGCTGAGCGGCCGGAGCTGGTGGAGCGGGGCGAGGATGCCCGGCGTTGGATCCACCGGCGGCGTGAGGTGGCCTGTAGGCGGGCCGAGGATGGTAGGCGGGCGCTGGTGGCGGAGGGACGAAGCGGGGCCTCTGAGAGTTCGCCTGCTGATGCTTGAAGGCAATCATTTTCCTCTTCTTGAGGTCCAGCTTGTTCTGCTCAGTCTCTTGAATGAGCGCTTTGTTGACTAGCCGTTGGAAGTCGGCGAAGTCGGCGGCGACGAGCTGGATGGATAGCTCATCCTTAAGTCCCCTAAGGAACTTGGCTTGGCGGAGGGCGTCGGTGCGCACTTCCTCCGGTGCGTAGCGGGCGAGGCGGTTGAACTCATGGAGGTACTCCATGACGGTCCGGTTGCCTTGCTGCAGGTCACGGAACTCCTGCTGTTTTACCGCGATAACACCGGCGGGGACGTGGGCAGCACGAAAGGCGATGGTGAACTCCGCCCAAGTCACCACGTGGTCCTCTGGCTGGGACTCACGATAGTTGTCCCACCATTCAGCGACGGGACCCTGGAGCTGGTGAGTGGCGAAGGCCACTCGCTCCTGGTCGGTGCAGGGGAGGAGGTCGAGCTTCTTTCCGATGGTGCGAAGCCAATCTCCGGCCTCCATCGGGTTGGTGGTGCTCGAGAAGATGGGCGGGAGCACGCGCAAAAACTCGGAGAGTTGCGGAGCGGGCGCGGGTGCTGGTGCGCGAGGGGCGGGTTCTCCGTTCTGCAGACGGTCCAACTGAGCCTGATGGTTCTGCATTTGGGTGAGAAGGGCGGTGATCAGGTGGTTCTGATTCGCCATCATCTCCGCCAAGGTGGGGTGGTTGGCGGAAGGCGACCCAGACTGTCGTGGGCCCGTTGCACCCCAGTTGGGTACAACACCCTCGGGCGCATCACGGCTTCCTCCTGCTCCGTTGTTGGAGCCGGTGTTCTAGTGGTCGGCCATCTTCTGAATACACATAGTGATAAAACAAAGATGATGAAACAATAATACAACCAAAAATACCAAGCACATAAATATATAGGGTGGTATAAATTGTTCATTACATCCAAGATCTTATTCCATCTACAACACAACTCGTTGCAGACGGCACCACATACAAAATTATGATTTTTATTTAGATAGCGACTCTTAACGCCTACTCGCCACCGGAGGCGGTCTCCGTGCTCTCGGAACCACGAGTGCGCGGCTCCAGAGAGATGGTGGGCTCGAGAAAATTCTCGATGATGGAGTCGGAGACGAGGCCGGGGCGTGGTGTAGGGGCGCTGGTGGAGGGTCTGGCGGGGGAGGGTCGTGGCGGGATCCTCTTGGGGCGAGGGAGGGGCTCACGGATGGGCTTCTTCTTCCTTGGAAGAAGAGGAACCATCTCCGCTATATCCTTCTGCAGCTGCATGATCTTGCGCTGCAATTCGCCATTCTGCTGGATCAAGTTCTTTGTTTCTTCACGAAGGAACTCAACCGCCTCATGGTGCTCGTCGGCGTCGAGCACCGCCTCGGTGTGGAGATCATCCATGGCCTGTAGAAGACGCGACTGTCGGGCCATGACCGGATCACGCACGGAGTGAACTCCGAGGTAAATGCTACGGTGGGCTCCGGGAGTACGCTTCGGCACGAGCCGGAAGGACGAGTTCTGAAGACGAACGTCGTAGATCATCCTCAGCTCCATGAGGGCCTGGAGGGCGACTCGTTGGCACGCGACGTCGAAAGTCGGGCCTCCAAGTGCGGTGGTGTAGGGCGGCAGGTGTTCTCCGGAGCCATGGACGGTGAGGGAGACGTCGCAAGGCCCGGCGAACTCGTCGGGGTACACTCCTTGGAATTCGGGTTCGAAGAGGAACCCGAGGAAGGTGAGCATCATGCGGAGCTCCCGGACGAAGCCCTCGTAGTGGCGGCAGTAACTGTGGACTTGGTAGACAGGCATCTACAAAACAGCAAGTTGAAATAAAGTGAGGAGAGGAACAAAGTTTATAAAGTAGATTTTCGAGAAATAATTTCCTGTGGCTAATGGCTAGGCGGGTCTGTTTGGCTTCCTACAGTCGAGCCGGCTCTGATACCATCTTGTAGCGCCCCGATTTATCAAATCGAGACATTATTGAATTTCCATAGAAAAACAATAATACAAGAGGTTCATCATGCGACAACGTACATACGACAATATCCATGGTACGCAGACCATATTTATTACATCAAAGCTTTAGTAAAAACAGTAATAAAATAATTAAAAAGCGGAATGACGAACATCTTCTTCGGGATCTTTCTTCTCGACTGGGTCGCTACTCCAGACCGTCTTCGTAGTAAACATCCTCTGTGGGGTCCAATGGGTATGAGTACAAAAAGTACTCAACAAGCCACCGCAAATGCAAATAATAATGCAGGATAATAAACAAGGAAGTGTAATGGCTAACATTGCGGAAAAGTACAGTTTCAGTTATTGCCTTTAGTGTAATCACATTTTAATCATGCGGAAAAGTAAACATGAATATCAATAACATCAACTAACTCGAGGGGTACAGTCAGCCCCACCTCGCTCAACAGTCCTTACATGTCAATCCATCATGCACATACATATTCAAAGTAAACTAACTGGGGGATATCACGCAACCCGCCCTTGACCGTGGGCTCGGCTTTTCGAAAAGATTTAAGACTCTGATCAGAGATGTACTACTGTACCCACAAGGCACGCACTCATCCCAAACGAGATGACCCATACCACGGGAACTCGTGCCAAAACCTCGACATGAGATGTTCCAAGCGATAACCACCCGCTCTAGGTTTCGCCAACGCGCCGGGCCGCATCCCGGCTAACGTCGCACCCCCTTTTGCGCCACATTGGTACAAGTCACCCGCAGGTGCAACTTGACCCATCTCCAAATGGTGGCCTCGGTTTGGAACAACCCATACCTTAGTTAGGACTTACCCATTAGACTTGTGGTTAGTACGTAAGTGTATTGCAACGGATCCCTCAGACCGGTCCTTATAGTGCCCCGGGTGCTACCGACCAATGCCCTAGCTTGCACCCGGAACCCACCATGCATACACTCACAACCATAACTCATCACCAATAGAATTTCCAAGGATAAGAAGTAACGGGGATCATATAATAGAACCATTTTGCTACGACTCATTTTTATCCTATAGCGATCGTGTCAATACATTGGACACTAGCTAATATCATTGATCATATGGTGACAAGGAGGTTAGGCGAGATAGCATGGCTTGGGTTGCACATCAAGGTCGGGGGATCCTAAATAAATATAATGTAAGGGTTCATTTGACTAATGCATATATAACCTATGTGTTTTAGCGATAGTTTAATCAAACATGGGTTCAATATGCTCAAAAGATTGGTTTGGTGACTTGCCTTGTTCAGCGAAAGGAGAGGGAGGGACTTCGGGGAAGTACTCCGGCTCCTCGGCGACGTCGTAGTCTTTTTAATATAATAAAGTAAAATAAAAAGAACACATTCAATAAAACAATATAACATTACATTATAAGCACATAAGTTACAGTTGGTTTGATTAAAATAAAATAATTTCGATTGTTAAGGTTCTGTGGTTTATTTCATAAATAAATTTTAAAGGAATCAAAAGTTGTCCTTTTTAGAAAGGGGTTTTAAAAGGGGTTATTCTCATTTTTAAGCTCTCTAATAAATTGAAAATGAAAGTTTCATAGAAAACTTAGTGATTTATTCATATCAACAGGAAATAAATGAATACAAACTTTACTGGAATTTAAAATAATTAAATTTACATTTTTAACCCTAGGGTATTTAAATATTCATTTAAATAAACATGAAATAGTCAAAGTAAACCTATTGTTTTTATTGCATAAACATGTAGAGAATAATATTATGAATTTTTTTGAAATTGGAATGGCAATTTTTAGAGTTCAAATGCGCCAGATATGAATTTTACAAGTTTAAAAGTATTTCTGAAATTCATTTTCAACTTTTAAACCCCTCGGGTCCACGGTGAGCCAGGCCCACGGTGAACCCGCGCACTGTGCGCGTGTGCCGGGTCGATCTGGACCGTCGGATCCAGATCCGACGCGCGAGGGCGAGGCGGGGCGCGTAAGTTATAATGGACGGTCAGGATTAAAACGTGCGAAAGGGTACCACGTGGACGCACGAGATCGCAAGCCGGTTTTAAATGAAAACGAACGCGTGAGATCGCACCGTACCGCTTCACTCAGATCCGACGGCCCGGATTAAACCAAACAGATGATTTAATCCCAAGCGTTGGATCTGGATCGCACGGCCAGGATTGAATCCGGCACAGTGCGTGTCGGGGGGTAAAGTACCCCTTCTTCCCCGACTCCGGCGATGCGACAACGAGCGATTCCGGCGAGGTCGAGGGTTATCTAGTCTAGCTAGGACTAAAAACGGAAAGGGGGTACCGAGGAGAACAAAAGGGTACCCTTGCGATGGTCCGGGGTCGACGGGGTGAGGCCGGCGACGAGCGGTGGCGGCGAAGGTTCTCGGTTCCTCGGCGGGGACGGCGATCCGGCGAGGTTCGTCGTCGACGAAGTGGTGGCCGAGGTCGGTGAGGTCCGTGCGGTCACGGCGGTGCGGTCGGCGAGGAGGGAGGGGGACTCCGGTGACGGCGAGTGGAGGCTGGAGGCGGAACCGAAGGAGTGCGCTAAAAAGTGAACTACAGGCGCTCTGTTTGGTCCAGGGTTGTGAGGGTGTGGGGGTCGAACGCGGCGGAGGCAGGGGGTTTAAATAAGGCGTCGGAGGGGGCTCGCATGCAAGGAAAGCCGGGGGAGAGCTTTAAGTCGCCGGCGAGGGCTCGGCCATGCACGGAGCTGCGTTCCCGGGGGCTTAAACGCGTGCCTTTATGGGTTTAAATGGGCGGTGGGCCTCGGGGAGTTAATGGTCGGCATCGGTTTAACGGGAGGGGGAGCCGGCGAGCGGATCCGAGGCGAAGTTCTCGCCGGCGGGATTAGGGGGGCCTGGCGCGAGGTTGAAGGCGAAGCTGACAGGTGGGGCCTACTGGCCAGCGGGCGCGAGCGAGCGGGGTGGCGACTGACGGGTGGGGCCGCGGTGTCAGGTTCGCGCGCGAGGGGAGGAATTCGGTGCCGACAGGTGGGGTTCGGCTGTCAGTCTAAGGGGTGCGAGGTAACGGGTTGGGCCGGCCGGGAGAGAGAAAGGAGGGAGGGGAGCCCATTACTGTTTTCCAAGGTTTTCTGATTAAAATAATTGCAGAAAATGGTTTAAACCTTTTGGGGCATTTCCAAAGTGGGTAAAAATTTGTAAAAATTCTCAAAAACATTTCTTGGCCTTGGGAGTCTATACAAAAATTTTCAGCTCCAGGTTTGGCCATCTACTCTATGTTGTAGTTCAAAAGGGTATAAAAGAGTATTAAAAGTATTTTCAGAAATATATATTCCAGGAAATTGAATTTTATAATATTTTTATTGTATTGAAAATTTGGGGTGTTACATCTGGGTTCAACACCCCTTCGCGTGCGGCATCGACTACCGAAGAGGTAGATAAGCCTTTGATCTGAGACTTGGTGTGGGCGAAGCATGTGAAGTATTCCCGAAGTGTCTCCCCCACTTGCTGCTTCACCTGAAATAGGCTCCCAGTTGACATTGGGGCCACAAATGTACCTTGGAAGTTGCTTACAAACTTCCTCTTCAGCTGCTCCCAAGACTTGATCGATCCTGGCTTTAGAGACCAGAACCATCGCAGAGCTACACCTTCAAGAGCGAGGGGGAAGCACTTTGCCATAGTGTTACGCACCCCTCCGCTGGCTTCTATTGCCAAAGCATACGAACGAGCGAATTCTCCGGGTCAGACCCACCGAGTACTTGTGCAGCTTCGAGGCTTTAAACCTGGGGTCAAAGGACACCTTATGCAGGTCCGGATGCAATGGAGACTCATCGTCGAAGGATGCATTCTCGGTCTCCTCCGGGACTTGGACGGCTTCGGGAAGACCGCCAGTACCACCGTCTTGAGGCCCTTCTGGAGCATGAGTGGAAGCTTGAGAATGGAGTCGATCGGCAGCATCCTGCCTCCACCATGCCACTTCCTCCTGAAGTCGCGCTACTTGGGTAGCCTCGTCCTCAGGAAGGTCTTCGTCTCCTTCGGAGGGGAGCTCCGGGTCTCGGGAACTGGTGTAGTCGGTTCGAAGCACCATGGGAGCAGCTCGGGGGGCCTCTGGGTGCTCGACGTCTGGCGACCCCTTTGGGGGTTACCGGGATAACTGAAGGTCCTACTCCATTGGTTCGAGGGGACCTTCGAGGAGGATCGGAGGATAGGCTCCGCTTGGGAGGCATAGCTAATGAAGATGAGGTCCGAAGACCAAAGTCTTGGTTTTGGAAGGCGAGGGAAGGCCTTTGAGCTGTACTAGGAAGCCCCTTACAGAGGGGTGCATGGAATCTTGAGACTCCAAAGCTCCCTCCGCAAGTGCTCTTCGAAGTACAGTCGGCAGCAGAGAACTAGCTTTTAGAACTAGGTTCCCCACGGACGGCGCCAACTTTTGGCGTAAAATATTATGCTAACAGGTTCTCAAAGATTAAGAACTAACAAACAGAAAGTTTGTGTTGAGAACTATTTCGAGCCTCCGAATAGGATAATAGCTCAAAGTAGTCCGAAATTGTGTATTGAATAGCTGAGTATTCGATGCGTATTACAGGATAAGAAGGGGGTATTTATAGGCAAAAAGTCTAAGGAAAAGACCTATTTACCCCTCAATTACAACCGACATAGTGGAAACTATTCGGTACCCCGAATAGGGTTAAAATAGTAAAATCTATCCGAAGAAGGTAGATAAGGCAGACGTCTTATCAGTCTTGCTGTTTTCCACTGTAGCTTCGGAGCCTTCGGAGGATGCCTTCGAATCATGAAGCCGAAGCATCCTTCGGCTTAGAAACTTCATCATCTCCGGAGATGAACGCAAGCTTTAATGCTGATAAATTATCTTTGATTGTTGATCTCTAAAGTCCTGAGGATGAAGTATTTTCCCCCAACAGTAAGCTAATATGGTCATTCATATATGGTATTAATTAATTTATCAATGTAAATATAATGCTAATGGATAATAAACATTAATGTTTATTGCAAGTCTTTATTCCGATTAACATAACAAATTTACACTAGTACCTAGCAGTCATCGATTCAAAGAAATGTGAGATACATATACTTCGATGGGGCTCGAGATAACAGACCGTAGAGACCTCGAAACTATGGTTAGTTATTATTCTTTCTTTTTTACTTACGATTATGATAAGATAATTTTTAAATAATATTGTGATGTTACATTAATTAAAATAGTTCAAATGACTATAAAGACAGATCAAGCTTGTAGCGGAACATAGAGATGTTACATATTGCAGATGGTCAAACCACGATGTTACATCATGGCCGATTGTAGAGAAGATCACAGATACAATGCAAACAGATGTGTAAAGTTCATGTTGCTTATAACGATCAAAATTAATAGAGTTTATTTGTATATATATACGCAGTATCTAACTAACTATTTTGTAATTTATTGGTCTATATAGAGTATCTTGTGGTCTGTAGATGATAAACTATATAGAATATTGGACTCGATCTTGTTTATCCGACAATATAACCCAGGTAAATCAAGAAACACCATCTTTCATGGTATGTATATATATACATGTATGTATGAATGTTTAATTGTATCTTATCATACTATTTTGCAGGATGATATGGTACATTTTAGATTTAAGTTGCCTTCTATCTTGTGGGACTCAAGATTAAATACAAAGAAACAACAACAAGAACAAGAACATGATCGAAAAATGAAGGTACAGATGGTCCAATTGATGTTGATATTATTGAAACTTCGTGCAAGAAACCTAAACTGTTATGCGCATCAAATACAAATAAACCACATCAAGAACCTGCAAACAAAAATGAAGATACAAAGGTACTAGCTAATGTTGAGATTGTTGAAGTGCCATTTAAGGTACCTAAACTGTCATACACATCAAATTGGGTTAAATTGGATGTATATCAATTTGTTCTTTCCAAAAAAAGAAAAATAATCTTAGCGACCACCGAAGAATTGATGTGTGCATTACACACATTCTTTGATTTGATTGACAATGTCGAATATTTAGAGTAATTACTTTTCATTTAGTAAAATCATATGTTGGTTAAAATTGACGACATATGCTTATGTTTTAATGAGAGAATATGTTAAACATTTAATATGAAAGAATGGATTCGAAGCAGCAAGCCTTATCCAATTTCTATAAATATTAAGCAAATCAGAGACATATTAGATACAACTAAGCCAATGGATACTGATTGCTTCAACCTAGTTGTTTGAATGTTTGCTTGTAATGAGGTCTTGTTGTGGTGTGAAGACAAATATCACTATATGGATCTAAAATTTTGTGTAAGTTCGTATAATTATTTTATATCACATTGATTGTGTTAATGTTCATAATAACAATATTTTTAATCAAAAATGGACTATATCTGATTTTACTCGAGACCCCATTCGTAAACCCAAACTAGATGTTACCCAGCTAGCAAAGTTGTTTGAATGTTGGCCTGACATGGAGTACAATATTTCATATTGCAGCGAAGTGAGTTATTATCCAATGTTCCATCTATTATAATCTTTCTATTGTATAATATTTGTATTTATAGCACCGTACAAATTATTTTGTTGTCGACTCCTACTGTTGGGGGAATAGATTTCCCTTAAACAGGGGCCAAATGACGTCAGCCTCTGGCAACCTTCGGCCCGGAGCCCAACACTGTCGAAGCCTGTATCTTCCCAACGAAGCTGTTTCTAGGTCCCAAGGTACCCTTCGGAGCCTACCGGGGCGAAGCCCCCAAGCCTCGTCAAAGCCCTTTGGAGCGAGGTCCCTCGGAGCCCTCCAGAGCAAAGCCCTCAAGATTCTTTGAAGACCGCCAGAAGCTAAGTCTCAGGCTAACTTCGAAGCCAGCCTCCGGGCCTTCTTTGGAGTTAGCCTTCGAGCCCTGTTCGGAGTTAGCCTTCGAGCTCCCTTCGGAGCTCCTTAGAGCTAGTCTCCGGACCCTCTCCAGTCGATTCAAAGCCAAAGCTCCGAGGCCCCAGTTCGGAGGACCAGTTCGGAGCCCTAGTTCGGGGGCCTCGGTTCGGAGCCCCGGTTCCGAGCCCCTATTCGGAGCCCCGGTTCGGAGCATGCTTCGAAACCCACTTCGGAGTGTACTTCGAAGCCTCCCTTGCAGCCTCTGCCTGAAGAGCTCCGGCCCTACTCTGAACCCAGAAGATATTTACGCCCCGCTACAGTGTAGGAGTCGTACTGGGGGCCCCTCTGCCCATAGTTTGTCGTCTAGCTGGTCAAGAAGTGACATTGCCTGACACGTCTGTAAGGCTGTAAAGCACTTTGCACAGTAGCTAGCTCCTCTTCCCCTTTTTACCCCTATGAGCCTAGGGCTTATAGAGGGTATCTTGGTCTTTTCCTTAAGGCATGCGTGCCTATAAAAGCAGGGCCAAGCCCTTGTAACAGGACGCACTCTCTAGAGGGCCATGAGACCCTGGAGTTCACTTCTCCACACTAAGGCATACCATGCCAAATCCACCACAAACTGGACGTAGGGCTATTATCCCCTAGGGGAGGCCCGAACCAGTATAAATCCTTTCTCCCTCTGAGAGAACCCTTCGAGGTTCATTCTACACATCATATACACACATACAAAACCTGTGCTGTAGCTAACGCAATTGCTACAACAGTTGGCATCGTCCGTGGGGACCTTAGTCCTAAAAGCTAAGTTCTCTGCCACTGTCTGCAACTCGAAGTATGCTTGAGGGGGGAGCTTCAAAGATTTCTTGCTTCGCGCACCCTTCGGCAAGGGGCTTCGGGTGCAGTTCGAAGGCCGTCTTCGCCTTCTCCATCCTTTGCATCTCGGAGCTCGCCCTTCAGCAAGGGGCTCCGCTTGGTGTGTCGAAGGCCGTCGAAGCCCCAGGGGCTACGAGGCAAGCTTTCAGCCACTTGACGAGGTATGTACGCTATTCGAAGTACCACTTTGATGTACAGTTTTATAGTTACCTTGATATAAAATCGAAGCTCTGCTTCGCCTAAATTCGAAGCCCCGCTTCACCTTAAAATTTTAAGCCTTGCTTCATCTTATCAAAAACCCGAAGCCTTGCTTCGCCTTGTTTAAAATTCGAAGCCTCGCTTCGCTTTACAAAATCCGGAGCATCCCTCTGAAGGCTACACAGCGCCTCCGGGCCCATAGAAGTGGGCTTTGAGACTTCCGAGCGACGGCTCGGCAAGTCCGAGATTCTAGGCTCTGGCCTGAAGCATCCCCGGGTCGAAGGTGTCCCAGGGTCATAGGTGATCCAGAGTCGAAGGTGGCTCAGAGTCAAAGGTGGCTCAAAATCGCAGGTTCGGTGAATCCACACCAAATATCCTTTTCACTACAGGATCAAGCTCCAGAAGCCTTGCTTTGCTATCTAAACACGCACCGAAGCCTCGCTTCGTGTGACGTGATCTAAGCTAAAAATTAAGCATGTCGAAGTCATACTTCGCATAAAAATCTAAGTGCGTTTAGGAGCCTTGCTCACGCGCAACATCCAAATCCTAGCATGCCGAAGCATGCTTCGCTTAATTTGACTACGCTGAAGACTTGCTTCGCTCCAAATTAACGCGGTCGAAACCCAAAAGAGGCCTTCGCTCAATACATTTCAAGCATCCGAAGCCGCCAAAAATGCGCACCCCTTCACATTTTTATTGCCCGCACCAACAACGGCTAAGTCCCTAGCTGCCACGAGCAAGGGGGGAAGCATGTATGCGAAGTGTGCGAATGTAATACGCAGTACGAGCGTGACAAGCTAAAATGTTCGAAGTCATCAAACAATGTGAAGCATGCAGACGAAGTATGCAAATACAATAAACTCCATTCATTGAATGATAATTGAGAAGTATGTTACAAATTTGCTTCGAAAACAAAACTACGAGTAGTCTGTATCTAAGCCTAAGAAAAATCGAGTGCGAGGCCCCAACCCTCGCTTGCCTTTCTTTCGACCAGGGCCCCCTCGGCTGGACGAAGCCTCGTCGGAGCCTGCTCTCCCAAGTCCGGCTCGCCCAGGCTCCGAAGCCCGCAGACCTCGTCTTCCACTTTGCAGGTCACTCCAAGACTACGAGGCAGGCGGTGTCGTGTCAAAGGCAGAGAAGTCTAAAGCTTCGTCGCCTGATAAGACCGGTTGCGAAGGCAAAAATGAAGAACTCCGAAGGGACTCCGTCTTCACAATGGCTAGCAGATCCTGAGCTACTTCGAGGATGGCTTCGCCATTAGGCGCCCTCGGAAGTTTAAACCGAGGGGGGCCTTCGGACCTAGCTACTTCAAGGACCGCCCATAACTGGCGGAGTTCTTCAGAGTCCTCAAGTACTTCGAAGTCAACATTCAGAGACAGAGCCTGGGCAGGTATAAACCACCCCCGCATTCATATTAATAAACTTATAAAGTTTTTACAAAGCCTACAGCTAAGAATTACAAGGAGCCTAAGGAGATCTACACCTTCGGAGGCGGAGGTGTCGATGTCGAAGGTCGATCGGGCGCAGCAAGTGCTTTGGCTCGGCGAAGGCAGAGGGCCTTCTGAAGGTCGAGGACTGCTTCGCAGCCTTGTTCCTTCCAAGGCTCCTGCAGCCGCCGCCAGGCTCCGCGGACGTCTGTCGGAGGCGTCACCAAGTGTTGGCCCCCGAAGGCCACCGGGGTCACGGAGGTTGCTGCCTGGAGGTGGTTGCACCCCGCGTCATGAAGCATCTACAACACTCCTTGGCCCGCGACTCGGTCGGCCATCAAGGCGAAGCCCTTCAGCGATTACTCCACCGTCGAAGCTACTACCTTCAAGAACGCGGTACGGTCCCCAATTGGATCCTGGTCGCCGAAGTCCGGAGCCCAGCATTCGGTCCCTATCTGCTCGAGGACTTTGGTTAGACTCTGGGTGGCTTCGCCAAGGTTGTCCAAGACGACGTCTTAAAGTTTCTGAGCCCGTTGGTGGAGTTCGGAGTTCTTCTTCGCCTGCCGGGCTTCGGCATCCTTCGCGGCTTTAAGCTCCGCGCGGAGCCTATCCATCTCCGAGGCCAAGGCTTCCTTAGCCTTGCCAGCCTCGGCCTTCGCCGCCTCTGCCTCATCCCTCGCCGCCTCGGCCTCGCCCCTCGCCGCATCGGCTGAAGCTTCGGCCCGCCTCCGCTTCTCGGCTTCCACCAAGGCTTCGCGTCGGAGGGCCTCCTTCTCCTCTGTCAAGCGCGTCATCCGCCTATCCGCAGAAGTCGAAGCTACTGCATTCAGTGCGAAGGCCTGAAAGAATTCAAGAAATTATAAGTGTTGATCGAAGACTAAAGTATAACTCGAAGGCTGTGTAGGACTTCGCTCACCTGCACAAGGGCTTCGTTCGCGTTGATGAAGAGTTCCATGGGGTTTGAGCGGCTGAGTTGAGCCACCAAGTCCCCTGCCTCCGCAGCCGCGCAGACCTCGCGGAAGCTGTTGATGGTCGCCTCAGTCAAAGCCCCCTTCGGCCGAAGAGGCTGGACAATCTCCTCCGCCGCTACGGCCTGCGCAGGCTTCGGCATGGTCGGGCTTAGCTCCACCACCTCAACGTTCTCGTCACTTTGAGGGTCCCCTTCGCCGTGACCGCTGCCTCCGTCTTCTTCAGATGAGGAGTTGTTGGACTCCGAGCTGCTGCTACTGCTGCTGCTGCCGGAGGCCTCTGCTGGCTTCACTGGGGTGGACCTCGCGCCGGCGTCGTCCTCTGTAGGCTTCGCCGTGGTGGACCTCGCGCCGACGTCGTCCTCTGCAGGCTTCGCCGCGGTGGGCCTCGCGCTGGCATCCTCCTCTGCAAAAGTCTAAGTCAGAATCTGCATATTGAAGAGAAGAATGTTTGAAGTAGTTACCTTCGTCAGAGATTTCTTCGAAGGTAGAGGGGTCAACAAGCGCCCCCCAGTCCTTTTGTTGCGAAGCTAATGCGTCGGCCTTCACGCCCGAAGCCTTCGCTACCTCCTTGGCAGTCGGAGCACTCGCGGGCTCCGCAGCTGTTTGAGGGTCTGAGGCCGCTGCCTCCTCCGGAGTAGAGGCCTCAGGTGCGGGGACCTTCGGCCGAGCCCTCGAAGTTTCGGGCTCATCGTCTTCCCCTCTTTTCCTCTTGGCTCCGGCCGTCAAAGCTGCAAGGTGGGAGAAGTCCGGCAGGACAGGGACCTCTTCATAGCCAAGCAGGGTCCACACCTTGTTCCAGTACTCCGCGATGGCCTCCTCCGGAGTCCTCACTTCAAGATGGGCTTTAGAAAAGTTCAAGTCAGAGTGAAGTTGTTGCAAAGTATGAAAGTGGAAAGGTTTCGGAGCCTTATAGAGGCGTTCGAAGGCCAACTCATTTAGGCCCCCTCGGCCCGAAGCTTGGAAGAGCCCCTCCGGCCAAGAGCGTGCAAGGGGGCTGACCCGGAGGGTGATGAACTCCTCCGCGAGGTCCCTCATGCTCATCTTCGCGGCAACCCTCCGAAGGAGCGAGATCCTCGAGCGAAGGGTGTCCGGGCTGGTCTTCACCACCCCTTCGCGCCGGTATGAGATGAGGGCATTGGTACTCCGAAGGGGAGAGTTCGCTCCGACGGAGGCATAAAACCACTCTTGATCCCACTTCGAGTACCATTTGCTGTTGACCGCCCTCGCCGGGAAGGTGTCTTGGAACTCCCTCTAAAGCTAGAAGTTTGCGCTGCCGAAGGCCAAGGCCCTCTTGACGCGGTCTGGGCCCTCCCTTGGCTTCGGCTGGTAGTTGGCATCGTGAAGGGCGACGAAGACATCTGCCCAGCCCTCGCAACCTTTGGCCCTCATGGACCACTCGAAGACAGCAAGTCTCGCCACGACATTGGGAGAGAGTTGAGGAAGTTCGAGGTTGTAAGCCCTCAAGACTTCACTCAGCATCCCCACGGCTGGCAGCCCGAGGCCGGCTTCGAAGAAAGCTTCAAAGACGACCACTTCGTCAGCCCGAGGCCTCGGCATGGCCTCTGACTTCTCCGGTACTCTGAGCTAGATCTTCCCTGCAATCCTCCCTTCGCAGGCCCTCCGGACAGACTCCTCCGTGGAGATCGAAGCCCTCATCTCCAGCGTCTGCTCGAATTTGTCGGACGGCGTCCGAAGGTCCCTCATCCCCAACCGCCTAGGTACAGGCTTCGCTGCCGCTGCCGCCGCTGCCTGCAGTAGGGCGGAGCTCGAGCTCGGGCCTAAGGCCAAGGACTTCGAAGCTGCCTTCTTCGGCATTTTGGTGGGACTTCGGCGCGAGGGGATAAAGCTAGCGAAGGGTGCTCCGCGCAAAGCCAAGGAAGAGAAGAGAGCGAAGGTTGTGAGGCAATGAGAAGAAATCAAATGAGAGCATGCCGAAGCCGCACGCGGTAAACCCCTATTTATAGGCGGTAAGAATTCCGACGGTCGTGGGCCGAACCCACTATTTGGTGGGCCTCCAGCGAAGGCGAAGCGGCCCAGCGCAGGGTAACGGTAAATTTTCTAGCTGTAGCGGAGCCGTTTGATCTCCCCGAGGTCATTCTGACAGCTGGCGCAGGCAGTTATTACCTACGGATTTCGAAGTCACCTTCGGTCTGAGCTCCGAAGGCATGTTTTCTCTGAAGTTGTAATTTTTAGGTCATTTGTCCCAAGGGCGCGCACACCCCTTCGTCCCGAAGGCCTGCACGCGAGGGGCTACTGTTGGGGGAATAGATTTCCCTTAAACAGGGGCCAAATGACGTCAGCCTCTGGCAACCTTCAGCCCGGAGCCCAACACTGTCGAAGCCTGTATCTTCCCAACGAAGCTGTTTCCAGGTCCCAAGGTACCCTTCGGAGCCTACCGGGGCGAAGCCCCCAAGCCCCGTCAAAGCCCTCTGGAGCGAGGTCCCTCGGAGCCCTCTAGAGCAAAGCCCTCAAGATTCTTTGAAGACCGCCAAAAGCTAAGTCTCAGGCTAACTTCGAAGCCAGCCTCCGGGCCTTCTTCGGAGTTAGCCTTCGAGCCCTGTTCGGAGTTAGCCTTCAAGCTCCCTTCGGAGCTCCTCAGAGCTAGTCTCCGGACCCTCTCCAGTCGATTCAAAGCCAAAGCTCTGAGGCCCCAGTTCGGAGCCCCGGTTCGGGGGCCCCGGTTCGGAGCCCCGGTTCGGAGCCCTTGTTCGTAGCCCCGATTCGGAGCATGCTTCGAAGCCCACTTCGGAGTGTACTTCGAAGCCTCCCTTGCAGCCTCTGCCTGAAGAGCTCCGGCCCTACTCTGAACCCAGAAGATATTTACGCCCCGCTACAGTGTAGGAGTCGTACTAGGGGCCCCTCTGCCCATAGTTTGTCGTCTAGCTGGTCAAGAAGTGACATTGCCTGACACGTCTATAAAGCTGTAAAGCACTTTGCACAGTAGCTAGCTCCTCTTCCCCTTTTTACCCCTATGAGCCTAGGGCTTATAGAGGGTATCTTGGTCTTTTCCTTAAGGCCTGCGTGCCTATAAAAGCAGGGCCAAGCCCTTGTAACAGGACACACTCTCCAGAGGGCCATGAGACCCTGGAGTTCACTTCTCCACACTAAGGCATACCATGCCAAATCCACCACAAACTGGACGTAGGGCTATTATCCCCTAGGGAGACCCGAACCAGTATAAATCCTTTCTCCCTCTGAGAGAACCCTTCGAGGTTCATTCTACACATCATATACACACATACAAAACATGTGCTGTAGCTAACGCAATTGCTACAACACCTACTATTTTATAACTAACATCGATTACTTTTTTGCAGATTCTATTGCCTTACTCTTTCATGCAACTCTTCAGAGTATTCATATTTAGAATGAAGACTAGAAGTGTCTATATAATGGATCCGTTGCCTATACCTTGGGCAATTAAGTATTGTTGTCCATGCACACACTATGTCTTCAACCTACTAAATATTTCTAATAATTCGAAACTCGCCACGAATATTGTCGATCCTGAATGAAACGACAATGTATTTAAATGGTGTCGCGTATTACCAAGATGGGTCCCAAAAAAATTTGACCGATAATTAGCTCTAACTTATGAACATCTAATTAGTTAGACTACTTATGTACAAATAACATGTTACATTAACATGTCGTTTTGCAGTAATTTAACAGGCTATCTGGTTAGCAATTATATGCGCTCATGGAATGGTATAAGATTACCATTAATTAGCATAGTGAGTGTACAAACTTTTATATTTGCCTCGTGGTATTCTACATTACTGTTTTTCTAATGATTAATATGTGAAATGCATTTACAAGATAAGAATCCTTAGAACGATGTTTCTCGTGGAAATACTGAAGTACAATGACAACGAGTGCAAAGAGAGCATCCCCGAAGAAATTCGAGAAATTCTTGAACGTGTTGATATATTACACTTTGTATAGTACTTTGTTTAACCGAATAATAATATTATTATTCTTTTTTGTTTTTACTCTCTAAATTCATGTTATACCCTTGTGTATTTTTGCTTGGCCGAACCTGAGCTCTATAGTCGCCGGCCCCGCACCCCTCTATCATTGGCCTCACGGGGCTCCGCCGCCATCCCCGAGCCCCAACGCTCGGCCCTCGCATGGCTCTACCTCCGACCCCGAGACCCATGCGCCTCTGCGCCCGGCCTCGCATGGCTCCGTCTCCGGGAACCATCCCCCAGCCCCTCCACCACTTGCAAATATGAAGTATGTTACTTTTATGAAGCACGATACAAATACGAAGCGCGAGTATACCAACACACTTAGAAAAAGAATTGCTGCAAATAAGCGCTAATCGAAACCCAAGTAAAAACTAGTCGAGTCCCCGATATATTCGCATGCCTGTTCCATGGCACCAGTTGGGCATTAAATATCTGCATAGTTCGAGGCCACCCTTTGACGCTAGGACCCCGAAGATGCATCATTCGAGGGTACCATTCTGCAAGTGTCACTTGCCCCAGGGTGCATGCACCTCTTAGCTAATGGAAGGGCTACGTATGAGGGGTTATTGTTGGGGGAAATAGATTACCCTCAAGGGCCAAATGAATAGTATATTTCAAAGCCTCTGCAGGACCGAAGACAACAGAGCTAGTGAGGCTGAATGCAGGCCCCGGCACCGTCGTCTCGGGCAGAGGCTTCACCGGATGCAACTATGAAGCATACCTCGAGAAGCCACAAAGCGGAATGTCAAGCACGGATGCGCCCTCCGAGTAGCCCTCTGGCGTGCCTTCCGAGGCCCTCACTTCGTCCCGAGCCCCTTCACCCTGGCCTCACATGGCTCCGCCGCTAGCCCTGAGGCCCCCGCACCTCCACGCCGGCCTCGTGCGTCTCCGCCTCCGGCCATCAGCCCCTAGCCCCTCCACCACTGGCAAATAATTAAAAATCTCTAATTTAATTGTAACACATATTTGTTTTTTGTCATTTATCGTTACACAACACAGGTCCACTACTAGTCTTTTTATAGAATTCGGTGTTCAAAAAAACCTTAATGTTTTCAAAAGAACCCTCGTAGAAAGTGGTAATTCAGGCGTCAGTCTGTCGTCCTACCGCCGCGGGCCCAGAAGCTCATTGCCACCATGGCCCACGTGGCAGAAACGGACGTAAAAGTGCTGGGGTCGCAGCGTGTGATCGATCGTTCCATCTCCTCCGCCTCGTCCCCTTCCGCCAAACTCCAGCTCGCCGCTGCGCCGCAGTCGGGGTTCGCCTCCATCCACCGTCAGCTTGCCTGCCATGGCGACCGACGCCGCCGACAAGAACACCGTCTTCCGCAAGCTCCGCGCCAAATCCGACAACAAGGTGTCCTGTCCTGGCTGATTCATTTCGATTCACCACCACCTAGGGATTCCTATGTCTGTAATCTGTTTCCTTCCTTCCATCGTTCCGTGGTCGATTTCAACCGAAATTCCCTTCCTTTTGATCGACCTGTCCCCTCTGATCTCTTCTTCACGGTGTATATGGGTGTGTGTGCACTGTGCAGTGTGTATGTGTGCGCGCTTGTTCGTCTGATTTTTACCCCTCTATGTGCCTGATTTGCGGCGCGTGCGCAGATGTGCTTCGATTGCAACGCCAAGAACCCCACCTGGGCCTCTGTGACCTACGGTGTTTTCCTATGCATCGACTGCTCCGCCGTCCACCGTAGCCTCGGCGTCCACGTCTCCTTCGTCAGGTTTTCTCCCTCATACCCTGCTTCCCAGTTTGTGACCTGCTGCCTGCCTGCCTGCCTTACATTATAATAAGCGAACTAGTGAGGTGCGGAGCGTTGAATAGCTAATCGCGTGCTGTGTGTAATCACCACATGGCTGAATCGTCTGAATTTGAGGCTGCCCTGTTAGGTACTTAGGTTTTCCTTGTATCTGCGTTTTAATTTATCACATTCTGTCTTCGCTCTCAGGCCTGTGCAAAACAACCATCTTTTATGTCATATCTATTATCTACATATTCCCATGGTGCAGTACTGCAGTGCAGCTCCTTTTCTTCTTCAACCTAGGCTACACATGATGTATTTTTGTGATGCCAATATAACTCCTTTTTATTCAACTTAGCATAAATGGGGGTATTATTATTTATTTATTTTATTGCCATCAGCATTTGGTAGTACACTGGCTCTGTTCAATTAATGTACGATGTTTTCAAAATTGCCTGTGGAGCTTGCAACAACTACATGGCTGTATGCTTTGGGGTTGCTCAGTTAAACTGGCAAAGAATTCTGTAGTGGATGGATCAAAGCTTTAATGTATGATGTGATTGAAATTTATTAATTTCATGTTGTTATTTTTGTTGAAATCAACCACACAATCTCATAATTTATGCTTATGATTTTTAAGTACATGAACTAGATTTTAAGCTCTGTTTAATTTGTTTAAGAGATCTGCACAAAAATTCTTTGTTAGATACATTTGTACTCCTTTGACCACAGACTTTAGATTCTAAACAATATGTGAACTTACTTTTTAGATGTGTGTGTGTGTTATGCTGAAAACTTATAGAGGTGACTGCTACAATCTGCAGGTCAACAAATTTAGACTCATGGTACCCAGAACAATTGAAAATGATGGTTTGTGGAGGTAACAACCGTGCACAAGCTTTCTTTAAGCAGCATGGTTGGACCGATGGTGGAAAAATTGAAGCAAAGTATACTTCAAGGGCTGCTGACTTATACCGGCAATTACTCGCTAAGGAGGTTGCTAAGAGCACCACAGAAGATAGCAATAATAGTTGGCCATCCTCCCCAGTTGCAGCTTCACAAGCTTCAAATCAAGCTGCTGCAATTCCAGATCTTAAGCTGGCAGAGGCAACTAAAGAAATTGCCAATGAGATGAATGAGCCTGAGGTTATTCATTCACCTAGAGCTCCAACGCATTCTTTCAAGAAGCCAATTGGTGCAAAGAAGCCTGGAAATAAGACAGGTGGACTTGGTGCACGAAAACTTACGTCAAAGGTATTCTGTGTGCACTGTATGATTGAGTGTGAATTTGTCCTAAGAAACCAAATCCCTGGTGTGAACAGCATTGCCACTAATTATATATTTTATATTAGTAAAATATGAAATGTACCCAACAAATGTGAATTATAGAGTTCCCTTCTTTTTCTCCTAAAGTAAAGTGGAAATTCCATACTAACAACTTTTTGCATTTGTTCCAGCCAAATGAAAGTCTCTATGAGCAGAAGCCTGAAGAAGAGACAACTCCTGCCCTGCTGCCAGTGTCGGAGAACAGTACAAGGGGCAAATCTCATACTTCACGATTTGAATATGTGGAAAATATACCTTCTGCTGGGAGCATTTCAGAAGAAAACCAGGTGATTGGACATGTTGCGCCCCCGAAGTCTTCGGACTTCTTTGATGAATTTGGGAAGGACAGTAGATATCAGAAAAAATCTGCATCTGGCCCATCCAAAGTACAGGTAATGCTTATTTAGTTTTATAGTTAAATCATACATGGAGTGATGATTGTGAGTATGTAATCTACTGAACTCAATTATATTATGTTGATCCTCTGTTAGTCTAGTGTCCTAGTTTACATAACTTGTATATTTGTAGTTTGTACTAAGTTAGAAGTCCAAAGATGAGCATTTAGTTCCAAACAAGGAAAACACATCACCAGTGGACATTAAGCTTCAAATTGAGTTGTATCCCTTTTTGAGTTTTATTTCACAATAATCAATAGCTTTGATACAGTTGGCGGTAACCAGAGTATTGGTGATATTATGCTTATATATGTCACCTAGGGTCCTGTGACTTTTTTTAAAGTAGTCCAAATGGTAACCAGAGTCTTTTAGAGTATCTCTTGGAGCTACTTTTTTACATCTAATCCCTAAATTTTAGAGTAGGGAATCATTTAGATTTTCTCTTGGAGATGCTCTTAGAGTCAGACTTGTTTATAGCCGGAGGAAGCCCAAACAGCACACAACAGAGTCCTTAAGTTGCCAGATTAGAAATAGTATTCCTATATTTAGCAGATCCTTAGTTGATATATTCGGCTATAACAGATCTTTACTAGATATCTGTGGCCGGTTATCTCTAGATTCCATGAGAGTTATCTCCTTGTGTCCTAGTCGGTTTGGGTTTGCTCCCCTATATTGTAATCGGTCGGGATTTCCGTAAAATTTGAAGGAACTAATCTTCTTAAATTATACTTAAAAGTAGTTGGACGAGGCCCTAGACCACAACAGTGTGGAGGAGTCGTGATCGGCGCCGCACCACCGAGGCAGGGGATACAGGGAAGGCAAAGCCTGAACTGAATACTCAACTATCTAACCCCCTAGACCGGTCCAGTTTGTATACACAGGACTAGCCATCTAACCTGATAACAACTCTTAACAAAGTAACAAACTGAATCTAAACAGATTTAATCTAATCAAGACTCTTTAACCTAAACTGACTCAATCTTAGGACTTCTTAACAGATAATTAACCCTCACAAGGCCGGCCTGGGTCTTGGAGCCACCTGGGCCTTGGGCCCTATCCGCCCCCTCCTTGTTGTTTCTTGCCCGTGACATTTCTCCCCCCTAGAAAAGCAGCTCGTCCTCGAGCTGCCAAGTCATCATCCTCTCCGTCATCCACCACTTCAATGACGAAGATGTGCTTGCATTGCAACTTGTGGCCGCTTGTAAACAGCTCATCGCAATGGAAACACTTGCCCTCCTTCCGACGCCGATCAATTTCCGCCGGCGAGACGCACGGTGCTAGATGGCAGCCTGTTGACCGAAGCCGACAAGGATGCAGCGAGCCCCGATGAAGCCAGCTCTGGCACTAGGAGTGTTGCTAGCTTGAAGGAGTGGCTTGGAGTGTGGGATTGTGGCGATTGGCCGGTGTCTCGGGATGCGTTGTGCTGTTCGTAGGCTCATGCGAATATGATGGCATCGTCCAAGGATGCAGGCTGCTGGAGGGCGACATCGGTGAGTAGTGGGTCGCCCAGTCCGGTGATGAAAAGCTAGATCTGCTAGGCCTTTGTTAGTGAGACGTCACGGTAGGAGAGGGTGATGAAGCGTTTGTAGAAGTCATCAACCGTTCTCGTCTGTCGGAGCATGACCAGTTCACCGATTGGGCTATCCGTGAGAGGCAGCCCGAAGCGAGTGTTAACCAGTTGTACGAACTGCTACCATGTCGGGCGGCTGCCATTGAGCTTCATGCGGTGGAACCACATTGGGCATCATCGAGGAGGTAAAATGCCGCGAACACCATCTGCTTGTGCTCTTGAGTTCAATGAACGTGGAAGTACCGTTCGCAGAAGTTCAGCCACAGGAGCGGGTCGCCGGTGCCGTCAAACTTTGGAAACTCTAGCTTATGGGTGGTGGCAATGAAGTCGTTGCCAGGATCTTCCTCCTCCCCGTTGCCTGCGCCACGACGGCCATGATCCAGTGGCCGGCCCGCTCCTAGCGCGTTCTGTGTCGTCTCAATGTGGCTGATTGCGGTGCCTGGCGTGTTCTGCGCCGTTTTGATACGGCTAATTGCGGTGCCTGGTGTGTTCTATGCTGTTGATTACGGCATTCAGCACCTGTTGTTGCTATCCGTGCCCCGTCACCACCGCTTCGAATTCCGTGACTTTCGCCTGGAGCGGTTGCAGAGGTTGCATCTTCTCCTTGATAACGTCCAAGCGTTGCAGAATAGCTTTCAATACGTCTTCGACTGCACTTCCCAAACCAGCGCCGGATTGGGAACTCATCGCAGCGGAAGGGGAACCCAAGTGCTCTGATACCAAGTTGTCACCGATCGGAATTTCTGCAGATTTAGAAGGAGCTAATCTTCTTAAATTATACTTAAACAAAGTAGTTGGATGAGGCCCTAGACGTCGACGGTGCGGAGGAGCCGTGACCGGCGCCGCATAACCGAGTCAGGGGATACAAGGAAGGCAAAACCTGAATTGAATACTCGACGATCTAACCCCCTAGACTGGTCCTGTTTATATACACAGGACCAGCCATCTAATCTGATAACAACTCTTAACAAACTGAATCTAAACAGATTTAATCTAATCAGGACTCCTTAGCCTAAACTGACTCAATCTTAGGAAGCCTTAACAGATAATTAACCCTCACTAGGCCGGCCTGGGCCTTGGGCCCTATCCGCCCCCTCCTTGCCAGCCCATGCTTGCTACTTTCCCTGTGACATATATATGTATCGGCAGTCCTATGGAATAAATCAAACAAAGTTCAATCTAGTTCCTCATCCAGTTCTCTTCTTCTCATCCTGTTTCCTGGTTACTTGATTGTTTCGGTGCCTGGCTGTCCCAGGGAAACCTAGACAAACACAGCCAGTGCTTAGGCCTCCTGTGAAGCACAGGTATCCCCTGCGTTCCCAGCCAGCGATGCACATCACGCATTTCAAAGTGTTCCTCATTGAAATAAGAAGTCTGGTTGCACATGTAGTTACTGGAGAATATCATTGTTTTGTTATTCTTTTGCTGAATTCCAACTTCCAAGCAGTCTGTAAACTGATCAATTGTGATGATCTGCAGATTGAGGAAAGTAGTGAAGCAAGACAGAAGTTTTCAAATGCAAAGTCGATTTCATCTTCTCAGTTTTTTGGTGATCAGGCCAGTTTTGAAAAGGAGGCTCAAGTCTCCCTCCAAAAGTTTTCTGTAAGTATTTTTACTGTGCCGTTCTATGACATTTCCAAACTTGACAATGGTCTTATTAAGAAAACCTGATACAATGGATGCGGTCTTGTCCTTTTTCCTTAAGGTCAGACTGGGTCCTAATTGAGTAAGCAGTGCAGAAAGTATCTTTCTTTAGCTTCTTTGTATCCAGGGGATTGGGGATTAGCTTGGGATCATGTTCTTCTGGTGCATCAGTTATTAACTTTGGTGGAATATCTGGATTGATTGGTAGAGTCGTATGTTCTTTTCACTTTTACCTTGTAGGGATCCTCTGCCATTTCAAGTGCTGATCTATTCGGTCAACCAACCAGAAGTTCTAATGCGGATCTGAATGCTTCAGATTTAATCAACCGGCTTTCATTCCAGGTAACTTGTGTAATATGCACAGCATAGCTGGTTTTATTGATAGACATGTCGTCATGATTTGTTATCTCTGCAGGCCTCTCAGGACTTGTCTTCTATCAAGAACATAGCAGGAGAAACCGGGAAGAAGCTGACATCTTTGGCATCAAACATCATATCTGATCTTCAAGACCGGATCCTCTGAGTTCAATGTACAATCGAGACTCGAGACTCCTGTGACATTTCTTCAGCTATTACAGGATTCCCCATGACAATAACGTGATGGCTGATTAGCAGATTTGTTCAGGAGTTCCTATAACTTAAACTTAAGAAGTGGAACTAGAGAAAAAAAGGAAATGCCGCAAATGATTTACAGGAAGTCATGTAAGCATTTGCACCTGTAACAGAAATGTTTTCGTCATAATTTTTTTTTATTTATGTTTCAGTGAGAACATAGATTAGATGGTGCCTAAAAGTGACGTTGCTTTGTCATGACCATTTCATACCGTATAATATAATATCTATTAGTACATACATATTTTAACCATATGGAAGGTACTAGCAGACCCATAAGTTGTGACGAAATGACGAGTTGTTTTTTGAACAAATTTGGCCTGGTTGGTGATGATCCGTCATCCATGCCGTTCTGTCGTTTGGTGAAGCTGTTGCAGAAGATGTTCACCGGCATTTAAAGCAAACGACGCCAAGTTGAATACACAGGCAGGAGGGCTCATCAATGTGTATGTAACCATCGCGATGGGGATATCAAGATAGGATGACTATTATATGTATGCTATGCTTTATGCTTTGTGATGTTGTAGTAGGTATTAGATGGATAGAGATTTGATAATTTACTATCGTCAAGAAGCAGTTTCACTTTTTTATTATTCTAACTCACGTAGATTGTAAACATCATTGTTTCATAGTGACCTCATAATTAAAAAGGTCATATTGACAGTGACAAATTATCATTTTTTCTATATTAAGCAAGCTAAGTTTCATGACACTCTAATTTTTCTTTCTTGTAAGAATCTTTGTCAGCTCTTAGTCACACGAGCTATGCTAGAGCTAGATGTATGAGCTCGTAAAACAATAAGGTAAACTTAGAGTTTATTATCCTCCGAAAGAACTGAAAACTCTCTGTTTTGTGTTTATGAATTACAGTTTTAACGAACAATGGATTATTTCAGAAATTTATGTCAAACGGTCTACAGCTAGCATCATCACGCAAATCTACTCAACTGCTGTATAGTAATTTATTCTCACTCTCTTTACTCTCAGTACTAGGTTGCTTCCGACGACTGGGCAGCGACTGGGCAGCGAGTCAGCGACGACGACCGGAACAAAAGAGAAAAGGAGGCATGAATATGTCTGTGCATCCAGGCTTTGAACACTCGCAGAAGTTTAGCTGCATCTTCTGGGAAGAAGAATCAAAGTCTTCCATTGACCAGGCATCGGTCGTCGGCAACATATGGACACTCACTGGCCTAAAATGATTAGCTCAATATACAACCGTCCACTGCATGCATAGCTTCCAATTCCAAATGCAGGCAGGCAGGCAGGCAGGCAGGTATACAAGCAACCTAAGCTAAAAATTGTCTGAACTCGGATTCAACAGCAGCATCATTTCGTTTCCTGATTGTTTCGCTAGCTTATCATCTATGACAGCATCCTGTCATTGGTCAGTCCCTAGCCACTGCCACTTGCTTAAATTTATTGGTTTCTTTGAAACAGATGCTGGAATTTAATTAGGTACCGGTGGAAAGAGGGGCGTCCATCCATTCCATCGGCGTGCCTGTCTGCACATATGGACAGCCCAACCAACGGCCAGGAATGATTCCCTGCTTTTTCATGTGCTCTTCTTTTTCTTCCTCCTCCTTATCCTCTCCATCCATCCACACAGAAATTTATTCTTATCCATCTTTCTAGCTTACTGACTGGAAGGCACAGGAATTAAGCCAGCAGCATAAGGGAAACTACTTGCTACTTGCCTAGTTAATTGCATCCTGTGTCATCAGTTTAGAAAAGCGCATCCGGTATATATAGAGGAAGTTATACATACATAATCTGGATACATATCGGATATATACATCTATTTTTTTTATTCGGTTCATCAGAAGTCACGGGAAGGCTACATTCACAATTTAATCATGGTTCCCAACATAGTACGGCAAGCAGCCAGGCAGATGTAGCGTGGAGTTTTGATGTATATGGATCACCAGCATTAGAGCATGTGGCAGTAATGTACTGCTACTTGGGATGGCATTGTGGAAGATGAGAGAGAACCAACAGTCTAGTAGAATGCAGATTGTAGGCTGCATCAATCCATCCATCCAAAGATGTATGAATCTTTGCAAAGCGACTGTTCTGTCAACTAGATATTTAAGCGCTGCATTGCTACTTTGACAAGGAGTTGGCCCTTGTTTTTCTGTTTTTCTTGCTGTAATGTGGCATCAGTTTCGTCCTAGCCAATGTCTGTATCTCCTCAAAAGATTTGATAATTTGTCACTCTCAAGTATTTTTGTCATCCAAATCATATTCATTGACACAAATGGTCTTGTATATCAATTTCAAGAGTGACTTCATAATCAAGAGGATCATCTTGAGAGTATCAAATGATTAATTTTTTCTGAAATTTACCGTGAGCTCCTTCAGTTGGAATTGTTTATGTTAACAGAAAAACAGAAACCTCATCCTTGTGCTTCAATGATGAGGAGTAGTTCTTCATCAAAATCAAAGCCATGGAGCACTAACCGATTTGAGAATGAAATATTCCTAATTAATTGCATATTGTCAGACGGCAACAGCAATGAGAGAGTTGGAGCTGTCCTTTTCAGCCTGTGTCGATATTTCTTTTGCACAGCTCTTGTTCCTTGTTGCTTTCAGAGGCTCAAGTGGTTAGCCCGATTAAATCATCTCACAAACCAAAGGATTTTTTTTCTCTCTGGAAAAAAGAGGTGGGCCAACTTGTGATCAATCGCACTGTGGGGAACGGAGAGACAAGGAATCCACCATTTTCTGTGGCTTGGATTTATCACGAGGCGAAACCACACACGTGAAAAGTATGGTGTGTGTTTCTCCATTGCCCCAGTTGGACTTGGACCCAGAAGTCTTCAGAGTTCAGACAAGGAAAATGCCGCAGCACTAACATCTGAAGGGTAAGGGTTCATCCAATCTTGGCCAGATCGTTCTAGTCTATTTCCGATCCTGACATGTGAATGAGCAGTAGTGCCACAAACTTCCTCTGCTCTGCATGAGCTAGAATTCAGTTTGTTGATATCCTGCCACGCTTAACTTGTCTGAAATGCAGAATTAGTTCAGGTTGTGTTAAGCAAGATTGATTAATTTTTAGAAAGAAATCTAGTTTAGAATTATTTCTACACCAGATTTAGGGAATAAAATTTCCAAAATCTTTTCGAGACGCTCGCCAATGGCGTATCTTTCTGTGAGAAACGCCAATGGCGTATCTTTGTGCATTCTACTAGCTCGCTTTCCTTCCGTAAAAGGTTGGACTTGTGAGTGCACGCACGCGTTTGCCCATATTTCAGGTCCTTTTCAGCTTCCATGAGAGCAAGTTCGTAGTTATCTTTTCTTTTTTCTTTCTGACGTAAATTTTGAATTGCCGGAACGTTCATCACATCATCCCTTCGCCTGCGGTGAAACAAAAATGCAGCAGCAAGCATGCGTACAAGTGTGCAAGGGCATGACGTAGAGATTTGCAAGACACACTAGCCTTGATTTTTTAAATGATATATGTTTAAAACAAATTTTATATCTGGTACGTACTTTTAAAAAATTACAAAACTAATCGTCTGTCGGCTGATAATGTGACGATCTAGGGTTTTAGACCCTAGAAGGATGATTGGACGAATCCAGCGCTCTATCGGCAGATTTGAAACATTGACAAAGCGCTCTCTCGATGTTTTATATGTTGGTAAAGCGTTGAATTCACCCGATCAACACTGATCCAGCGATCTGTCAATTGATGAAATGCCTATCTAGTGCTCTGTCGGTGTTTTATCTGCTAACAGAATGCTGGAGCTACCCGATCAACCTAGATCTGTCGATGAAGTGCCGATCTAGAGCCTAAATCTCTAGATCGGCACTTAAAATGCCGACAGAAGGTTAGTTTTACAATTTTTCAAAAGAGTACACTAAATTTGAAATTTATTTTATAAAATGTATCATTTCAAAAAAAAATCCAACTAGCCTTAGCATTGCCGTGCATGGATGCAATAGGCATGGATGCAGTGTAGTCTAAGTGGCCCGTTAGATGGCTTACTGTAGATAAGAGTGACGAGGACATCACTCATAGTTTATCTCCACCTAAGAGCATCCTCAACCCGGCATGCATCCCACCCTCCATCCTTGAAATGGAGTTTCCTCACTCAAATTCATCTTTCATTCCAATAGACAAAAATAGATGGGCATCCAAATGGGAGAGAGAAACGCCAACTTTGGTGTGCCTCTCTCCTCACACTATCTCCAACATGCATCATTTTGAAGCATTTCAATTCAAGTAGCAATCTGATTTTGTATGGTTGAAATATTATATAAACGTAGGGTAGTTAGAAGATATTATTAAAATATAGAAGAATGTGATATCGATGGTGTAATATGTATGATTTGTTAGAGTGTGTTAAAATATGAAAGAAGAATCTTTTTAGATGAACATCCAAATTGGAATATAAGATGTTTAAATTTGGATGAGCTGCTAGTATGCTCTAACGAAAGATTGAACACTCCACCCTCCATCACAGCCGAAAAAGAACAACGAAAGAAAACGTTTTTTTTTTCAAGTTGCAAATAGCAGCCATCCATCCCCAACACATTACACATGTGCCTCTCCTGCATTCCTGGGCTCCTCTCCCCCTGCATTGCATTCATCAAGTGTATCTATAACATTAGATTAGACTAGATTAGATAGATAATATCTGATGACTCGTTTCTTTAAGGTAAAGGGCTCCACTGCCTGCCTGCTTCTTTAACTAATCATCAAGACTTGAAGAAGCAGGAGAGAGAGGAGGAGGAAGAAGAATCAATGGCATGTGAAGAAAGGGTGGCCTCTGAAACCACAGCTGCAGGTGTTCGAGAGGTGAAGAAAGGCGCCTTTGATTGATCCAGTGGGGGTGGCCACAGAATCTTTTCGAAATTCAAATCCTCTGCAACCTTCTTCTTTCTCTCTTTTAAAAAAAATCCGCTCATTGTTTTTTTGTCATGTCCTTCTGTTTTCCTCCATGGCAAGCAAAGAGAGAAAGAGATAGAGAGAGCTTGAGTTGGAGAGCAGAGTGCAAACAAAAAAAAACGCTGCAAGTTCTCATGGGGGAGCTGGGACAAATCACAAGTCTGGAAAGATTGGCACATTTGCACTGAGGGTTAGAATCTGGAGTAGTTTGCACGCATTTGTAGACCGGCAGGCAGCATCAGCAGCATTATTGGTGGTGCTGGTAGTGGTAGGGTTAGGGGCTTTTGTTTGCAACCTGCAGATAGATAGAAAGAATCGAACAAGGGTCCGGTGATGGGTGCTGCCTGCTGGTAGTGGCAGTGCAAACCCATCCCACCCAAGCATCAACGAACAAACAAAGCGACGAACAATTTAGTACTCTACCATTTCACATTATATTGTAAGCAACAGTTGGAGACGAAGAAACGGACGGGTGCATCGTGATCGGTCAGCGTGCCACTGGTAATGAGCACTCGATACTTTTCTGAAGAAAAAATTGATCTGGCCGAAGTACTTCGCTGGAAGGGGCAATCCAACTGCACAAATGTTTTTTTTTTCATCTGAATCTGAATCCTGAAAATGGCGAGAGCAACAACACGTGCGTGCAGAAGCAGTACGTTCTGGTCGGCACGCCGAAGCCCAAGCCAGCATCGCAATCGCCCTCTCCCCTCCCTCTTTCCATCCGTCCGTCTCTACGTTTGGTTATTTGGTTATTTTTAGGAGGTGATATTCATATATACCCTAAACTATCGAAATTAGATGAGTGGAGTAATACTTTGAAAAAAATACTTAATTAGTTAAATCTGAACGTAAGAGTTAATATAGGTACGCTGATTTTCTATTTGAATGTAAATTGAGTTTGCTATATGAACGGATGTAAATTGAGTTTAGTACCAGGAGCAGAGCCAGCTTGTTGGGAGGGTTCTCAGGAAGCCTCTTTCAATTTTTTTAATTATTATTAATAAATTTTTACATTTTGTATACCCCTTAAATTAAACATGATGTACCTGTGAAGTGATGCATCTTTTCTGCTTTTCTCTAGCTCCGCCACTATTTAGTACGATGATAAATAGACCCACGCTATAGTAGTTGAATCTTACCATCCATATGTAACTTTTCCATGTATTCTCCAAAACCAAAAGTCCAAAAGAGAGAAGGATTGGATTGCATCATACTAATTAAACACCTCGAAAGAATTAGTAATGACTCATGCTAACTACCCAATGGCAGAGGAGCTAGAGTACTAATCAACAACTCTTGCCCATTGATTACTATGGTATCAATACTGGACTAATTTTACTATTAGGCGAGTCACAGACTGACAGGTGGAGAAGAGGAAAAGTTCGTTTTTAGATGGAAATTCGATTACTTGGCCGTGTTGCGACTTGCGAGAGGGTTAAGGCCCCCCTTTAACCCTTTACGATTAAAATAGAACCGAATTATATTAAAAACAAAAATTATAGATATCTTAAGTACCATAATCAACAATATAACTAATAATCACAATTAATCATAATCCTAATTATCAAATAATTAGGATTATAATTTTAATCTGTTTCAAAGGGGCTTAATAAGAAGAAAGTTTCGTGGAAGTGGATTTCAAAATTTTACTCTGTCTCTATTTATGCTAACGTCATATAAAGAACTAAGATAATTTGGTAGCAGAATATATAGAAAATAAATTTCTGGTTGGCAGTGGATTAAGAAGAAAATTTGGTAGAAGTGGATTCCAAAATTTTACTGTCTCTATTTGTGCTAACGTCATTTAAAGTAAGATAATTTAATAGAAGAATATATGGAAAATAAATTTCTTATAGGGACTTCAAAATCAACCTCTAGATTTAATTTACATTTATATAACACTTCTAAATGAGCAAAACAATATAAACAGACTTGGTTTATTTCCGGATCAGATAGAGTCGACGGGGGAGGGGGAGGGGGAGAGGGAGGACTCGTCTGATTCTTCTTCGTCTCCTCTGCTCCGAGCCGCCTTGCTTTTCTCCGTCCGTCCATAAAACCCCAGCGCCCACCCACCCCTTCTCCGCTATTCTGCTTCGGCCGATCAATCGCCCATTCAATTTCACCAACGCCTCCGCTCCTTCTTCCTCCCTTGCCTTGCCTGCGCACCGATGGCCATCGACCACGAGTCGCCGTTCAAGGAGCTCCGCCTCAAGAACAGGAGGATCATGGTACCATTCCCTTCCCTTCATTTTTACTACTCGTGTCTTTGCATCCATGGATTGGAACGGCTTCTTCGTTCGTCCTCCTCCACTTCTTTCCGTTACTGTTGTATTGAACGGATTGGTTCTGGACTTCTGGTGAATCTGTGGCCTATGGGCAATGGCGGCAGATTGATCTAAGGATCGGGTTTTACTCCTGTTGTTTTTGCTGCTTCGCCGCTTCTATCTTTGCATTGGAATCCCTGCATTCTTTCGACGGGAAATCCGTGCAAAACTTGTTTTTTTTTTAATTTTTAGTTCGCTCTTCCGTGATTTCCACGAATTAATAAACGCGCTGTGAGTTCTGTCCATAATCGTTTCAAGGAGAGAACTTTCTTCGTAAAGACTGCGTTTTTTTCTTTTCGGTTTATATTAGTATGGAAACTGGAGACTGACGCGTCAGTTTCTATCTGCAGGGAGGTGGTGGCCCTGAGCCGGACGACGACGAGGCGGCGGCGCACGGCGAGCAGTGGCCGCGTTGGCTGCGGCCGCTTCTCTCGGCCCACTTCTTCGCGCATTGCAAGGTGCACGCCGACTCGCACCGTAGCGGTGAGTGCAACATGTTCTGCCTCGACTGCGCCGCCGACGCCGACGCCAGCACTGCCGCTCTATGCTCCCTCTGCCTCGCACACAACCACCGCGACCACCACACCATCCAGGTATCGTCTTCGTGTTCGTCTTCTCTGCTCCCCTTGTTGGTTCGCCCTTCCCAATGCAATCTCCTTAACCATGGCGTCGTCATCCTCCTCTTTTTTTGTTCCGCAGATCCGCAGGTCGTCGTACCACGACGTGATCCGGGTGTCGGACATCCAGAGGTTTATGGACATCGGCGGCGTGCAGACGTACGTCATCAACAGCGCACGCGTCGTCTTCCTCAACGAGCGCCCGCAGCAGAAGCCCGGGAAAGGCAGCGTGGCCAACATCTGTGAGGTCTGCAGCCGCAGCCTCCTCGACAACTTCCGTTTCTGCTCGCTCGGCTGCAAGGTCGTCGGCTGCTCCCCCGATGGCAAGAATCTCGCCCGGAGGAAGAGGCTGCGCCACTCCATGGGCTCCTCCAACTCCGAGGGTTCCTCTTCCCCTGCCCCGCGCAATGACGGCAAGCGGAGCTTCACGCCGTCCACCCCGCCCCCGCCGGCGACCTTGCCGGCCAAGCGCCGCAAGGGCATTCCACACAGGGCACCATTCGGCAGCCTCATCGTCTGAATACTAGCCATTTCCAACGCACTTGCAGGAATCCACAGCCAACGCATGCAGCAGAGTGAATGGTAATGGCAACGCGGCGGCCACTTCAGCGCCTGCCTGCCTTTGCCATTGCTTTTGGTGGGTGCTTCTCGAGGTGGATGCCATTAGCATTTCACAAAGGAGGAAGGGAAAGGAGGAAGAAAGGCAGGTAGAATCAAGTACAAAAGCACTAGCTTTTCCGTTGCTAATTGCTCCATTATTAGGACAGATAAAATACAGAGAGAATATGTATACATCTTTAGTGAACCCTTTGTTCATCTTCTATATAGTCTCTTCATTTTGAGATGTTTTTAGATGTCTTGAGAAAGTATCAGCAGACTTGTAGGTAATACCAGTGGAGCAGCAGTGATAATAAGTAGCTGATGGTGTAAGTTTTGTTCATCTGTAAATATGGATGGTCGAAGAGGTTAGCAATAATCTTTGCTTGTTAACTCGCTTTTGCAGTTTGTGGATCAATGGATTTTCATGCGGTTTTTCTCAAGTTTGTTGACCCTTAACTGCGAGGCAATTGCATAATCACAACATCATGTTCTTGACCCTGACTCTTTGAAGCAATTGCCGTTACGTTATTGCCAATCGAGCTCGGCTTGCGTTCATAGGGAGGCAATGTGAATGTGATGTCTAGCCTGCTCAAACAAATCATTTTCCTGTTCTCTCGTTGCATCATCCCATCTCATCCACGGCTGAATTATTAAACTAGACGCCGCTCGTGATATATGATACTGATTCGCAGGGTCAATGCCAGCATTGATGAAGTTGACACTGACGAAGAACATTTGTTTCCGCCAAAGAGGAGACGGCATATATTGATATATATTTTGCTGAACCACCCTAACCTACTAACTAAAGCAGAGCGGAGCAAACTTTTTCTAAATGCAAGCACAAAGAAAGGCATCTAAGTGCAGCATTCTATAAGTTCAGTAGAGTAGATGCATTTCTCTGCTGTGTACACTGAGTATAATCATAATGTTCTCTTGAGCAACTTTGCCTGGAGAATCAACTTTGGTTTCCCTTTCCTGAGGGAATACAGCAGAAAAATTTTGAAAGCTCCTGGGGAGAAGAAATATTTGCAGCAAATGGAGGCCAGAATGCCCTTTTGCATCGTGGTGGATGTCGACATGGATGGGTACTATACATCTGTGGATTGGCAATGGAATTCCTGTTGCTCTATCTTCTAGACTGCTGGGACAGTGGAGCTCACTGTTCTGAACTTCTTCAGTACAGTATATCTCAGTAAAACTACTATGCCATGAGATATTTCAGTGATGCCGTATCTCTGTATCGTAGTAGCATTGCAAGGAGTTGAACATGTCAAGTAATTGAAAGGAAGAAACGGATGAACGTTTGAAACTGCTGGCATGAAAGTTTGCTACGGTTGCCTAGTTATATTGTCACAAGTTCTCTGCTGTTTGAAGCTCGAAAAGGCAGAAGCTGGCAAGCTGCTAGTGGAATGTGCAAGTAGACTGTGGGGCCCACAGTGAACGCAACGTGTCGCTCTCCCATTGGCCACAACCATGCTGCTGGGCCTGGTGGTTGCCAGCTGGCGGTTGGGCCTCTCCATGAGCCGCCGCCGCCGCCCTATTTTCTTGACCCTCTACCACTTCATCAACAGTGGGCCCAAACGTCCTGCGCCCGTACGATCAGGATCGGAGGTCTCAGGTGCCCCCGGCGCATTCCCCACGCGCTCGCGGGCCTCCCCAGTCCCCGTCGTTGGTGACGTCATGGGGTGCGTGGCGGCGGTATAGGGATGGACGTGGGTACGAGGGTGACGTGGCGGGCGGGCATTTTATGGTGCGGCGCAGGCAGAAGATTCCTGTAAATTTGACGAGGTCTTTACTATTTAATAATTTATCAACTGGGAACAAAACTATCAACTCGTTGGAATAATGTATAGTATCATCTAAATATATAACTAATATATCTCTACTATTATAAAGCGGCTAGTTTTCTGAATACCACGTGTGATTATGTAAGTTTATAATAAACTGAAATTTGTAAAAATATCATTATAATTTTAAATAATTTGAAAAATACTACCGTAAGTGACTGTGGTAGGACAATCTGTCAGTGATACACCGATAACATATTTCAAAACTGCAAAAATTCTAATGGCATAGAAAAATCTAACCCTGCAATAAACGTTATCAACTCTTCTAAATAACACACATTACTAATTAGAGTATTAGATATGATATTTATGGCTTGTTAGTTTTAGTTTTTAACGGTTACAATTACTTATAGATTTTAAAGCTGAAGCAAATGATCTATATTCCAGATTTAAATTGTGAAAGATCTGTAATGACAGAATTTAAAAATTAACTAGAATCAAAAGTTAGGAAACACCAATTTTTTGTATTCTCACCAACTAGATAAATAGACTAACTAATTAGATACTTAGATCAATTAATTATTAAAAATCTAAAGTTAAAACAAGTATGAGCTTAATTTAGTTTTAGCTGCTACTGCGTACTAGGGAGGTGCCGTACTGATGTATATGTACATTGTTCTTGCTAATTAAGTACTCCCTTCCGTATATAAAAAAATTGTTTTAAATATGATTTTCGATACCAATAAATTATTAATTAGTATATATTTTCTTTGTTTGCTCTTATTAAATACAACGTGTAGTAAAAACATAGAAAATGATAAGAAAATAATACTACTTTATGGATATAAACATTCAAAATATAGAATAAAATATAAAACGATTTGTTTTAAATAACTTTTGACACAAACATAAAACAACTTGTTTTTCTAGGTACTTACCAACTTAAAGCTGGTATTTGGCTGATCGATATTATTGTTTGATTAGTGCGGTTAGCGTAGACAAATAAACAAAATCGACATAGAGGTGATCATTCGGTCGGTAGACATGCCGAATTATTTATGGCTGGGTTGGTTGTGTTATTGATTAATTAGTACATGCTCCGTACGATAAAAAGAATGAATTTCTAGTATTTAAAATTAATTAATTAGTTAGTTTGTTTTAATTAATACCTGCATAATTAATAGGCTACGCGCCTACGACTAATCAAAGAACACTACCCAACGCACAAACATGCAAATTAGAGTTAATAAAATTAACAAGTCAGTTATTTCTCTATACTATACAGATCTCCTTTAAAAAAATATTACTCCCTCCATCATATAGGATATGTGCGTAACAGTCTCTCCTTCCTCCATCTATAATATGTGCATAACAGTCTCCTTAAAAATTATTACTCCCTCGATATCCATATATGTGCATAAAACTGAGGCACCGAGACTAATAAACCATAATTTTTGTCATTGATTAGTGCAAACAATATAGATAAATCGCTTCGTTTTCATGCAAAAATTGGTTTATAAATAATTTTACATTAAAGAGTTGTATGGAATCAATTAGTTATATGTATTTATATTTTGAAGGAGTAATATACAAATCGAGTTACCTTATTCTTTTTTCGTTAGGCATTGATAAAAATATAATAGAACTATGAAAGAAGCTTCCGATCACCGTGGCAAAAGTTCATTAATAGAGGGATGGTCAAAGTGAGCACATGTCAATGTTATACTATTGTTGTTGTGTTGAGCTGTAAGCTATATTCACTATCACAAAAACGGTTTTTAGTGACGAGCAAAAAACACACGTCAATAATACACTTTTAGTAACGGGTTGTTTCACACGTGTCAGTAACACTGTCTTATTAGTGACGAGTCGTGGTATGACCCGTCATTAAAGAAGGGCACTCCCATTAGTGATAGGTTATGGTATGAAACGTCATTAAAGATCTCCTCCATAGTAACAGGTTATATTTCCACCCATCACTAAAGAAGTTTATCACCCGTCACTGATGACTCCACTAATAAATAGGCAGAGCACGAAGTAAATCATCACGCTTTCATTTCGCGCAACCCTAACCCTATACACTCCTGTCGTCGTGGTCGCCTTCGTCGTGCTCCTCGCCGCTCCGTCGCCCGTGCCCTCCGAACCTCGATTGCATTCTCATTATCGTAAGTTTGTTCATGCATACTATTAAATTTCACTTTATAAAATCATTTATCCGAAATTTGTTTATTGAATTTGTTAATTAGGTACATGGCAAGGATTCCAAATGATCTACAAGTACCAACCTATGTTCCTGATAGTTGCTTAATAAAGATCAATCATCTAGTTAAAGGCGGGCGTCACCAGGTTTAATTATAGTTTTTTATACATTGCATATCCTATTTATTGTGTTAACAAACTTAAGCACATTTATTATTGTTGTAGTATTCATCAAAAAGATTTTGTGAGGTCAATAACATTCATGCTGGCAACACCCTCCAAATAATGACAAGAGATGGGTGCGCCATAGAGGTTGAGGTTGCAAGCTGTGCGGGCGGCGGTAGGATATGCCTCCACAAATGGTGGCCTGAATTTAGCCGAAGAGGTGGCCTAACATAAGGGGACTATTTGGTAATAACAATGGGACATGTCCCATTAACTATTATGGCAAAATTCTACACTAACTTTGGTGATGAGAAGACCCTAATGGCTATCAAAGTAGAGGACAACAAAAATAATGGTATACATAGAGAAACGACATTACTACACATGCACATCTTTTGTTTATGTTTTTTATCATGGTTTCTTATAATTCTAGGGGAGGGTCCTAGCAATATTGTAGATAGAAGGGAAAGGGGATAGCCAGGGAGGTCGACACCGACCAAATGGACCAATTGAAGCACATCTATTATTTTGGCAATCCAACAGATGTAACTCCAGCAAGGAAGACTGTCCTATAAGACATCTCGGTAGGTTTATCCACCGAGAGTCGGTTATATGTCTGCACAATAAATAACACGATCATCAACAAGAAGTCTGTGGTAAGTTATTTGCACATGTAGTTGGTCTATACACATAATCTTCTCTAATAGCTTTGTTTAAATTTTATTTTATAGTACTTTTCAAGGCAATACTGTGAAAAATATATCACACCTCACCTACACCACTAGACTACCGAGATTCAGGTGGCCGCAACAAGGTCTGGCCTTACCTACACCACCAGACCACCGAGATTCAGGTGGCAACAACAGGGTTAGATACAGTCCCAATTACGGTGCATAGAGCTACGGATGGATGATGCTATCTAACTAAAGGTTTTGGGCAATTTCTTAGCGACAACTCGTTAGAAGTAGACACAGTGTGTGCCTTCCATTTCAACATCAATAATGATGCAATTGAGTTTGTAATGTATATATTGTAAACTTGGGGTATGATACAATATTAGGTTATAAATCTTTTGTGATGAATTATCTATATTCCGTGATAAATTGTCTGTAATATGTTGGCTGCCAAATCTGGGCTTTGATTTAGGTTGCAGCCTAAAAACTACTATTTTTTTCAAAAAGACCCTAACATTAGTGATGAGTAATAATAATCAACCGTCACTAATAGATAGTTTAGTGATGGGTGAACATTGTTACCTGTCACTAAAGGTTGATCCTGTAGTGACAGGTTTTAGCTATACCCATCACTAAAGGCCCCTACATCATCAGTGACAGATGGTAATTACCATTCATCACTAATGACTCCTCCCGCTTATAAATAGGCGGTGAACCGAAGTGAATCATCATACTTTCATTTCGCGCAACCCTAACCTTAACTCCCATCGCTGTCGTCGCCTTCGTCGTTCTCTTTGCCGCTCCTAGGCACATGTACCGTCGGCCGTGGCACCCGCACCATCGACGCGTGTGGCCGCCCTACTCGCCGCCACCTTGGTTGCATCCTCATCGTCCTCCTCCTAAGATCATCATCCTCCTCCTTGTAACATCCCAAGATTTAAAAATAAATAAAATAAAGGAAATACATTTTTCAGGAAATTAAAGTAATTATTTAATTAAAGAAAACCCTAAAAGAGCCCTATTAAAGCCAAACAAGGGGGAAAACTTAAAATTTTAGCTTGGAAAATTTAATATAGAATCTAGAGGCCAAGATATAATTTTAGGAATTTTTCCAAATTTTTATCAATAATGATTCAACCCTTAAACAAATAAATGAATTACTGGAATTATTTTAAATCAGAAAATCATTTTAAATCTTAATGGGCCTCAACCCTCAAAGTCCCCTAAGCCCAGCCCAGTCCGAAGCTGAGACACCGCCAGGTGGGGCCCGCCTGTCGGCGCGCTCCCCCTGTCTCCTCTCCCGCACACGTGCCAGCCTGGCCCCGCTTGTCAGTCTCTCTAGCCCGTGCCTTAGTCTCTGGCCACCTGGTCCCGCCTGTCGGCCCTTTCCTTTCTCGCTCGCCCGCTGACAGGTGGAGCCCACCTATCAGACCCTTCGTCCTCGATGGAAGGGGATCTCTCCCCTTTCCTTTCCGGCGACCCCCACCTTCCAATTCTCACCGTTGGTCGCCTCGATTCGCCCAGATTCACCTCGGATCGCATTCCCTGATCGACGACGACTCCATTCCATTGAAAGCCAACGCGGTTTCACCTAGATGGAAGCATGGCCGAGCAAAAGGAACCCTCGCCGGAGTTCACGGGAACCCTCGGTTCCCTTCCGTCCTTACGCCAGTGAGCCCCTATTTAAACCCCCCCGAGCACCGCCCTCTGCCCACACCACCGTAGCCCGTGCTAGAGCAAAACCAGAGTGCCCCGCTCCGTTTTCGGTTTCCTATCCTGCTTCACCTCCGGCCACCGCTCCCCGCCGCTTCGGACCTCCTCCGTCCACGCCATCACCACCATCGTGACCGCCAGAGCCCGCCCGTCCTCGGCATCTACTCCGTTGGCTGTGGGTGCCACCGGATCATCATCGCCGTCGAGAACCCGAAGAGCTCCACCATCTACCCTCGTTGCCGACCGCCACCACTGCCCCATCGTCGCCTTCTCCGGTACCATTGTGTTCCCCACACTCCCCTGGTTCCATTTCAGCAAGTAGCTAAGCCTTTAGGCCCTCGCCATCGCCGGAATAGCTCGCCGTAGTGTCGCCGGAGTTGGGGAAGAAGGGTAAAATACCCTCGGCGCCACGTGTCGTGCCGGATTGATTTCTGTTCGTTCGATCGAGATCGGGCGATAGAAATTAAATCCCCCGTGGGATTTAATCCTGCCCGTTGATCCAAGCCGAAAGGGTATCGAGCTCTTTGGGCCGTTGGATCTCACTTACTCCCTGCCGGCCCACGCGCACAGTCACAGGTTCATGGTGAACCTGGTTCACCGTGGACCATAGATTGTTTTTCAGTTTAAATAAAATTCTAGAAAATTGTTTAAACTTTGAAAATTCATAACTTGCTCATTTTAACTCCAAATTTCACCATTCAAATTTTGTTAAATTCAGCATTTTATTCTCTACACATTAATGTCATAAAAACAGTATGTACCTGTTGCCCAAAATATTCTTATTAATTAAACAAATAAAAACCCCTTAGGGATTAATTGTTAATTCATAAAATAAATTGGGGAAAAACCTTAAAATCTAATCTTTAATGTTTTTCAACATAACTTCAGAATAATAAATCTTTATTGCACATATTAAAACCCCTAATACTTGTGTGCTTATGACTTGTGATGTTTTGATTCTTTATTAAATGTTATATTTACTTTTTCTGTATCGAGAAGACTACGAGTTCGTCGAGGAGCCAGAGTTTTACCCCGAGATTCTGCCTTCACCATTTGCTGAGCAAGGCAAGTAACAACCCCCATTTTGATCATCATTGAACCCATGTTTTAATAAATTATCGCTATAACTCATAGGATAATATTGCATTAGTCAAATATCAAGCCCTACATTATATTTATTAGATCCCTGTCCTTGTGTGCACACCCAAGCCATGCTTATTGAGCCTACACTCCTTGTCACTCTACAAATATTATATTAGCTAGTGTCCAATGTACCAACACATCTGCTATAGGATAAAAAGAATGAGTCATAGATAGCTGGATTCTACTATATGTATTTCCCCGTTATTCTCGTCTCTGGATTCTGTTGGAGTTGGCTATGTTATAAGTATGGTGGGTTCTGGGTGAAAGCTAGGGCATTGGTTGGTCACACCCGGGGCACTATAAGGACCGGTCTACGGGATCTGTTGCAAAGCACTTCCGTACTAACCACAAGTCTAATGGGTAAGTCCTAACTGGAAGTATGGAACAAACCGAATCGATGCACCATAGTGGAGGGGGCAAGGGGCAACCTGCGGGTGACTTGTACCGACGTGGCTCAAGGGGGGTATGGTGTTGGCTCGACGCGTCGGGGCACCATATGTGTTGGACCGGAAATGGCGACCAGAGGGGGGGTGAATGGGAGCAATTAAAATTTCGGGCTAAAAATTTAGCCTTCGGTTCTGTTCTGTCTTCTGCGGAACAGACTTCGAACACAACCTTCGAAGGTCTGGTTCGGAGGTACTTCGACAGCTCCGAACACAGGCTTCGCAGGAGCAAAAGTTCGAAGCCAAGAAGACTTCGCTCCACTAACCACCCTCGAAAATCTACTCTGCTAAGTCAGTGCAGGCTCCGCACACAAGGTGCTTCGAGCAGGCTTCGCACTTCACCCTTCGCACGAGTGGACAGCCCTCTGAGGACTTCGACCAAGTACTTAGCAACAGCAACTGGTGCTGGGCTTCGTACGCGAAGGTCTACACGCACACAAAACGGACTACGCTAAGGGCTTCGACACAAGAAGCACTACGGGAAAAGATCAGGGCTTCGCTAGTAAGCAGCGAGGTCTTGCCTCGTGTTACACAGAGCGACAGCACACTGAAAAGCACACTTCGCGATAAAAACACCCTTCGCCAAGACAGGCTTCGGTGAACTAAAAACTAGCGAGGTATGCAATGCGAGCTCAAGCAAAAGCACACAGAAGCAGGGCTTCGCCGCTTGAACAAGGAACACAAAATAAATGAACTCTGGATGAATACAGCGAGGTTTGTGTACAGGAGCTCAACAGTAAATGCTCAAAGTGTTAAATGTTACCTACCGAGCCCCCATATTTATAGCCCACGGCTTCATCCTAAGGAAGTGACTACTTTACCCCTAGGGTTTACAACAGATTTGTCTCTATAGAACTAAGGGGTACAAAAGGTAGTCCACCTTTATTTTGGAGGCTTCTCTGTCAGCTGCAGAGGGGACAGTGTCAGCCTTTTTCAGAACAGACAGTGTCAGCCTTTACAGTGTTGACTTCTGGAACCTCCCTTCGCACCGAGGGGTGCGGAAGCTTCGGCGAGAAGCCTGCAGCCTGTTGGCCTTCGCTCCGCCGAAGAAGTCCTTCGATACAGTGACGGTTTTGAGCCGAAGCCGTCAAAGCCCTTGGGCCTTCGCACCACCACCTCCGGAGTGGATCACCACGGCTTCGCAGCTACTCCCAGCTCGAACACCGTCCGTCCGTGTACCGAAGCCATGCATGGCCGAAGCACCACAAGTCATCCTCACTCCGAAGCCCCACCTTCGGAGTTCCACCCTTCGAAGTCCCTCCTTCGTCCAAGGCCTCCGCATGAAGCATTCCATGAGCACTCCGTCGCAGTGCCTCTCCCCGAGCACACTCCACGACGAGCCTCACCCGGACCATGCCTTCGATGCGCCTCGACTTCTGAGACCTTCGTCGGGTAACCTTCGAGTGTCTCCCTCCGGAGCACACTTCGAACACCTTGCCTCCGCAGAGGACTTGATCCACCAACTCCGAAGTCACTCCATTCGGAGTACCTTCGAAGTGCCTCACCTCCGAGGACTTTGTCTCGGAGTACCTTCAGCCGGAGCCACGCTCCGCACTCTCTGCCTTCACCTGGCACGACTCGACCCGAGGACCGACCCGGACCACCTTCGCAGCCACCGTGACGGAGCTCCCCGCTCCCCTGGCATCAAGCCACCCGCTTGACCCAAGTTCACCTGGCTCGAACCCTGTCCGTCGCCTCCGAAGTCCCTGCGCACCACCGACAAGCAAACAAGTGTATCCAGTACTCCGGAGACCTCTCCGGGTTAGCAACCTCCGGCACACACTCCGGTGTACCGCCCAAAGTACCGAAGCCCTCGGTACGAACCCAGTCATCGCGTCCTGCCAGACCCCTCCGACAAGCACACTCCGCTGCACAGCTGCAGCAAGCAAACACCGAACACACTCCGGTGACACACCTCCGAACACCCTTCGGAGGTACCACCTCCGAAGCCCCTCCGGAGGTACCCTTCGAACAGAGGGTAAAAGTCTGTCAATCACTCATCACAAAACACCGAAACCACCCTTGGTTTCTCAATCTCCCCCTTGATGAGTGCATTGACAACCAAATCCAATTTCAAGAAAAATGAAAAGCTTTCAGCACACAAGTGACCATAAAAACTCAGAAAAGAGCCAAAGCATGTCACTTGATAAAAGAATTTTTCTCCCCCTTTCTCAAAAGAGTAAAAGCCCTTTTTGGCAAATCTCCCCTTGATAAGAACTCCCCCTGAGTTAAGCAAATTTTTCTCCCCCTTTATGTCAAAAATCTTTCCCCTTGCGAAATTATGCCTTCTTGCGGCAGAGAACACAGCAAACCTCTCCAGAATTTCTCCCCCTTTGGCAATGCAAGCATCAAGGAGCATTCAAAAGATGCAAAGCTTTGAAATGAATAGAATTGCAAAGACATATAATGCAAAAATATGCCAAAATTAACACAAATGATCATGTGCTCAGCTCAATTTAACAATCTGTGAAACAAGATGATGGCATGTGATTTTGTCATTTTTGAAGTAAAAGCATCACCACTAAATCACAGTAGCTAGACATGAGAAGGCAAGGACTGCGCAAAGCTAACAATTTCTACCCTAGACAGACAAGTCTTATTCAAAAAGGAGCTTGGAGAGCAACTTTTGATGATCAATTAAATTTGTTGTTCTTTTCTTAATGCCAGGGGTTATTTGTTTGTCCACCTTATACTTTCCAATCAAGCCAAGCCTAGGCAAGAAAGCCATCTGAAACTTAAGGCGGTGATTTTGGCATACACTACACTATCCCAGTTCAGACCAAAGTGCAATGGTAAGCAGTCTAGAATAGAGTAGTGCGACAAACAAACCCTCCTGGATCTTTTCATTTAAACCAGGCAAATCATGGATTTTTGATTTTGATTCAGATGAATGAAATATTTTGATGAATATCCATGAATAATGAACACATTTTTCAAGTTGCAAAATTTAGCATCCAAAGAACAGTGTCTTGCTGTCAAGTAGATAAAAGATAGCTAAAAGCAGTCCAGTCTAAACAAGCTAGATACAAGATTGTGCGGTGAGCAAGTTTTGATTTTAGAAAATAAAACATCATGCACAATCAATGTTCCAGACATATTTCATAGAGCTGAGCTGTCATGATTTCTTTGAATTAAAAGCAGGCATATAATAGCAAAAGATGTAAGTGCAATTCCACACATAATGAGCATATGCAAGACAATTAAAAGCAGCTCCCCCTCACAAAATGCCGTAAGGGTGACAAATGCCAAGTTCCCCACGCAAGTAAGCAAATCTAGAAGCATCGAGGGGTTTTGTAAAAATGTCGGCAAGCTGGTGTTGGGTATCAACATATTGAAGTTCAATATCACCCTTCTCATTGTGATCTCTGAGAAAATGATACCGTACATCAATGTGTTTGGTTCTGGAGTGCTGAACCGGGTTGTTTGCAATACAAATAGCACTAGTGTTATCACAGAAAAGTGGAACACTCTTATAATCTAACCCGAAATCCCGCAAAGTGGAAACCATCCACAAAATCTGAGAGCAACAGCTAGCTGCAGCAACATATTCGGCCTCAGCCGTCGATTGTGCAACACTAGACTGTTTGCGGGAAGACCAGCAAACCAGAGAAGTACCCAGAAAATGACAAGTACCAGAGGTACTCTTCCTATCAATTCTACACCCAGCAAAATCCGCATCTGAATAACCTCTAAGACATAAAGATGAAGACGATGAATACCATATGCCAAATTCAAGGGTGTGTTTGAGATACCTTAGGATGCGCTTTACCGCTTGGCGGTGCGAAGCTCGTGGCGAAGCCTGAAAACGAGCGCACAGACACACAGCGAAGTGTATGTCCGGCCTCGTGGCAGTCAAGTAGAGGAGGGAGCCGATCATGCTCCGGAACTCCTTCTGATCTACGGCTTCTCCATCTTCGTCAGGGTCCAATGCTACAGATGTAGCCATTGGAGTGGCGAGGGGCTTCGCATCGGACATGTCGAACTTCTTGAGCAGGTCCTTGGTGTACTTCGTCTGGTGGACGAAAGTACCTTGTTTGCTTTGCTTGATTTGCAAACCAAGGAAAAAGGTGAGTTCACCCATCATCGACATTTCAAACTCCCTGCTCATGGTATCTGCAAACTCGGCAACCAAAGCATGAGAAGAGCCACCAAAGATGATATCATCCACATAAATCTGAACTAGGAGGAAATCTTTGCCATGCTTGAGAGTAAACAAAGTTTTATCAATAGAGCCCATTAAATACCCTCGCTCAAGCAGAAAATACTTAAGTCTATCATACCACGCCCGAGGGGCCTGCTTGAGTCCATAAAGAGCCTTATGAAGTTTAAGGACTTTATGTGGGTACTTGGGGTTTTCAAAACCAGGGGGTTGTTTTACATAAACATCTTCACCTATGAAGCCATTAAGAAAAGCACTTTTGACATCCATTTGATAGAGTTTGAATCCCCGGGATGTCGCAAAGGCAAGCAAAATCCTAATGGCCTCAAGGCGAGCAACAGGTGCAAAGGTTTCAGTAAAATCAATCCCTTCTAGTTGAGAAAAGCCCTGAGCTACAAGTCTAGCCTTATTTCTAACAATTGTTCCATCCTCCCCTTGTTTATTTTTGAAAATCCATTTTGTTCCAATGAAATGAACATTAGGTGGAGGATCAACTAAAGTCCAGACTTGGTTTCTTTCAAAATTCTCAAGTTCCTCATGCATGGCATTGATCCAACTAGAATCAGAAAGTGCATGACTAACATCTAAAGGCTCGAAAGAAGCAACAAAAGCAGCATTAGTGAAATGGGCATGAGAACGTGTTACCCTTTGATCAAGCTCACCAATGATCTGCTCGGGTGGGTGCATCCTTTGGACATGATGTGGAGCCTCGCGTCGGGATGCAGTCTCCCCCTCAACTTGTGTGTTGGAGTGGTCCAAGATGACCGATGTTGAGGTAGTCGCTTCGGGACCTCGTGCCGAAGTAGTTGAAGCGGGGTCAGCTTCGGGGGTTGATGTCGAGGGTAGTAGGGGATCATCCTCGAATTCTCCGGGATCTTCGTCTTCGAATAAGGTCTGTTCCATGTCGTGTTCATTTGCCTGTTCAAAAGCAGAACTAACAGAGGGGGTTGATTCATCAAAAGTCACATCACATGACTCGATGACAGTGTTAGTCTCTAAATTATAAACACGATAAGAATGACCATGTGTAGTATAACCCAAAAAGATCCCGTCAGAAGATCGCGACTCAAATTTATCCAAGTTACCACGTTTTAGGATAAAGCAGCGACAGCCAAAAACTCGAAGATGAGTAACCTTGGGCTGTCTCCCAAAACGCAGTTCATAAGATGTCAAATTTAAAATTGAGCGCAAGAAGATTCGGTTTGAGATGTAACAAGCACTGTTCATGGCCTCAGCCCAGAATTTTCTAGGAGTCCTATGCTCATCAAGCATCGTCCTAGCCATCTCAACCAAAGTGCGGTTTTTCCTCTCAACAACACCGTTCTGTTGAGGAACCCGCGGAGCAGAAAATTGATGTTCTATGCCATGCTCCATGCAAAAGTCAACAAAGAGACTATTTTGAACTCGGTGCCATTATCACTTCGAATGAATTTCAATGCACCTGGGAGTTCAGTGAAAAGTCTCAAAGCCAAGCTCCGAAAGTGTGAAAACACTTCATCCTTGCTGGCAAGAAAGAAGACCCAAGAGTAGCGGGAGAAATCGTCAACAATAACAAGTACATACCACTTGCCGCCCAAAGAACTAACCCGAGAAGGACCTACAGTGTCCATATGGAGAAGTTCTCCGGGCTGTTCAGTCATCACTGTGGTGACTGGCGAATGCGAAGCAGCAATCATTTTTCCATGTCGACAAGGAGCGCAAACTAAATTCTTCTCAAACTTGAGCTTGGGCAATCCTCGGATCAGACCTAGGGCGCTCAGACGAGCGAGCAACTCAAAGCTCATATGCCCTAGTCTCCTATGCCACTTCCAAAGCTCAGAAGTCGAATGTGCAACAAGACAATGAGAAGAACCAGACGACTCTGAAAAATCAGCTCCAAAAACTCTCCCAACCCTAAAGATCTTACACACAACAACGCCATCAGAATTGAGCACTTGCGAAGTATCGCGATGAAATCGCACTTCGAAGCCCTCATCAAGCAACTGAGATACAGACAACAAATTGTATCCCAGGTTCTCAACCAAAGCAACATCTTTGAGAGTGAAGTTCGTGTTAATCCTTACCACACCTTTACCTTTCACTCTACTCCTTCGATTGTTTCCGAAGGTGATATGTTCCCTTTGCTTGGTTGAGGTGAGGCTGGAGAACCATGCTGCATCTCCGGTCATGTGGCGCGAACAACCGGAGTCCATGATCCACGTGCCCTCCAAGCCTCGACCTGTCGCCTACACATGATAAGAACGCCTCGATCGCTCAGTGCTGGGGTGAGTAAAATAATGGCGAGGCATCCAGCACTGAGTGACACGAGTAGTAGGCACAGTAAAAGTAGATGGTCTACGCACATGAAAATCAGCATGATGCAAAGTGCGAGGTCTACCTACATGCAAAGAACGCAAAGCATGACGAGGTCTCCTACTCTGACGAGGTACAAAGCTACTCGCCCGAGGTCTACCACCATATGGAACATGGTGAACACCTCGAGGAGCAAAACCTCTCCGAGAACCACGAGGAGCCTCGAAAACCGGACGAGAGTAATACTCAGACTCATGCATACCTAAGGATGGGTAATGCGTGTCCTGGTAGCTCATCGCCTGTGCACGTCGCTCATCCTTGATGCGACGGAAACAGAAACCAATCAAATGACCCGCCCTCTGACAATAAGAACAGTGAAACACTCTCCTGGGGGCACTCTCATGGGTCATAGGAGCAACTCTCACAGGCTCCTTGGGTTTCTTCTGAGTGGTTTTCTTGGGAGGATTTTTCTTGGTAGGAGGAGTGGTTTTCTTTGGTGGATGGGTAGGCTTTTTGGCTGATGGGGTGTCTAACAGAGCTCTCTCTTTCTCTAGGGTGGTAGGAGAGGTAAAAACAGTTTTGGCCTTACTGTCTGAAGCTATCCTCTCAAAACCCAAACCTAGAGCTACCCCGGCTCTGTCAGCACACAGCTTGGTCTTGGCCAAGAGCAAATCCATCCTACCCTTCCATTCAGTGCATTTATTCACCACAGAAAGAAGGTATTCATTTTCTGACATGAGATTCTCAGCTCGCTCTCTAGCAGTGCCTAGCTGGTCCTTAAGGGTAATGCAAGTGTCACAAACAGGTTGCACATCCTTAGAACTACCGGCCCTCTCCAATCTAGCCTCCAAATCATGAACATGCTTATCACGTAAATTAATGCTATCGCGTAATAAAGAGCAGTTCATGCAATCAATAACATCAAGAGGTCTAGAATCCACCTCCAAAAGCTGCTTCTGTGCAGTCTCAAGCTCAGAAAGAGTTTGAGCATGAACAGAACGCAACTGAGCAAGCTCACTCATGACAACAGAACATGATTCACAATCAGCATCATCATATTTAGACTTAAGCATGGCATATTCAGTAGATACAGATTCTAGCCTAAGTCTAAGGTCTTTTCTTTCTCTAGCGGCTTGCACAAGCAATCTATCCTGACCTAGCACAACTTCATTCAGCTCATCTAATTTAATTAGAAGCTGGTCAGATGATAGGTTTACCTCAGATGAGTCAAGCTCATCGCCGCTGTGATCGCTGTCGGCCATGAAGCAAAGGCCGGTGAAGTCACGTCCCTTCTTGTCCTTCTTGTCCTCCTTCCTTGGGGACTCCTCCTCCTCAGAGCTCGACTCCTCAGTTGAGGAAGTGTCGATGTCGCTGAGAGCAGCAACAAAGGCTCTGGAAGCGGCCTTGGCTACTTTCTTAGCCATCTTGCCGCGCTTGCCCTTCACAAAGGGCTTCCTCTCCTTTTTGTGGTATTTGGGGCGCTCACTCTCATCTCTCTTCTTGACCTCGGGGCAATTTGCCTTAATGTGAGAGGTGTCGCCACATTCATAGCAGCCACTAAAACCACTTCTCCTCTGATCCCGTCTCTCATGATGAAAGCGGGTGAACCTCCGGGCAATGAGAGCAAGCTCATCATCAGCTAGAGTGTCCACCTGCTCCTTTGTGACGGAGACCAGGGAGGACAAAGCAAAACCATCTGCAAGAACACAAGTGCCTGATGTGCTTGGTTCTGCAGTGGTGCCACAGCTAGTGCTAGAAACCAATGCCAATGGCTGTGGCAAAGAGCTTCTATGCACAGCAAGAGATGCCTTGGCAATCTCTGTGGACTTCAGCTTGCTAAAGAGTTCGTCACAGGTCAATGTGTCATAGCCTGTGGACTCCTCAATGCTGGATATCTTCACCTCCCATATGCTACGGTCAAGTGCATAGAGAAGTTTGATAGCCCTATCGTGATCACTGTAAGCAAGCGTCCCGTTGGATCGCAAGTTACTCACTATCGCGTCAAAGCGAGAAAACATGGCATCTACAGATTCACCAGGTGCCTGCACAAACAGCTGATACTGTTGATTGTAGGTGCTTTGGCGCCTGGCCTTAATCTGAGCAGAGCCCTCATGAAAGACAGTGAGTGTTGTCCAAATCTCCCTAGCAGTCCTAAGGTGCTGTACCCTATCAAACTCACTCCGACTCAGACCAATGAACAGTATGTTCCTTGCCTTCGAGTTGGCAATATACTTATCTTTTTCGGTTTGAGTGGTGCGGGTATCAGGGATGGAGTATTGTGAGTCCACAATCTCCCAAATTGCATTTCCTTGGCTTAACAAGTAAGCCTCCATGCGCACCTTCCAGTATGCAAAATCTGTCCCATCGAACAGAGGAATTTTACTGCCTCTATCCATGTCGCCAACAGATCACAAAACCGGTTAAGGTCAACTGGTGATCTTAACCAAGCTCTGATACCAATTGTTGGACCGGAAATGGCGACCAGAGGGGGGGTGAATGGGAGCAATTAAAATTTCGGGCTAAAAATTTAGCCTTCGGTTCTGTTCTGTCTTCTGCGGAACAGACTTCGAACACAACCTTCGAAGGTCTGGTTCGGAGGTACTTCGACAGCTCCGAACACAGGCTTCGCAGGAGCAAAAGTTCGAAGCCAAGAAGACTTCGCTCCACTAACCACCCTCGAAAATCTACTCTGCTAAGTCAGTGCAGGCTCCGCACACAAGGTGCTTCGAGCAGGCTTCGCACTTCACCCTTCGCACGAGTGGACAGCCCTCTGAGGACTTCGACCAAGTACTTAGCAACAGCAACTGGTGCTGGGCTTCGTACGCGAAGGTCTACACGCACACAAAACGGACTACGCTAAGGGCTTCGACACAAGAAGCACTACGGGAAAAGATCAGGGCTTCGCTAGTAAGCAGCGAGGTCTTGCCTCGTGTTACACAGAGCGACAGCACACTGAAAAGCACACTTCGCGATAAAAACACCCTTCGCCAAGACAGGCTTCGGTGAACTAAAAACTAGCGAGGTATGCAATGCGAGCTCAAGCAAAAGCACACAGAAGCAGGGCTTCACCGCTTGAACAAGGAACACAAAATAAATGAACTCTGGATGAATACAGCGAGGTTTGTGTACAGGAGCTCAACAGTAAATGCTCAAAGTGTTAAATGTTACCTACCGAGCCCCCATATTTATAGCCCACGGCTTCATCCTAAGGAAGTGACTACTTTACCCCTAGGGTTTACAACAGATTTGTCTCTATAGAACTAAGGGGTACAAAAGGTAGTCCACCTTTATTTTGGAGGCTTCTCTGTCAGCTGCAGAGGGGACAGTGTTAGCCTTTTTCAGAACAGACAGTGTCAGCCTTTACAGTGTTGACTTCTGGAACCTCCCTTCGCACCGAGGGGTGCGGAAGCTTCGGCGAGAAGCCTGCAGCCTGTTGGCCTTCGCTCCGCCGAAGAAGTCCTTCGATACAGTGACGGTTTTGAGCCGAAGCCGTCAAAGCCCTTGGGCCTTCGCACCACCACCTCCGGAGTGGATCACCACGGCTTCGCAGCTACTCCCAGCTCGAACACCGTCCGTCCGTGTACCGAAGCCATGCATGGCCGAAGCACCACAAGTCATCCTCACTCCGAAGCCCCACCTTCGGAGTTCCACCCTTCGAAGTCCCTCCTTCGTCCAAGGCCTCCGCATGAAGCATTCCATGAGCACTCTGTCGCAGTGCCTCTCCCCGAGCACACTCCACGACGAGCCTCACCCGGACCATGCCTTCGATGCGCCTCGACTTCTGAGACCTTCGTCGGGTAACCTTCGAGTGTCTCCCTCCGGAGCACACTTCGAACACCTTGCCTCCGCAGAGGACTTGATCCACCAACTCCGAAGTCACTCCATTATTACTCTGCATTATATTTGCATTCGGTGGCTTGCTGAGTACGATTGTACTCACCCCCTTTGACTTACACCACCAGAGGAAGCCTACTACGAGGAGAGCGACGGTCTGGAGTAGCGACCCAGTCAAGGCATGAGACTGGAAGAAGGCGTTCATCTAGAGGATTTATTTTATTAGTTTCTCTTTTATTTAACTCTTTTGTACTAATACGGTCTACGAACCGTGAATGATTGTCGTATTGTACGTGGTCGTGTGATGAACGTCTTGGCTTATTGATTTTCTATGGAATTTCAATAAAGGTTCGGATTTATTAAATCTGGGCGTGACACTCCTCTTCCCCGCCTGAATGCACCGTCCATCGTTGCTAACTTTGTTTTAATTTTATTGTTATAGGGTAATTTGACCTATTACTTTTAGCCAGTTCTTCCGAGATAATTGATGTTCTTAGCCAATTTCTTCAAGATAATGCACTCAAAGTTGGAATGACTATTCACGGTGGTGCTCCTACCCGGACGCTGCCATGGTGCTCCTGCTACTACCCACTGGGCTTCTGTTCAAGCTGTCCATGGTGGTGGTGGTGCAAGCTTGGATAGTGATAGGATACTATCTAAACTCTTTATATCGCTATAGGTTAGCTATTAGCTAGTCAAAATCCATGAAACTATCTTATATTTATCTTAGTTTTAGCCATGTTTTTCGAGATAACGAGTTAGAAGTTAATATATGTGATACTAATTTGGTAATGAATCTTCTGTGATTAATTGTCTGTGATGTGCTTTGGATGTTGCACATGCTGGCTTCTAAATCCTGACTGTGATTCAGGATGCAGTCTAAAAATTTATTATTTTTTTGAAAATGACCATATCATTAGTGACAGATGATAATAATCACACATCAGTAAAGAGCACATTAGTGATGGGTGTAAAGTACTCTCCATCACTAAATATGACCTTTAGTGAAGGGTAACTATGTTCACCCATCACTAAAAGGGGGCATGCCGGACGCGGCGTGGGCTTGGAGGGAGCCTTTAGTGACGAGTATTTACCCATTATTAATGGTAGGGCTTTACTGCCGTGATAAGGGTGATAGAGGACATGCTCGTCACTAATGTACGTTATGACCCATCACTAATGTATCTTTCTATAGTAGTGATTGGTCCCTCATGTCCAACATTTAGCTAAATTTTCTACCGGATCAAGAACTAGGCCGATGGCCATGATGGTGGTCTGTGGCTGCTGGCGTGAAGGAAGGAGATGGATGGGAATGATGCTCTTTCCCCAGCCTAAATGCCCTGGTCGCCATCCACCATTCCACCACCATCACTACCCCCATGACACCTATCATTGGTCATCCCACCCCGATACTCCTTTGTTATGTGCTCACCGGCGACGAAGAGTTCGTTAGAGAGAACAACACAACGATCACCGAAACGCCACACACGCAACAGTAGAAAGGGGAAATTCTGTTACGATTGATTTCTCGCTACTCAATTTGCTGGAGCGTGTTTGACAAAAACACACCTACCGCCCTACCAGCTCATGGCCTCGTTTATGCCAACATCACAAGTTTTACGCTAATTCCTTTACAAAATGTATTTACACAATTCAAAACTGAATGCCATCTTTAGTTTCCACCATCTCTACAGTGTTGGTGTTTCCCGTTGATGATGCAACTGCCACATATATGACATTGTCATCCCCTTGAGTAGCTTCTTCATCCTAGATGTGTGATACCAAAAAACAAGTCTGCAAAAACATAGTAGTCCTCCTAGGTAGCACACTCTGATAGCAAGGATCCCCACTGCACCATACGATGATCCAAAATTGTTATTGGCATTATTTTAGCAACATCCAATTCAACAGGAGATGGTAGCTTGGCAAACACAGGAGAATGATCGAGAATAATTGTTTGAGTTGTGAAACATGGAAAACTAGATGAATCATACTCTCTACTGGTAACTTCAACTTGTAAGCCACCATGCCGACACGACTCAAAATCTCAAATGGACTCAGAATCATGGCCAACTCTAGCATGGATTGATTATGGCATCACCGACTAGCTCATGTTTGTATGAGAAATTTAACTAAACTTCTCAAAGGGGATCACATTCTAGGACTAACGAATGTTGTATTTGAGAAAGATAGGTTGTTTAGCGCATGTCAAGTAAGAAAGCAAGTTGTAGCGCCACATACCGCTAAGAACCTCATGACAACGAGAAGGTCAATTGAGCTCCTACACATGGACTTTTTGAACCAGTGACCTACCTAAGCATCAGTGGTAACAAATATGGTTTTGTTATTGTTGAAGACTATTCTCGTTTCACTTGGGTATTCTTTTTGTATGACAAAGGGGAAACACAAGAAACCTTCAAAAGTTTTGCAAGAAGAGCCCAAAATGAATATGAAGTCAAGATCAAGAAAGTGAGAAGTGACAATGGAAGTGAGTTCAAGAACACTCACATTGAAGACTTTCTTGATGAAGAAGGGATCAAGCATGAGTTCTCCACTCCATATGATCCACCTAAAAATGTAGTGGTAGAACGGAAGAATCGGACTTTGGTGGAGGCGGCGAGGATAGTGCTAGATGAATACAAGCCTTCGGACATATTTTGGGCCAAAACCATCAACACCGCATGCCACGCCATCAATCGCCTCTACATCCACAAGATTCTCAAAAAGATGGCATATGAGCTTCTAACGGGTAACAAGCCAAACATTTCATATTTTATAGTTTTTGGAAGTAAATTCTTTATTTTTATTAACAGGCTAAGAAGTTCCAAATTTTCCTCTAAAGTAGATGATGACTTCTTGGTCGGTGTTGTTGAAGTCACTAGGGATGTGACATTTAATGAGACTAACAACTCTTAAGTAGAGCAAGTTTATCCAAGTGATGTAGGAAATGAAGCACCTTCATGTGAAGCTATCATGAACATACCTATTAGAGATATAAGGCCAAGGGATCAAGCATCGATGGATAAACAAGAGCCTCAAGAAGAAGAAAATCCTATTCAAGAGCAAGAGGCATTGGATGAAGTCCAAGATAATAAAAATGAGGTTTTCTAACAACCTACTGAACACCCAAGAGTCCACCAAAGCATTCAAAGTGATCCTCTCATAGACAACATCCTTGGAGATATACAAAAAGGGGTAACCACTCATTCTCGCATTGCAAATTTTTGTGAGTGCTACTCTTTTGTGTCTTTGAGAAATCAAGTTGAGATGTGCCTTGGTTTTGTTAGTGATGAGTGATTGAAAAGTATTCTCTCGACAAACCAAATTTAGGAATTGTGTTTGCCGAGTGAAGTTGACTTTTGGTTTGGTTAGTAGTTTGAATATATTGTGAACCGAAGGATTCAATGTTTGGAAAACATGGTTGCTTGTCTCTTGATGTGCAGAAAATGGATGCAACTTGACTATCAACAACAAGTGATCAGGACCAGGTGGGAAGATTGGTGCTAGAGGATTAAGGAGGCTGGGTGAAGTCAAGGTTGGTCCAAGCATTATTCAGAGGCTCTCTGGATAGAGGGCCTCGAATAAACTGTAAAGTAGAACTACCTGTAATACCCCTTTGACTGTGTGAGGTAGAAAAATTGTAAACCCTAGGCGTATTGTAGTCTCTTTTCATGTATGTCTAGTCTATAAAAGAAAGGGTAGGCTGAGGTCTAGGGTAATACTTTTTGCCTAGGTTTAGAACCTTCTGCTTTATTTATTGTCATAGGGCCAGCCGCCACAAGATACACATATTAGAGATGGCTGTTTTGTGTTCATTTTTCTTGCAATGAAATCTCTGTTTGATTTTTGATTCATATCTTACATGAACTTGTATCTGTTGTTCTTATTCCATGCATGTTTTCATTGAGTACTTTTGAGTATATGTTTGTTCTTTGCATGCAAAGGATGAAATGCTTCTCTGATGCTCTTGTGACTTGATTTATGTGGATTACTTTTGTCGCCTTGTGTGAACCCCTAAAAATCCATGAGCAAGTTTACACAAGCATTTTTTCTTTATCTGTGATTCTTAAGCAAAGAAGTACATTTCACGCTATTGTGTAACAGAGACCAAGCCTAAAAAATACACTAGCAAATATGTGCTCTATAGAATCTGTGTGCGAAGCCTATTTTGTGAAGCCTAGCCAAAGCCCTTCTGCAAGGTTGAACCTGTGTGAGTTTTTTTGTGCGAAACCTAGTTCAACCCACTAGTGCGAAGCCTAGTGCAAGTCACTAGTGCAAAGCCAAGTGCGGAGTACTCCTTAGGAAGTTGAATTTGTGTTCTGAACTTCATTGTGCGAAGCCCAACACGAAGCCTTTCTATGTGTGGAGTCTTGTGCGAAGTTCTTCTGAGCTATGAAGTACAGCCTAGTGCAAAGTCTAGTTCAGAGTGTTGTCAGCACCTCTGAACTAGAACTAGCGAAGGTCATATTCGAAGTGTGTTTTCAGATGAAAATTTTTAGCTCCCATTCACCCTCTATGGTCACCTATTTTAGTTCAACAATTGGTATGAGAGCCCGGTCAAATCACTAGTTATCTTAACCAACTTGTGTGATCAGTTAGCGACATGTATAGACATGGCATTATTCCTATGTTTGATGGGTAGGATTTCTCATACTGGAAGGTGCATATGGAGGCTTATCTTCAAAGCCAAGGAAGTGCAGTTTAGGAAATAGTTGATTCTAACTATGAAATTCCCCCTGTATGAACCATTGAATCTCAGATCAAACAATATGACTACATCAACAAAGCTAGAAACATATTGTTCACAAGCTTGAGTAGAAATGAGTTCAACAACTAGGGAAATCTGGATTACATTGAGTGTGTCTCATGAGGGCACAAGTCAGATCAAGGTCAGATGCCAAAGCACTTACAACCAAGAATATCAAATGTTTATGCAATGCCCTAGTGAATCAATTGATGCCATGTTTGCATGTTTTGATGGGATAGTGAGCAATCTTTGCTCCACTGGGGTTTTGGCTTAATCTGATTATTAGAGGGTGATCAAACTTCTCTATGATCTTGATTGTAGCATATGGGAATTTAAGATCTCAAGTATTAAAGAGTCGTAAAGTTACGACACGTTAACTTGTGACAAACTCTTTAGTAAGCTCAAGTCCATAGAGATTTTCAAGGCATCTCGACTAGGACATGGAAAATTCTTCGCCTCAAAACATGGTATTGGTTACAAGTCCTAGTTGTGGCAATTTAGTAGAAATCAGTTCTTGCACAAATACTCTCTTGGGTGGTTTTGCATTGTCCTCTTTGGTCTCCATCACAAAATAGCAAGTAGACACTTTGGATGATGAAGGGCTTGCTCTCATCGTGAAAAAGTTCACTCATTTCTACAACAATAATCGAGACCAAAGACGAGGTGGATCTTGTGCTTGCTTTGAGTGTGGTGACACTTCCCACTTCAAGGCTGATTGCTCAAAAATACAAAAGAGGGAAGGGAGTGACCACGACAAGCATAAGAAAGGAGACAAGAAGCCCTTCCTCAAAAATAACCGTGATAAGATGGCAAAGAGGGATCCAAAGCAACATCTAGGGCATTTATGGTGGCCCTCAGCAATATTGACTCATCGTGAAGTGAGGAGCTGAGCTCAGATGAGGACGAACCACGGGAGAAGAACGAGAAGAAGGGGAAGGACTTCATGGGTCTCTGCTTTATGGCAGACGACAACGCCGATAGCGACAACGAGCTTGATTCCACTGAGGTAACTCTATCCTATGAGCAACTTTATATTTGAGTAATTACTTTGAATGATGCTCTTGTTAGTCAGGATAGATTGGAGATGCTAAGAAGAAGCTCATTGAGGAGGAATCTAGATCCTCACTTTTAGATGCTTGTTTAAATTGTTATATGCTTTCTAAAAATGTTGAAAAAAATACAAGCATATCAAAGAGTTAGAATCTAGATTGGAGAGTGCTACGAGTTCTAAGGATGTGTAGCCAGAATGTTCCACCTGCATCATCTTTCAGGACAAACTCTGCTGGGTTAGAGGGCAAGATCAAAAGCTCATGACTTAAAATGAGTATCTTCCGTCTCTTGTGGAGAAGTACTCTAAAGGGAAGGGTAAGATGAATTTACTCTTAGCCAAGACCAAGATATGTGTAGATAAGATGATTTTAGCTTTAGGGTTGGGTTTTGAGAAAACTACACCAAAAGGGAAGGGGAAAACAACATCACCTCACCCACTACCCTTGAGGAAGATAAAATCAAGATAAACACTTCACCTAGAGCTAAGAAACCAACTCATCCTATCAAGAAAAAGGTACATTCTCCACCAAATAAAGTCACTCAGCCATGCCTAGGAGACCATGTGAGAAATATTCAAGTGACCAATTGCCATGTTCCAAAGAAGATTTTTCATTGCTCTTATTATCAAAGAGAGGGTCATTTTGTTGGCTTTTGTTTTTGTCGCACGAGAGATGAGCGTCATGCTTGGGACATGCATCACCCATCTATTGGTATACATGATCCTTTTACTCACTCTTATTCTTGATTTGTTGTTGCTCCCCATTTTTATTATAGAGGCATTGCCCAATGTAGATCTTACCATGACTTATATGGTTCTAGATCTCGTGTAAGAGGTTTTGAGTATCGACACATTGGGAGATCTTGTTCTTTTCATCATGATTCTAGCCCCCATATATATGCATACTACTGCTTTTACATCTGATCCTCGAGTATCTCAGTGCTGGATTCCTAGGAAGTTTTTCACTTACCCTAGCACCGAGCACTCGAGATTGTCTCATGTGATGTAAGTTGTAGACAGAGGGCTGGAGAACAAGTGGATCATTAATTCTGGTTGTTCATGCTATGTGACAAAAATTCACCATGGTTCTCCAGCCTCACCCCGATAAAGCGTCCTGAGTACATCACTTTTGGGAATAATCGAAGACGAAGAGTAAAAACAAAAATAATGGTAAAAATCAATGCAAACTTTGTTCTTAAAGATATTGCTTTGGAAGATCATCTGGGATACAATCTTCTATCTATATCTCAGATTCTTGATGAAGGCTTGTAAGTGCGTTTCAAATGAAATTCGTCTCGAGATCTTGATTCATCTAGCGCTTTGGTTTGCAAGATTTCTAGAATAGGGAGAGTTTTTGGAGCTGATTTTTCTGAGTCTCATGGTCCTTCTCAGTGTTTAATTTCTCAACCTTCTTCAGATCTCTATATGTGGCATAGGAGACTAGGGCATATGAGTTTTGATTTGCTCACTCGTTTGAGTGCCCTAGGCTTGATTCGAGGATTGCCCAGGCTCAAGTTTGAGAAAAACCTTGTTTGTGCTCCTTGTTGACATGGAAAGATGGTTGCAGCCTCCCATTCATTAGTCAATTTGGTGATGACTAAACAACCTAGAGAACTCCTTCATATGGACACAATTGGTACTTCCAAAGTTAATTCAGTAGGAGGCAAATGGTATGTACTTATCGTGGTGGATGATTACTCTCGCTACTCATGGGTCTTCGTTCTTATAAGCAAGGATGAAGTGTTTTCACACTTTCAGAGCTTAGCTTTGAGATTGTTTAACGAACTCCCTTGTGCATTGAAAGCAATACAAAGTGATAATGACACCGAGTTTAAAAATCATCTCTTTGATGAATTTTGCATTGAGCATGACATAGAACATCAATACTCTATTCCACGTGTTCCTCAATAGAATGGGGGTAGTTGAGAGAAAAAATTGCACTTTAGTGGAGATGGCTAGGACGATGCTTGATAAGCATAGGACTCCTAGGAGGTTTTGGGCTGAGGCTATTAACACAACTTGTTACATCTCTAATCGGATTTTCCTGTGTTTAATTTTGAATTTAATTTCGTATGAGCTACGTTTTGGGTGAAATACCAAGGTTTCTCATTTGAGAGTGTTTGGATGTTAGTGCTTCTTCCTAAAATATGGTAATCTTGACAAATTTGAGTCGTGATCCTCAGACGGCATTTTCTTGGGTCATTCTTACAAAAATCTAAATCTTAATACTAAAACCATCATAGAGTTATGTGATGTGACCTTTGATGAGACAACCCCATGTGGAAGTTCCACTTTTGAGTATGCGAGTGAGCAGGAGATGAGTGAAATCATCTTCATGGAAGAAGATCTATTGGAGCTTGGAGGAAGCGAGGATGATCCACTACTTCACACTATTACTACTCCTAAGTGGGATCCTGCTTCATCTACTTCAGTAGAGGGTCCCGGAGCATCTGCATCCACTTTAGCCAACATCGAACATACTCCAGTTATGGATGAGGGGGAGGTTTTATCACGGCAAGAGGCCCCTCGCTACATTCAGTGGCATCATGCTCCAGACTTAATTATTGGAGAACTTAATGAGAGGGTAACTGTAACACCCCAAATTTTCAAAGTAATAAAAATATTATTTAATTCAATTTCCTGAAATTTATTATTTTGGAAATACCTTTAATACCCTCCTCTCCCATTTTGAACTACAACATAGAGTTAATGACCAAACCATGAGCTGAAAATTTTTGTATAAACTCCTAAGGCCAAGATATATTTTTGGTAATTTTTACAAATTTTTATCAACCTTGGGAGTAGCCTCATTATTTTAAACCAATTTCTGCAATTATTTTTAAACAGTAACGGGCTCCCTCCTCCCCTCTCTCTCTCCCAGCTGGCCCAGCCCACTCCTCCCCGCGCGCGCCACCTGACACCCAGGCCCCACCCGTCAGAGACCCCTCTCTCCGCGCCCGCGCGCCCGACTACCTTGGCCCACCTGTCGGCGCCAACAGTCTCCTCTCGCGCCCGAGCCCGACCCCACCCATCAGCCACCACCCTCGCGCGCTCGCACCCGCTGACCACCTTGGCCCACCTGTCGGACCCGTCTTCTCCATGAGATCCGCCCCCAAATCCCCCCTCATCGGCCGAAACCCTAGCCCCACCTCGGATTTGCTCTCGCCGGCCCCCTCTCCTTAATTACTCATCGGCATTGATTCCCCCGCATTCTCCCGGCCGTTTCCCCCGTTAACCCACGCCATTAAGCCACGGGATCAGCGCTCGCGTGCATGGCCGAGCCTCACCGGCGCCATTGAAGACCTCCTCTCCTCTTTCCTTGTATATGTCGCCCGTTATCCCTCGCCGACAACCCTATTTAAACCCCTCACCTCCGCCGCGTTCGGTCCACACGTCCAATTGCGCTCAGACCAAACAGAACGCCCTCACTTCAATTTTTAGCACAACACCGCCGCCCGTCCTCCAGCCGTCACTCGCCGTCGCCGGAGTTCCCCTCTGTCCTCGCCGACCGCACCACTACGACCGCAAGGATGACCCCGACCTCGGCCACCCCTCCGCCGACGTCGAACCCCGCCGGAACACCATCGCCGACGAGGAACCCGAACCACTCCATCATCTACCCTCACCGCCGACCGCTTCCCGTCGACCCCCCGCCTCGCCTAAGGTACCCCGCGATCCCCGAGATGTCCTCTTTCCATTTCTAGGCTTAGCTAGGGCCGCCGTCGCTCGCCGTGGCCCCTGGCCCGCTCGCCGTCATCGGAGAAGATGACCGACACGGGTCGAGTACTCGTGCCGTGTCGGATTCAATCCCGACCGTGCGATCGCGATCGAGCGGCGCCAGTTTCACCACGTGCGCGATCTAATCCGCACCGTCGGATCTAATCAAAGCGGTATGTTTTAATCCCGTGCGTTCATTTATATTTAAAACCCGCACTCGATCTCGTGCGTCCACGTAGTACCCTTTCGCGTGTTTTAATCGTGGCCGTCCGTTATCACTTAACCGTCCCGCCTCGCTCTCGCACGTCGGATCTGGATCCAACGGTCCAGATTGGGCCGGACCACGCGCACAGTGCGCGGGTTCACCGTGGGCCTGTCTCACCGTGGACCCGAGGGGAATTAAATTTAAAAATAAATTCCAGAAAGTGTTTAAAACTTGTAAAATTCATATCTGGCGCATTTGGACTCCAAAAATTGTCATTTCAATTCTAGAAATTTTATAATTTTATTCTCTACACTTTAGTTCAATAAAAACAGTATGTTACTTTAAGACTTTTTTATGATTATTTAAATAGGTATTCAAATATCCTTAGGGTAAAAATGAAAATTCAATTATTTAAAATTTCATTAAAGTTTATATTTATTTTCTTTATGTTCATATACTAAAAACCACTACATTGCCCATGAACCTTTCATTTTAAATTGATTAGAATGTTTAAAATGATGTTACTCTCTTTTAAAACCCTTTTCCAAAGGACAACACTTTACTATAATTCCTTTTAAATTATTTATGAAATAAATTTTAGAAACTTAACAACTTGATTTCCTTTAAATTAAACCAGTTTAAACCTATGTGCTTGTTGTGTGATTTCATATTGTTTAAATCGAATGTTGTGTTTATTTTATTTTACTTTATTTATATCGGAAAGACTACGACGCCGTCGAGGAGCCGGAATACTTCCCAGAAGTCCCTCCCTCGCCTTTCGCTGAACAAGGCAAGTCACCAAACCAATCTTTTGAGCATATTGAACCCATGTTTTATTAAACTATTGCTAAAACACATAGGTTATACATGCATTATTCAAATGAAACCCTTACAATATATTTATTTAGGATCCCCCGACCTTGATGTGCAACCCAAGCCATGCTCTCTAGCCTAAACTCCTTGTCACCACATGATTAGTATTATTAGCTAGTGTCCAATGTATTGACACGATTGCTATAGGATTAAAAATGAGTCGTAGCGATTGGTTCTACTATATGATCCCCGTTACTTCTTGTCCTTGGAATTCTGTCGGTGATGAGTTATGGTTGTGAGTGAATGCATGGTGGGTTCCGGGTGCAAGCTAGGGCATTGGTCGGTATCACCCGGGGCACTATAAGGACCGGTCTGCGGGATCCATTGCAATACACTTCCGTACTAAACACAAGTCTAATGGGTAAGTCCTAACTAAGGTATGGAGTGTTCCAAACCGAGGCCACCATTTGGAGATGGGTCAAGCAGCACCTACGGGTGGCTTGTACCGACGTGGCGCAAAAGGGGGTGCGACGTTAGCCGGGATGCGGCCCGGCGCGCCGGCGAAACCTAGAGCGGGTGGTTATCGCTTGGAGCATTTCATGCTGAGGTTTTGGCACGAGTTCCCATGGTATGGGTCATCTCGTTTGGGATGAGTGCGTGCCTTGTGGGTATAGTAGTACATCTCTGATCAGAGTCTTAAATCTTTTCGAAAAGTCAAGCCCACGGTCAAGGGCGGGTTGCGTGACATCCCACAGTTAGATTACTTTGAATATGTATGTGCATGATGGTTTGACATGTAAGGACTGTTGTGCGAGGAGGTAAAACGTACTCCTCGAGTTAGAAGATGTTATTGTTGTTCATGTTTACATTTCCGCATGATTAAATCTGACTACACTAATTGCACCAACTGAAAAATGTACTTTTCCGCACTGCTAGCCATTACTCCTTCCTTTGTTATTACCTTGCATTATTACTTGCATTTGCGGTGGCTTGTTGAGTACTTTTTGTACTCATACCCGTTGAACACCACAGAGGATGCCTACTATGAAGACGGTCTGGAGTAGCGACCCAGTCAAGCAAAGATCCTGAAGGAGGCGTTCGTCATGCTATTTACTTTTATTTTTATTTTTATTTCAACTCTGATGTAATAAATATGGTCTACGTACCATGAATATTGTCGTATGTACGATTGTCGCATGATGAACCTCTTGTATTATTGTTTTTCTATGGAAATTCAATAATGTTCTGATTTCGGTAAATCGGGGCGCCACAAGATGGTATCAGAGCCGACTTGACTGTAGGAAGCCAAACGGACCCGCCTAGCCATTAGCCGTAGAAAATTATTTCTCGAAAATCTACTTAATAAATTTTGTTCCTCCCCTCACTTTTCTTCAACTTGTTGTTTTTGTAGATACCAGTCTACCAAGTCCACAGCTACTGCCACCACTTTGAGGGCTTCGTCCGGGAGCTCCGCATGATGCTCACCTTCCTCGGGTTCCTCTTCGAGCCCGAATTCCAGGGGGTGTACCTGGAAGAGTTTGCCGGGCCCTGCGACGTCTCTCTCACCGTCCACGGCTCCGGAGAGCATCTGCCGTCCTACACCACCGCGCTTGGAGGCCCGACTTTCGACGTCGCGTGCCAACGAGTCGCCCTCCAGGCCCTTATGGACTTGAGGATGATCTATGATGATCGTCTTCAGAACTCGTCCTTCCGGCTTGTGCTGAAGCGCACTCCCGGTGCCCACCGCAGTATCTACCTTGGAGTTCACTCCGTGCGTGATCCGGTCATGGCCCGGCAGTCGTGTCTTCTTCAGGCTATGGACGACCTCCATACTGAGGCGGTGCTCGACGCCGACGAGCACCATGAGGCGGTTGAGTTTCTTCGTGAGGAGACGAAGAACTTGATCCAACAGAACGGCGAGCTGCAGCGCAAGATCATGCAGCTGCAGAAGGACATCGCGGAGATGGTTCCCCTCCTCCCTAGGAAGAGGAAGCCCATCCGTGAGCCCATCCCTCGCCCCAAGCGGATCCCACCACACCCCTCCACTACTGGACCGTCCACCACGCCCCGGCCTCATCTCCAACTCCATTATCGAGAACTTTCTTGAGCCCACCATCCCTCAGGAGCCGTGTACCCGTGGTTCCGAGAGCACGGAGACCGCCTCCAGTGGCGAGTAGGCGTTAGAGGCCGCTATTTTAATAAAGAAAAATTTTGTATGTGGTGCTATCCACAACGAGTGTGTTGTGGGTAGAATAAAAGCTTGGTTGTAATAAACAATTTGTACCACTGATTTATATGCATGAAATTGATGAACTATTTTCTTTAATTGTTTTGTCATCATCTTTTTACTTTATATCATGGTATTCAGAAGATGGCCGACCACCAGAACGCCGGCTCCAACAACGGAGAAGGAGGAAGCCGTGATGCGCCCGAGGGTGTTGTACCCAACTGGGGTGCAACGGGCCCACGTCAGTCTGGATCGCCATCCACCAACCATCCTACTTTGGCGGAGATGATGGCAAATCAGAACCAGCTGATCACCGCCCTCCTCACTCAAATGCAGCACCAACAAGCTCAGTTGGACCGTCTGCAAAATGGGGAAACCGCCCCTCGCGCACCAGCACCCGCACCAGCTCCCCAACTCTCGGAGTTCCTACGTGTGCGTCCCCCTATCTTCTCGAGCACCACCAACCCCATGGAGGCCGGAGATTGGCTCTGCACCATTGGGAAGAAGCTTGATCTCCTCCCCTGCACTGACCGGGAGCGAGTGGCCTTTGCCACTCACCAGCTCTAGGGTCCCGTCGCCGAATGGTGGGACAACTACCGTGAGTCCCAGCCTGAGGACCACGTGATGACATGGGCGGAGTTCACCATCGCCTTTCGCGCCGCCCACGTCCCCGCCGGTGTCATCGCGGTGAAACAACAGGAGTTCCGCGACCTGCACCAGGGCAGTCGAACTGTCATGGAGTACCTCCATGAGTTCAACCGCCTCGCCCGCTACGCGCCGGAAGAGGTGCGGACCGACACCCTTCGCCAGGCTAAGTTCCTACGGGGACTTAAGGATGAGCTGTCCATCCAGCTCGTCGCCGCCGACTATGCCGACTTCCAACAGCTAGTCAATAAAGCGCTCATACAAGAGACTGAGCAAAATAGGTTGGACCTCAAGAAGAGGAAGATGATCGCCTTCAAGCATCAACAGGCAAACTCTCCGAGGCCCCGCTTCGTCCCTCCGCCACCAGCGCCCGCCTACCATCCTCGGCCCACCTACAGGCCACCTCACGCCGCCGGTGGATCCAACGCTGGGCATCCTCGCCCCGCTCCACCAGCTCAGCCGACACCAGCCGCCAAGGCCCCGATCTTGAAGGATCGCCAAGGGAGGCCGGTCATCTGCTTCAACTGCCGGAAGGAAGGACACTATTTGCACCAGTGTCCTCACCCCAAGCAGCCCCAAGGCGCGGCACCCAACCAGGCGGTTCGTGCCCGCGTCAACCACATCAACGCGGAGGAAGCTCAGGAGGCTCCCGAAGTCATGCTCGATACGTTTACCGTGAATTCCATACTAGCTACGATTTTATTTGACTCTGGATCGACTCACTCCTTCGTCTCGGAAGATTTTGTGAAAGTCAACGAATTGGACGTACTCCCTCTATCCGTCCCCATGATGATTGCCACTCCTGGCAATAAAACCTTAGCCCACTTATACAGCCCTAAGGTTCAGATAGAGATCCAAGGAGTATTATTCCGAGCCGAGCCAGTCCTCATAAAGTGCATCGGACTCGACCTCATCCTAGGGATGGATTGGTTGATGAAGCATAAGGGAGTAATCAATTGTGCCAACAAGTCCGTCATAGTGACCAACCCTGAAGGCGAAGCCGTCACCTTTCAGATGACCAGCCACAAACCACTCGAAGCGTCCCTTCGTTCGCTAGCCCTTGAAAAAGTGCCCATAGTCAAGGAGTTCATGGACATCTTCCCAGAGGACCTACCAGGAATGCCTCCCAAGCGGGACATCGAATTCAGAATCGAACTTGTCCCTGGGACCACTCCAATCTCCAAGCGCCCATACCGGATAGCCGCCAATGAATTAGTCGAGGTCAAGAGAAACATCGAAGACCTAGAACAGAAAGGGTACATCCGATCGAGTACCTCACCCTGGGGTGCACCGGTTATCTTTGCCTTGAAGAAGGACAAGACCAAAAGAATGTGTGTGGACTATAGAGCCCTGAATGATGTAACCATCAAGAACAAGTACCCATTGCCTCGGATCGACGACCTGTTCGATCAACTGAAGGTATCCTCGGTGTTTTCCAAGATTGACCTCAGGCCAGGTTATCACCAATTGAGGATTAGAGAAGAGGACATACCCAAGACTGCCTTCACCTCCCGCTATGGACTCTACGAGTATACAGTGATGTCGTTTGGACTCACAAATGCCCAGGCCTTTCGGTCCAACCGACAGGGCTTCGCCGGTATGACCAGGCGTTGCCGTGCCAGGCCGTCAGGCTGTTGCTGGCACAATCCTCATAGCCCTCCACACCGTGCGCGCCGAAGTAGTGCACCCAAAGCCATCCCTGGTTCGATCGGCGTCTCTTCGCCGGTCTGACCGGACCCCTCCGCAGCAATCTGCTCCGTGCCAGAGCACCCTTCGCATCGGTTTGACCGGAGGGTTCCCTCGGTCTGACCGCCCATTTATTACAGATTGGAATCGGCCTCGGCTTGGCCGATTTAAGTATTTATTTTGTATAACACTTCAGCTAATTGAACTTTATTTCTTAATATTTGTTTGATTACCTAGCAACTCCATTTTCCCCTTACCAATGATTTAGGGTTGTCGGAACGCGACGTCAACGTCTCTTGCGTTTTTGGATCGTCGAACCAGCCCAAGTACGGGGGCACACTTTTGTGTCAACAAACTCCTTGGATTTGAGCATCCCAAATACTCTCATAGAGTGTTCAAGCTCCACAAAACTTTGTATGGGCTCAAGCAGGCACCTAAATCTTGGAATGATAGGCTTAGGTTCTTTTTGTTAGAGCATGGGTATAAGATGGGGTCTGTAGACAAAACCTTGTTCACTCTTAAGCAACAGAAAGATTTCCTTCTTATTCAGATCTATGTGGATGACATCATCTTTGTTGGCTCTTCTTATGCACTTGTTGCCGAGTTCGTAGAAACAAAGAGCAGGGAATTTGAGATGTCGATGCTGGGAGAACTCACTTTCTTCCTTTATTTGCAAATCAAGCAATGCAAATAAGGTACTTTCATTCATTAGACGAAGTACACCAAGGATTTGCTAAAGAGATTTGATATGAGTGATGCAAATCCATTAGCTACTCTAATGATAACCTCAGTAGTTCTTGATCCAGATGAAAATGGAGAGGAAGTGAATCAGAAGCAGTGCCATAAGCTTATTTGTGATAACACTAGTGCCATAAGCTTAGCCAACAACCTAGTACAACACTCTAGAACCAAACACATAGATGTGAGATATCACTTTCTGAGAGACCACAATGAAAAGGGAGACATCAAGTTGAGATACATTTGTCAAACCAGAAGATTAGCCTATCATCACTTTCCATGTATAAGCCATCATTAGCATGTAATCAGGCCTAACCATGTCATGTAATCACGCTATACATAGTATGTAATCTCTGCCAACCATGGCATGTAATCAAGGCCTCTCCTATAAATAAGAACTCACAGGCACCTCCATCGTGAGCGTGAATCCTAGCCATATCAATCTCCTATCACAAGTCTTAACATGGTATCAGAGCCAGAGGTCTCGAGTTCAAATCCTGGCTGGCACGCAATTAAATAAAAATTGCAGCCCACTTCTATTCCACGCTAGAGACCTGATGGAGTCTCGCGTGAGGGGGAGTGTTGGAATATGAAGTGAATTGCAAACCTTTCCTCATCAGCTTAAGCTTTTGGGTTGAATTGGTTAGTGCATGCAACTCAACATGGTATCAAGAGCCTAACCAATCTGCAACTTCCGCCATGACCACTGAAGCTCCCACCTCCAACCCCGTCTCACCACCGTTCAACCATGGCCAGTTCATCACCGTCAAACTAACTCGCGAAAACTTCCTCCTCTGGCAAGCCCAGATCCTACCCTATCTTCACAGCCAATGCCTCATCGGCTATGTCACTGGCGTGATTCCATGTCCATCGTCGACACTTCCTGCAGCGGAGAGGAGTGGAGCACCTCTGCCCAACCCGGCCTATGCCATATGGTTCGAGCAGGATCAGGCCATCCTGAGTGCCCTCCTCGCATCCCTCTCACCTGAAGTGCTAAGCCAGTGCTTGTTCCTGAAAACATCCAAAGCGGTGTGGGACAAGCTCGATGGCTTGTATGCGGCTCAATCTCGGGCACGCGCCATGCAGTTGCGTATGCAATTGGCCACTCTAAAGAAGAATGACCTCTCAGCCACGGACTATTTTAGCCGTGTCAAGGGACTCACCAACAACCTAGCTGCTGCAGGAGAACCTCTACGGGACGACGAGATCGTCGCCTACGTCCTCACTGGACTTCCTGAAGAATACGACGCGCTGGTGACCTCAATCACCACCCAAGCTGAGCCAATGTCACTCAACGACGTCTACACCAACCTCCTCAGCTTTGAAGCTCGGCTCCTTCAACGACAAGCTGTGCATACCCCTTCCACTCCCCTCGTCAACTATGCCTCTCGTGGCGGCGTGGTGGTCGTTCTGGAGGTCACCATGGCGGTCGCTCCGGCGGTCGTGGTGGTGGGCGCATGACTGGACGGTCCAATGGCCCCGGTGACCATGGCAATGACCGCCCTCATGATCGTCCTCGCTGCCAGATTTGTGGACGTGCCAACCACATTGCACCACAATGTTGGTATCGCTATGATGACAAATATCAGAAGGATGACAAGCCCTCAGCGGCACTGGCATCTATGCCAACATACTCTCTAGAAGCTCCGTGGTACTCGGACACAGGCGCAACAGATCACATCACCAATGACCTTGACCGCCTGGCCATTCGTGAGACGTACCACGGCAAGGACAAGATCCAGACTGCTGGGGGCTCAGGTATGGCTATCCATCATGTTGGTCACTCCATGATCCAAACCCCTGCACGTGCCCTACATCTTCGTAATATTCTGCATGCACCACAAGCCACTAAACATCTTTTATCTGTTCATCGCTTTACTCGTGACAATAACGTATTTTTTGAATATCATCCCTACCATTTCTTCATCAAGGACACAGCCACGAGGATGCCTCTTCTTCACGGTAGATGCATTGGTGGCCTGTACCCACTCTCCCTCCATGACATCAAGCAGGCACCAGCAGTTCATCTCTCCACACGTCCCTCACTGGAGCTATGGCATCAAAGGCTTGGCCACCTAGGAACGTTCGCTCTCCATCACGTCCTTCATCACAATAATATCTTAGTTTCATCTACAAATAAAAACACCCATGTTTGCCATGCGTGTAGGATGGCCAAGAGTTGCCAGCTACCTTTTCCTGATTCCAATACCAAAACATCATTTCCACTTGAACTTGTCCACACTGATGTATGGGGTCCTACCATTCGCTCTTCGAGTGGTGGTCGTTACTATGTTAGCTTCATCGATGACTTCAGTCATTTTTCATGGATCTACATCATAAAGTACAAATCCGACGTTCATCGCATTTTCACTGAGTTTCAAACCCATGTTGAACGCCTGCTTAACAGAAAAAATCCTAACCATTCAAAGTGACTGGGGCGGTGAGTATCAACGTCTTCACACCCATCTCACATCTATTGGTGTTCAACACCATGTGTCCTGTCCGCATACACACCAACAGAATGGGGTTGCGGAACGCAAGCATCGACACATTGTCGAGATAGGACTTGCTCTCCTCGCTCACAGTCACCTTCCTCTTAAATGCTGGGATGAAGCTTTTGTCACAGCGTGTTACTTGATCAATAGATTACCTAGCCGATCCAGGGGCTCCAACACACCGCTTCAGTCCCTGCTCAATCAAAAACCCACTTACTCTCAGCTAAAAGTCTTCGGTTGCGCGTGCTGGCCCAATCTACGCCCCTATAATCCCACCAAACTAAGCTACCGTTCACTGCAATGTGTTTTCCTAGGGTACAGCCCCATGCACAAAGGATACAAATGCCTACATCTGCCAACTAATCGTGTTTACATTTCACGCGATGCCGTCTTTGACGAACCTGTTTTCCCATTCGCCACTATCACCTCATCAGCACCACCACCCATAATCGAACATGTTCTTCTTCCAACATTGCAACCTACCACTATACCTCTACCAACTGACCAACATACGGATATGCCCATATCATCTCCTATGCATGATGGTTCTAACCCAACTCTGTTGAGTGATGGTGATGTCTTCAGGTCTCAAGAAGCGACAACAGAACTTGCGCCAAACATGCAACCGTGTTCTGACCCTGTGTCGGATGCACTACAGTTGTCGGCACCTCTACATGGCGATATTGCAGCTCCAGTCTCATCACCAGGCACTGATGATACTGTACCATCACCGCACTACGTGCAACCTGACCCAGAAAAAGATTGACGGCCACGTACACGTCTACGCAACAACATCTCCAAGATCAAAGATTTCGGTCAAGACATCATCAGATATGACCCCAAGAAAAGAGGATTTCTGGCTCAGGTTACCCAATCAGATTCTGCTGAATCAGTGCCCATATCATATACTGAAGCACTTTGCTCTCCTCACTGGAAACAAGCTATGCAAGATGAATATGAAGCCCTTATCCGCAACAGCACGTGGCACCTTACTCCTCCACCTGATGGCAACATGGTGGATTGCAAATGGATCTTCAAAATAAAGCGACATGCAAATGGCTCAGTTGAACGCTACAAAGCACGTCTCGTCGCTAAAGGTTTTCATCAACGATATGGCGTCGACTATGACGAAACGTTCAGCCCAGTGATCAAGCCAACAACTGTGTGTCTTGTCTTATCTATTGCTGTATCTAAGGAATGGTGCATTCGTCAAGCAGACGTCAAAAATGCCTTCCTCAATGGCGATCTACAAGAAACTGTCTTCATGAAGCAACCACCGGGATTTGTTGACTCCACACAACCTCACCATGTTTGCCGACTCCAGAAGGCACTATACGGCCTGAAGCAGGCTCCCCGTGCATGGCATTCCACCCTGACCTCCAAGCTCTGCTCCCTCAACTTCAGACAATGCAAAACAAATACTTCACTCTTCATCTACAAAACCAGACACTTGATCATGTATGTCCTCGTATATGTGGACGACCTGATTGTTGTCAGCTCGTCGAGTGCTGCTACAAGACGCCTTCTTCAACAACTTGATACTGACTTCTCCATCAAAGACCTCAGTAATTTACATTACTTCCTCGGCATAGAAGTTCATCAATCAGCCTCTGGTCTCATCCTGTCTCAACAGAAATACATCGCTGATTTACTGCGTAAGACTCACATGACTGATTGCCGCCCAGTAACCACACCGATATCCAGCACTGACAAAGTTTCTCGCCACAATGGAACTCCGCTCCCTGCCTCTGAAGCTACAGTTTTTTGCAGCACTGTAGGAGCTCTCCAATACCTCATGATGACACGCCCTGATATTGGCTTCTCTGTCAACAGAGTTTGCCAATTCATGTCACAACCCACGGATGTTCACTGGACTGTGGTCAAAAGGATTTTACGCTATTTGAAATACACCATTGATAATGGCCTATGCATCTCCCGGTCTACGTCCTGCCAAATCAGTGCGTTCTCTGACTCCGATTGGGCCGGGTGCTCCGACGATCGTCGCTCCACAGGAGGTTTCCTCGTCGTCTTTGGACCCAACCTCATATCATGGAGCTCTAGAAAGCAAGCGACCATCTCTCGTTCCAGCACGGAATCTGAATACAAAGCCTTGGCAAATGCCACAGCTGAGCTAGTATGGCTTCAGTCCCTTCTCCGTGAAATGGAGTTCACTACTGCTACTCATGTTCCTATATTGTGGTGTGACAATCTGGGTGCTACATATCTATCGGCAAATCCACGATTCCATGGCCGCACAAAGCATATTGAGGTCGACTTTCACTTTGTTCGTGAAAGGGTGGCGAGCAAAGCCCTACAGATTCGGTTCTTATCAACCAAAGATCAGTTAGCAGATGGATTAACAAAACCGTTACCACAAGGACCATTCAAGAAGTTCAGGTTCAATCTCAACTTAGCTTCAGCACCGTCGAGATTGTGGGGGGCTGTCAAACCAGAAGATTAGCCTGTCATCACTTTCCATGTATAAGCCATCATTAGCATGTAATCAGGCCTAACCATGTCATGTAATCACTCTATACATAGTATGTAATCTCTGCCAACCATGGCATGTAATCAAGGCCTCTCCTATAAATAAGAACTCACAGGCACCTCCATCGTGAGCGTGAATCCTGGCCATATCAATCTCCTATCACAAGTTTTAACAACATTGACACCCAACTAGTGTTAGCTGATATTTCTACCAAGCCCCTCGCGACCTCAATATTTGCATTTTTGAGAGGAGAGATTGGTGTGTGTCATCCCTATGGCATTTTGTGACGGGGAGCCATGTGTCATTGCATTTTTGTGTATACATTTCATTATTTGTTGCATTCACACACTTGCACGAGCTACTATTATATGATTCTATGCTTTTACATTCATTTTCTTATATACGCTTTTGGATTGTTGTCTATGACCATGGTGATTCAAATATAATGAATATATCTAATTATGTCATGAGCATGACTTTTATGTCTTGAAAATCTAAAACATAGTCACTGCTTAGTCTGGTAACTAGCGTGTATATGTTGATTGTTTTTGCTAACTTTTACGTGCCTAGTAGCTAAGTCTTTTTAATTGGATGCTAATATGCAACTTCAATATCTAAATGATTTTCATGGAAATTTTGTACTAAAAATGATAAAAATCATGAAATTGATGTCCAAGCCTTATGTGCTAAAATGAAAAGATCGTGGTGGGTTTGCTTTGTCACATTGTTTTGTTCCAGACTGCTTACCATAACACTTTGGTATGAACTGAGACTTTACAATGTATGGCATGACCAATGATTTAAGCTTCTGATGGTCTTTGCTTGAGTTAGGCTTAGCTTGGTTGGTCAGTATAAGGTTGACAAACAAATAACCCTTAGCCCTAAATCAAAATAAAAAAGAAATAAAGAAGCTTGAAAATATTGGATAACGAGCTCGCTGAAGCTCCATGTCTTTGGATAATCTTATCTTGGTAGATATTTGATAGCTTTTGAAAGTTATTCCTTATCATGCATATCAGCTAGTCTGAGTGGTGATGCTTTTATTTGCAAAATCTGACAAATGTTTGCTCATGATTTTCTTTGGATAATATTTAAATGAGCTGATCTCAAAATGTGCTAAGGACAATATCCATTACTTATCTTGCAAGTTCATGCAGTTGCTAGTACTCATATCTAAAAAGCTTGTGTTTACACTCCAACTGCATTCTCCTACATATTCATAACCTTTGCATTTCTCGTGTCACCTTGATTCTTGCATTGCCAAAGGAGAGAAATTAAATATAGGGTGATTTGGGGAATGCTGAACCAAAAAGGGAATTTTTTGTCCAGTGACAAGTTTTGACTCTCTTATGAATTTTTGTGGTCACTTGTGAGCTACTCTTCAAACTATCTTTGTTTTTACTAAGGTTGTCAATGCACTCATCAAATGGGAGATTGAGAAACCAAGTTAATATGTGCCTTGGTTTTGTTAGTAATAAGTGATTGACAAGTATACTCTTGACAAACCGAATTTGGGAATTGTGTTTGCTTACTGAAGTTATCTTTTGGTTTGGTTAGTAGTTTGAAGATATTGTGCACCAAAGGGTTTGGTGTTTGGAAAACATGGTTGCTTGTCTCTTGATGTGCAGGAAGTGGATGCAACTTGACTATCAACAAGTGGTCAGGACTAGGTGGGAAGCTTGGTGCCTGAGGATCAAGGAGGCTGGGCAAAGTCAAGGTTGGTCCAAGGGTTGTTCGGAGGCTCTCTAGATGGAGGATCTCGAGAAAAGGCACACTGAACATATACAGGCAATCAAAGACCTCCGAAGTGATACACTTTGAAGGTGTGGTCTGGAAGGAGACACTTTGAAGGATGGCAGACAAGGACCTCCGAAGTGAGGCACTTCGAAGGTGTGCTTCGAAAGGAGGCACTTCGAAGGATGACAGATGAATACCTCTGAAGTGAGGCAATTCGAAGGTGTGATCTAGAGGGAGGCACTTTGAAGGATGGCGGACGAAGGCCTCAGAAGTGAGACACTTCGAAGTACATATGGCTTGTCATGGCTTTGTCCATGCTTGGCTTCTGTACATGGACAGATGATGACCAAGCTTGAGGAGCTATAGAGTCTTGGTGGTCCACTCTGAAGACATGGTGCGAAGGCGACAAGTGATTTGATGGCTTTGACTCAAAACTATCACACTCAAAGTCAAGACTTCATTATAGTGAATCCTCAACATTTCAAAGTCTACAACCAAAGTCACTCAGGCAATCCATCAAGTGCTATGAGGCTCTGTCGAAATGAAGTCACAAAGCTGATACACTATGGAGCTTCAAATAAAGTGTAAAGTAGAACTACTTGTATTACCCCTTCACTGTGTGAGGCAGAAAAACTATAAACCCTAGGGGTATTGTAGTCTCTTCTTATGCATGTCTAGTCCATCAAAAAAATAGTAGGCTGAGGTCTAGGGTAACACATTTTGCCTAGGTTTAGAACCTTCTTCTTTAACTATTGTTCTAGGGCCAACTGCCATAGGATACACAAATTGGAGATGGCTATTTTATGTTCATTTTCTTACATTGAAATCTCTGTTTGATCTTTGATTCATATCTTGCATGAACTTGTAGTTGTTGTTCTTATTCAAGCTTGTTTGCATTGAGTACTTTTGAGTATATGTGTGTTCTTTGCTTGCAAAGTATGAAATGCTTCTCTGATGCTATTGTGACTTGATTTACATGGATTACTTCTATCACCTTGTGTGAACCCCTGAAAATCCACGATCAAGTTGACACAAGCGTTTTTGTTTATCTTTGATTCTTAAGAAAAGTAGTACATTTCGCTCTATTGTGTAACGGAGACCAAGCCTAAAAAATATACTAGTGAATCTGTGCTCTACAGAATTTGTGTGCGAAGCCTATTTTGTGAAGCCCAACATGAAGCCCTTTTGCAAGGATGAACCTGTGTGAGTTGTTTTGTGCGAAGCCTAGTTCAATCCACTAGTGCAAAGCCTAGTGCAAGTCGCTAGTGCGAAGCCAAGTGCAGAGTAATCCTTGGGAAGTTGAACTTGTGTGCTGAAGTTCATTGTGCGAAGCCCAGCACAAAGCCTTTCTATGTGTGGAGTCCTGTACGAAGTTCTTCTGAGCTCCGAAGTATAGCCTAGTGCAAAGTCTAGTTTGAAGTGTTGTTAGTACCTCCAAACTACAACCAACAAAGGTCATATTTAGAGTCTGTTTTTAGAAGAAAATTTTTAGCTCCCATTCACCCCCTCTGGTCGCTTATTTCAGTCCAACAGTTTTCCTTGGAACCCCTAAAGGTGGAAGAAGCTCTTGAAGACCCAGATTGGGTGATGGCCATGCAAGAGGAACTCAACAACTTCAAAAGAAATGAAGTTTGGGAGTTGGTGGAAAGCAAGAGGAGCTCAACAACTTCAAAAGAAATGAAGTTTCTGAGTTGGTGGAAAGACCGATGCATAATGTGATTGGCACCAAATAGGTCTTCCGCAACAAACAACATGAGGACGACATGATCACAAGGAACAAAGCAAGGTTGGTTGCTCAAGGCTACACACAAATCGAAGGTTTGGATTTTGGTGAGACTATGCTCTCGTTGCTAGGCTAGAGTCAATTCGAATATTATTAGCCTATGCTACCCACCATGATTTCCATTTTACCAAAACATGATTTCAATTTTACCAAATGGATGTGAAAAGTGCATTCTTAAATGGACCAATTTCTGAATTGTTGTATGTGGAGCAACCACCAAACTTTAAAGATCCCATCTACCCCGACCACATCTACAAGCTCCAGAAGGCGCTCTATGGGCTTAAGCAAGACCCTAGATCATGGTATGAATGTCTTAAGGATTTTGTCCTAAAAAGGATTTAAAATAGGAAAAGCCGATACTACTCTCTTCACTAAGCATTTTGACATGGATTTATTTATTTGTCAAATATATGTCGATGACATTATATTTGGTTCTACTACTAAAGAATTTTTTGAAGAATTTAGTAGAATGATGACTAAACGGTTTGAGATGTCAATGATGGATGAGTTGAAGATTTTATTGGGTTTTCAAATCAAGCAACTCAAGGAAATCACATTCATTTGCCAAACATAGTACATCAAGAACATATTGAAGAAGTTTGGCAAGGAGCATGCAAAACCCATCAAGACCCCCATGCAAACCAATGGATACCTAGACCTAAATAAAGAAGGAACCACCATCAACCAAAAGGTATACCGTTCCATGATTGATTCCCTTTTATATTTATGTGCATATAGGCTGGATATAATGCTTAGTGTTTGCATGTGTGCAAGATTTAAAGGTGCACCAAAAGAAATACATTTGGTAGCTGTTAAGAGAAATTTGAGATATTTGGCTCACACTCCAAACCTAGGACTATGGTATCCAAAAGGCTCAAAATTTGATCTAATTGGCTATTCGGACTCTGATTATGCTAGTTACAAAGTAGATATGATAAGTACCTTTGGAACTTGCCAATTTCTTGGAAGATATTTTGTTTCACGGTCTTCCAAGAAGCAAATCCCAGTTGCTTTATCCACCGCCAAAGCCAAATATGTACCAACTGGTAGTTGTTGTACCCAATTCATTTGGATGAAACAAACCTTGAAAGATTTTGGACTCAAAATGACCAAAATTTCACTTATGTGTGACAATGAGAGTGCCATAAAAATAACCAACAATCCCATCCTACACTCAAGAACCAAGCATATTGACATACATTACCATTTCTTGGGAGACCATGAGATCAAGGGAGATATTAGCATAAGTCATGTGATAACCGATAAACAATTCATCGATATATTCACCAAGCTGATACATCCTTGATTCTCGAAACATAGTTTGAAATTTTGCATATCAATAGCACCCATGTTGTAATTGGGAGGGTAAACTAATTGCCCTCCTCTTTTATTGGGCTACATTTTAAATAAAACCACAAAACCATCTTTTTGTGTTTCAATGAATACCATGATTTGTTTGAAGTGTCAAATGTCATTCCGTGATGAATAAATGAATATATTGTTCACTTGTGCTCAAAATGCCATATCGTGATGATTTTATACATCATCAAAAATCATGATGAATAAATGAGTATATTATTTTGCCATGATGATTTTATGGTCATACATGTCTTGAAATGTTTGTGGTGAAATATTATTACCATGACTAAAAGTTCATGGCACAAATCATCCTTGAAATTCCAAGTTAGGATAGAATTCTGATGTAATCGGAAGTTCTGAGTCTAGAGTTGTTTGAAGTATCTGTGGTGATCGGAAGTTCTGATAGTCCAAGGTTGATCGTAAGTTCTGACACCTAGTCAAAAGTTCCGATCTGGACTTAGTACACATAGCTCCAGGCCGCACCCTCTCTCCTCTCTTTTCCCATTTGCTCCACACTGCTCTCACTCTCCTACTTTCAGATCCACTCATTTCCAACCTCAAATCTTCGTGTTTGTCCGTGGGAATCGCGAGATCTCTCTGATGGGAGTCAAGGACCTCTCCAGGAGCGCCGATCTTAACTTTTCCTCGTCGATTTCTCTCCATTTGAGGTATTTTCCCCCAAACCCTAGTTTTGGGTTTTCTTATGTTTCAGCCATCTGAATTCAATTCTTCTTGGCTAGAACTGCTCCTAGGGAACTTGTTTAAGTGTACCTTAGCCACATTGTCAAGATCAAAATTTTATGATTTTGTGATGATCGGAAGTTTCGACTTGAGGAGCCATGGTGGAGAACGTGGGCCTCATGACTCTCATAAGACGAGTGATTGTCAACAGAAGAAAAGATGAGGAGGCTCTCCGAGGAGAGGCACTTCGAAGGGGCACTCTAAAGGGAGGCACTTTGAAGGAAGAGGTCTTGCCGTGGCATTGGCCGGTGTGACTCAGGTAGATGGACAGGCGATCATCGGGCTAAAGGAGCTGTAGAATCGTGGTGGTCCAATCCGGGTACACGACGCAAGGGCGGTAAGCGAGTTATCGTTGTATTGGTCATGTGACTCAGGTACATGGACAGACGATTGCTGGGCTGAAGGAGCTATGGGGTTGTGGTGGTCTAATCTAGGTACACGGTGCAAGGGCGGCAAGCGCTTTGGCGGTTTCGGCGTAAAACCATCAACCATGTCAACCATAGATATGAAGATTAACGTACCTGATGCGAAGTCGGGGAATCCACGCAAGCAAAGTATTGGAAAAAATATTTAGGAATAATATTTTTACCTTTTTGCCCTTCGGGCCTTGAATCTGTAAAAAATACCCCAAGAACATTTAAGTATTTTCATTAAATGTGTTTAGTCTATAAATACCCCTTAGGCTAACCCTTTCGGCGATTGTGTTCCTCATCGTTTGTTTTCTCATCGCACAAAGATTAAGTTTTTTTGGCTTTACTGCTGATTTTCAGATTGAGCTTTCTTGGATTTCGTGCCATCAGAGTATTGCAAGCCTTACCACTGGTTTTACTTGATTGCGTGTGTGGTGTTCATCAGCCGACATCATTTTTCTTGCCACTAACTAGCCCTTCTGTCGCCGATACTTTTTCTTCTAGATCGGATCAGCACTCTGTTGCCTGGGTGAGCTTCTGTGTCGTTCGTCTGCACTTGATGCGTGGACAACTCCATCAGAAACCTGCGCCACTTCTGGAGTTTTAGTGTGTGCGCTGTGATTTTTGGTTGATGCGCGTACTTAGAGTTCTATCTGCCAGCCACCGTCGTTTTTTATTTACTGTGTCACACTGCTTCTAGAGGATATGTGTTGTTCAGAGCCATCCCAAGGCTGCTTCTAGCATAGAACGCTTGAGCAGATTGCTTGTACTTATTTTTATTCTGCGTCAAACTTGTCGCTCGGAACACTGTATGCATCTAGCCAGAGTTCTTCTCACGTCAAGTGCTCAAGTGCTTTTATTTCTTTTTCTATGTTTAAGTGCAGTTGCCACAATGTTTTATTTTCTCAATCATTGTGCAAAGAGATTGCACCTGGCCAGATTTGTGCAAGCATGATAAATTTTCTCTGCCGATCAATTTTTGTCTCACACAGTAGCATTTGTGTAGCACTTTTCTTCACCTAAATTCCTTGGTTCACGCATGCTTCTTTCCAGGCGAACAATCAAGCCAGTGCCATGGTTCTATTTTCGTGCCTAGTGATCTGTTATGTTTTTGAGAAAATGTTCTGTTGATCTGTGATTTTCAGATAAACTACATATTTTAGTTTAAATGTTCAATGATCTAACTGTTTAATCTGCGAGTAGTATTAATCTGACTTTGAGCACTAAATTGGTTTCTTTTCATTTAGGATACCGGTTGCTTTTTGGAGGCTAGATTAATTTTAGTGCTTGTGATCTCTCAGATCGTCGTCTCATATCATATTTGATAGGAGAGTGATAGCACTATTTTCATCTGTGATTTTCAAATCTTTTGCTTCTACTAGTTTATTTTGGAGGAGCATTGGGTGTTAGGAAAATGCCATCTATTCGAAAGAATTTGTTCAAGCGCTTATTCACTCTCTTCTAGTCGTCTATTTCAGTCCTACACGACTCTAGGTCAGAAGTTCTAATCGGCAGAAGTTCTGACATCAGGTGAGAAGTTCCCATGAAAGCTGTATTATGAATTTAGTTCTAATATCAAATTCATTCATTGTCACAACACTTCTCCATGGTTGACGGTCGCCATACCAAGGTTCGTCATGATCCTCAGTGTCATCAAGATGACTCTAACTCTAAGAGCGAGTATGCTCCGTCCGATCATGAGGGAAGCCTATCACCCTCCTTAGAAAGGAGGCTGAAGCGGACTATTTCTTGGAGATCTTCTCCACATCAGTCTCTGGCTTGTCCAAGCATTCAAGGGCCTCGCCGTAATATTATGATTGCTTGCCCTAGTGTCGATGCTAGAGACATGGGCAAGGGCAAGAGCGTTGTTGGTGGATCTTCTTCTAGAGGCATTTTGGTTTTGAAGAGGAAGCCCATCTCTCGCCAGCCCATGGATTAGTTCACCCAACCAAGGAGGAAATGTGTCTACACTCACTTCTCCTCCCGAGCTGCCAAAGACAGGAACGATGATCCAAGAATCTTTGAGCGAGATGCTCATGATTACTGTTTCTTCAACGGATTCCAAGAGGACTACTACCACTATGTGATCTTCCCAAAGAAGTTTCTCATAGTGTCCATGAAGTGGATCAATTGGATGAGTCTGAGGAAGATACTTGAGAGTGATGACCTTCAGCGTCATCAACTAGACCAAGAGCCAACTCTAGGAGTAGACCAAGTCAGATACCTATATAAGCCCAATATGTATTTTGCGGGGATCACCAAGGGTATCCTTCTATTCTTTGAGGTCCTGAATAACATGTTCAGGAAAACTCTCCTCCCTAATAAAGGGGATGACACCAAGTTGTTGTCGAACACGATGAATTTTCTTAGTGCTATGAGGGAGGATCAACCTCCCTTCAGTGTGGCACACTTTTTATGGAATGAGACTTGGTCTTGCTCAGTGTCGCCCAAGAAGAGTTTGGTGTATGCTCCATACATTCAGCTAGTCATCAACAGAGACTCCGTCTCTAGATAGAGTTTGAAGTCAACCATTGTGACTTCTCATCTTGGGTGCCTAAGACTCCAGCTCCAGCCACTACAGTAGCCCCAACTCCTCACTCTTGACTTCCAGCTTAGTCAAGTGGCTAGGCATACGGGTCGAGATCATCCTCCCCTTCCACCCTGATCAAGAAGATGTTATCAAAGATCTTCATAGTGTGCCATAAAAACACAGTGGCCTTGGACGCTCAGAGAGAGGTCTAGAGGGGGGTCTATCGGGCTCTCAATGTGGATCATCAACAGTCTGGCCATCCCTACTTTGCTCCCTGGTTCACTGGGTACGATGACTTTGAAGCCACTGTGGGAGCGGAAGTTGGAGATGATCCCTACTCCTACTACTTTGGAGTGGTGGACTCAGTCTCATAGTCACAGCCTCATCAACCCTCTTCTTCTTCTGAGGAGTCCAATGGTGGTGATGATGATGAGGAGGAGGATGAAAGCAACTCCGAGTGATCGTTCATCTCCTTCTCTCTTTCTGGTGTCTTTGATGCCAAAGGGGGAGAAAATTTCAAAGAAGCCATTTTAGTCCGTGTTTAGTTCATCTATTATCTATCTATCCTTTGTATCTGTGTCATGAACAATTGGTCTATAATATTGTTTGACTATCTATTTGATGTATGGCATGGATGTAATGAACTATTATAGATGATTTAAGGAATATTTGGATCCACGCCATTACAATTTGGGAGTTTGGAGAAATGACATTACAATTCACATATTTAGATTTGTGCCATTACAATTTCAGCTCAATCTTGTAGTTCTCTGAAATTGTAATGACATATTTTGGAATTCTCTAAAATTGTAATGGCATATTTCGGAATTCTCTAAATTTTTAATGGTATAGTTTGGAATTCTCTGAAATCGTAATGGCATGAATGTAAATATGTGAATTGTAATGGCATTTCTTCAAAGTCGCAAAATTGTAATGGCATGGATCCAACTAACCAATGATTTAAATGCTTAATGTTTAATCTTGTTCATTGTGAATTTGTGAAGATTGTCATAATTGTGATGTATTTTGAAATGCTGCAATATGTATATTGAGATGCCCTAAATGTTATATGTGTCATTTTTGAACTATTGCATACATTTAGGAGGAGCTAAATTATTCAGATTTCATCTCTTATGCATTTCAAATTACTTCTATTATCATGTTGTAATTAATTAGTAAAAAGGGTAACATTGAAAGTGCATCAAGGTGCATCTAGTCTCCTAATTAATTTTGGTGTATTAATGACAATATTGATCAAAAGCTACTAATCATGTTGATAATATATATGCAGAGATTTTACAAGAAAAGTGATAGCCGCTGAAAAAATCGGAGAAATGCTCCATTTACTCCAAAATAGGCTCGAAGGTTAAAATCATCGATTTACCTTTTATCTTGAGTCTAGGACAACGATAATATTAAGAGGGATGTGTTGGTTTTGTTCCAAAACATTGTGATCAAAGAAAATCCCTTTTGAAAGTTTTTTGGATCAATTTAAACTCAATTCTAGAATTTTTCTGTCTAGTTAAAACTTCCAATATTGGGTCAGAACTTTTGATTTGGACTGTCGGCCTTGAATTATTTTTTTGTCGGGACTTCCATTTTTGCATCGAAACTTCCGACTTGAGCTCTCAGTCTGAAATTATTTTTTCGTCGGAACTTCTGATTTGAGCTCTCGGTTTTGAAGTAATTTTCCATCGGAATTTCTGATTTGAACTCTCATTTTAGAATTAATTTTTCATCGAAACTTCCGATTTGATCGCTCGGTCTTGAATTAATTTTGGTCAGAACTTCTGATGACCTCAGCAAAAATATATTCAAACGGTCATTTTTGGGAGCGGTGTATAAATACCCCTAATCATTTTGAATAGACACCCTTGGCTTCCAAATTCTCTCTTACAAACCCTAACACTAGCGCTCAAACTCTCTTACATTCAAGCTCAGTTATAGAGTGAATTTTTGCAATTCGCCTTGAGAGTTCCATTGAAATCTTGTCGAGTTTTTGTTGCTGCATCTTTTAAGAACATTCTTGTGGATTGGTTTTGTTGCTTTTATTGCAAATCTCTAAACACAAAGATTTGAGTTGGCAAAATCTTTTTTAAACGCGTTTATTACTCTTAGAGGTTCTACCTCCTAGATGGCTAGGAGTCACTCCGCGAGCAACCAAGAGATTATGGTTGCCCAGAGAAGTTTGTTAAAACATCTGCCTTGGCTTTGATAAGGTACCGAAGATAAAATCCAAGTTTATTGTCGGCTAAGACTTGGTGAGAAAAAAGGTTGAAAAGAGGCCCGACCTACCGAGGTCTCTCTATGGAGACGTAGGATTGGTGGATCCGAACTGCGGTAAATATATCACTTGTCTCTTGAGTTCTAGTGTTCTTCATGTTCTTAGAGTTCTTGCTAGGTCACATTTTATTTTTTCCCGATCTACTTATTGGCCTAGTTTTAGAGCATCTCATAGTGTAAAAGTTGTTCCTATCATCTTTATGCACATTTCCATTCATTTACTTTGTTCAGGAAACAATTTTCATTTATGTTGATTTTTCTCTATCGAAACTTCCGATTCACTGAACTTCAGCAACCCTAGGTGTCTCTGGGTGTCATATACAGGAGAGCATCCCCACAATGTGTCCCTACATCCGTTTCGAGGATCACCTCTTGGACTTGGCTACTCTACCAACCTCAAATTGTACTCTGGATTCAACAACTTGGTCATATATTGGCTCCGGAGTAGGAAAGGCATGAGGGGTAAAATAGAAAAGAAAAATATGTTCCCAACCTTGCTCTAGTGCCTTTCTAACATACTATCTCTAGATGACGGTCAAGGTAATAGGAACCATCTCCAAAAAATACCCTTCGGTCACACAGCTTTATCAGTCATACAAATGCAACTCCCACTAGTCTCTATTCAATCGAAAAATTTGATACTGCCACCGCTTAACACTCTCGATACTATGCCCCACCACCAGACTTAAACTATTTTCGATACATTGAAAACTACTAAGGTCAGCACCATCACAACCAATAATTACTTGTCCATATCCATAGTATATTCTAAATGATGATCCATTTGACAAGTCTGTAAACATTAACTTTACACCAACAGAGCTAAATTAAGCAGCAAACAATATCACAAACATAACTACGTGTCTAGCGTGATAGTATGATTCCACTTATTTAGCAATAGGTGGATTAACTAAATAGAACTACATTTTAACTATACATATTATATAGAAACAACACAAAACATTCTATAGAAAAGTGTACACCTAATGTAAATTACGTTGAAAGTATCACTACATTAAGTCTAAACTATAAAAAACATATAACAAGAGTAAGATATGTTGAAATACCTAGAACAGCAGTGGATGCAGTCATGATCGGGTCTTACATCAGCAGGCTAGAATGCACAAGAAGGCTACACAAAATAAGGTATGTTAAACTACCATTTAATTATCTCTAAACTATGTTTAAAATACCCCTTAAGTATCTTAAAGTATGTTTAAAGTAACTCTAAATTATCTCTAAAGTACCCCTAAGTTAGCTCTAAAGTATGTTTAAAGTACCACAAAATTATCTCTAAAGTATGTTTAAAGTACCCATAAATTATCTCCAAACTATGTTTAAAGTACCTCTAAATTATCTCTAAAGTACCACTAAATTATCTCTAAACTATGTTTAAAGTACCTCTAGATCATCTCTAAATAAAGTATCCCTAAATTATATCTAAACCATGTTTAAAGTACCTCTAAATTATCTCAAAAGTATATTCAAAGTCCCCCTAAATTATCTCTAAATTATATTTAAATTAATCTAAAAGTACCACAAAAATACTCCTAAATGTACTATTAAACTACCCCTAAAATACTACTAAACAAGCTTGTTGATAGTAAAATTTGGCACTAATGGTTGAAATCGTTAAAATTGACCATTTGGTCGAAAATGTGCAAATCCTGTCATGGGCCGGTCTAACCGGTCATAGATATGGCCGGTCTGACCTGCCATGCTACTGCATTCCAACCGTCCACATGGGCCCGGTCAGGCCGACAGGGTCCGAGTCCGAACCAAGTACAACTAATCTTGGAGTACTTTATCTCTAATTGATTTTTAATGACTTGTAATCATATCCTAATCAATCTAGAGTGGAAATCACGTCCAAGGACAACAAGACCAACCCCTATAAAAAGAGATAAGGCCGATTCAAAGTAGGAGACTCCAATCCAATCGAATCCAATCTACTCCCGTAGAATCACTCTTTTTTCAATCTACTATCCTTTTTACCTCTTTTGCCATATGTTTAGCCATAGCCCACACATCTTTGCTGGTTTGCACTGTAAACATGTTGTCCATCACGTCGTAATCGCGATAATCCTTGTCGAGTCACTTGTGAATCGTCCGTCTCACACTTGTAACGGGTTTTTATCGATCTACCTCGGTAATTCGGTTTCTAGACCGACTTTCTACTGTTTTTACGTGTTTTGTAGGGGCAAAAATGTCCATCTTCATTACCAAGGGCCCCTGCATTGAGCCAAATCATCAAGGCGATCACCGACAAGTCGAGGCAGACCTCTTCCCCTACTACCGGTGTGACCACCGGCAATAGCTGGTCCGACCAGGCTGTGTTGCCAGTCTAACCACCATGGCACCATCGGTCCGACCGACCGTGCCCAACCGGTCCAACCAGCCTGTACGGGCCGGTCTGACCCCCTTCTTTTTGGCCAGTCAGATCGCTCCTTGTGGTGGTTAGGTTGCCTAGTGACTCCACCCTAAATTCTGAAGGATATGCCCAAGAAAATTCCGTGGATCGGAAGTTCTGATAGGTAGTATTGGAAGTTTTAGTTAATTTCCGGTCTCAATATAGAGAACAAATTTTGCTTCAGAAGTTCCAATATGGTATCAGAAGTTCCGACGAGCCGGAAGTTCCAATTCGGAATCGGGGAATTTTTGTACTGATCGGAAGTTCCGATATGGTATCGGAAGTTCTGAGGTGGGCGAAAAAAGATTGGATCTATTGTGTGTCATGCTGAATTTGGAGACCTAAAAAATACCTTGTCGGAAGTTCCGATCCAAGATCGGAAGTTCCGATGTGGGGTATCAGATTGGATCTGTTACGAATACAGATTAGTTGTAACTAATTTGTGGGTTCTAAGATGTGCATGACCCAGGGGGCTTTCAGCCCTATATAAGGAGGAGGAGGAGGTCTTGGGATAAGGAATAAGCCTAGATTAGACCTAGCCACCCAATAGTCCCCTTCTCCGTTTCTTGATCTCAAACATTGAAATCAAGGATTTCCCATCTCTCACGTGCGGTGCTAGCATGCTACAGTGGGAGGAACTCCATACCTGTATGTGTGGACTCCATGGAGGCGTTGCTACATAAGCGACGCTCTTGTCCGTCACCACAAGGAAGGCGACTTCTTCATCTATTGGATCGGCGAGGAACGGTCGGGACAAAGCGAGGATAGGCTTGATGTGCTTCATCAACCTATTCTCTCATTGCACCTAGCACGCCAAGTGCTAGAAGTTACCGATTTATGATCTCACACGCGCATGAGCCTAGGGCCATAGGGAAGAAATTTTGAATTTGCCGGCTACCATAGCTCCCCTATTCCCCAACAATGGTATCAGAGCCTACGTGCATAGTGTTCGATCTGGATCCCTCATGTATGGAGATACATGGTGGAAAAACATATTAAATCTATTTCTGTCCGCGATAGATCGGAAGTTCCGATGTGATCGGAAATTCTGATGGCGGATCGGATGTTCCGATACTGATCGGATGTTCCGATGTCGAATAATGATTCGATACAGAAGGCGATTATTGCGATGCAGGATTCTGATATGATACTGATGATTCATAGGTATATGATATCGGTTCAATGATTCATACATGCAAATTGTTGCAGGGGATGAGTAGGTCAAGGAAGTGTGCTAGTGGTGAGATGGATGTCCATGTTGAAAATGGTGCAAGTGTTGCAGCATTAGCCGTCGGCGTTTATTCACTGCCACTACTGTCAAGACTAGTTTAGGAATTTAATAATTGTAATTTCATTCCTGCCTTACGCAAAGACATAATCTCTTCTTCATGTTTAGGAGAATATATTTTCAATTCGTAATAAAGAACAAGATTTATTCAATATTCTCGAATGGTTTGCTTTATGGCATTTGTCCATTAGTGAATGGACTGTACATTTTGAGTCTTGAAAAAAAGCATGTTTATAACGTTATTACAAAGAAACGATGAGTCAATGATTTGAATCCTACCCACGTCTGGCATTGTCGCTTAGGTCATATAAATGAGAGGCTCACGCAGAAGCTTCGTAGTGATGGACTTTTGAAGTCATTTAATTTTGAATCATATGACACGTGTGAATCTAATCTACTTGACAAGATGACAAGAGGCGACTTTTACTAATTGTTAGTGTTAGGGCGAGTGAGCTATTGGACATAGTACATACTGATGTATATGGTTCATTAAGTCACAAGGCTAGGAATGGGTTTTGGTACTTTATCACTTTTTCGACGACTTTAACTAGATGTGTCTACTTGATGAGAAGTAAGTGGGAGTCCTTTAAAATTTTCAAGGAGCTCTTAAGTGAATTACATAATCACACAGGAAAGATAATTAAATTTCTACAATTGGATCGTGGAGATGAATATTTGAGCCAAGAGTTGACAGACTGATCTTTCAATATCCTTTTGAGGTCAAACTATAGAACTAAACGCTCTCATTCTAAATAAGAGTTCCATCTAAGAGAGAGATGGGGCTAAACTCTGAAAAATGGTTTGGAACCATTAAAATCTGAATTAATACAGATTGGATTTGTTTAAAATTTCCGATGTTTGTTAGGTCGGAAGCTCCGATGTCGATCGGAAGTTCTGATGCAGACAAAATTTTGCGATAGAGGAGTCGGACCAGAAAATCCGATGCCATATCGGAAGTTCCGATGCCATATTGGAAGTTCCGATCCAGACAGATTAGAGTCCATAGAAGGAAACCAAGTTTGGAACTTGGTGGATCCACCCGATGGCGTAAAAACTATTGAGTGAGGATGGATTTTAAGAGAAAAAGACATTGATGGAAATGTTCACATCTATTTGGCACGATTGGAGGCGAAAAGTTTCAAAATATTCAAAGTGTTTATTATGATGAAACGGTTATCGCTCATCGCTATGCTTATGTTTGTTCGGATTGTTGTAGCAATTACCGCATTTTATGTTTATGAGATATGGCAGGCTTATTAGAGTTAGAGTCTTTGTTTTGATGAGGTAGTCAACATGTTTGACTCCATCAAGAATAAAGAAGAGTCTTTTGTTTGCAAAAGGGCTAGTGGGAGCACACTTGATTTCTGGTTCTATGTGTGGATGACATATAGGAGATCAGAAATGACATTCCTTTGTGAAATATTGTCAAGACCTTATTGAAAAATGGTTTCTCAATGAAGGACCTTGGAGACACAACATGCACTTTGGGCATAAAGATCTATGGAGATAGATCAAAATGGCTAATTGGATTAGGCCGGGATGAAGTACATTGACAAGGTTTTGAAACGGTTTCAAAATGCTGAATATGAGTGTGATCCCGTATACCTCCACGATCGGGTCAATCATATGTGCCATGTACACACCCAAATGTGCAGATACCAGTCAGACCCAGGTGAGAGTTATTGGGTAGTCGTAAAAGAGATCCTCATGTGCTTGATAAGAACTGAGGATATGTTCCTAGGAGACTGTAGCGAAGAGGAGATTGATGTAAGGAGTTATACCGATGCTAGCCTTCGGACCGATAAAAGATAATTCTCGATCATAATATGGGTTTGTGTTTTGCCTCAACAGAGGCGTAGTGAGTTGGAAAGGTTCCAAGCAATAGGTGATGGTCGATTCTACAATAGTAGCTAAGTATATTACAGCTTTGGAAGCTGCAAAGGAGGTTGTTTGGATCAAAAAGTTTGTTTCTGAGCTGAGCATGGTTTCTAGTGCGTCTAGTCCAGTGGACCTCTATTATGGTAATAGTGGTGCTCTTGCGTTAGCCAAGGAGCCTAGACAACACCAGAAATCCAAATGTGTACTTTGGCTATATCACCTGATCTGAGTGATCATAGAGAGAGGTGATATGAAAATTTGCAAGGTGCACACGGATTTGAACATAGCGGATCCATTGACAAAGCCACTTTCATGGCCCAAGCATAAGGCGCATATGAGCTGCATGGGTATGGGATACTTGCATGAGTCATGTGTATGTGGGAGTTGCTAGTGATGTTTATGCTAATGTATGAGGATAATTGTTATCTTGTTCCTTGAATAAATATCGTTTGCATTTAATTAATATGTACGACTTGTTATGTGAAACTATTTGCTTTATGACGGTGTTGTTCAAAAGGGTCCCTAATCTTGTCATCATGTGGGACAATGATGGTACATGGATTAGCACATCTGACTGATTGATGATTGTGTTTCACAAATCATAGACATAGAGATGTCAAATCAATGATGTGGACACATGTTGGTGAACATGGTGTTGCACAGACTCACTTGAGATACTGCTGAGATTATAATTTGCCAATAGTTGTCATCTCAAATGGTGTACCTGCAGAATCCTTGGACCTGAGATCATCATTTGATTCCAAAATGCGTAGTGACACACTTAGATGCTTCCTAACGCTATTCCGTAACAGGGTAGTAATAAGAGTTGTTTTCAGGTGTGTTGTGAAACATGTCTTGGGATGTGAGCCGTCGAGATGGAATCTACCCCTCCTAATAACGGGAGAGTCGTATCTGGGCCCCTCGAGGTATTGGATTGGAAAGCTGCATGGCCATGCCACTATGAATAAGGAGTTAGTCATGATTTGAATCCATTGCTTAATCGAGTGAAATGTTGATCTAACCAACAAGGGTGGCACGTGTCTCGCCTTGAGCTTGACTGACGACGTGTGGTAAAGGGACTAGTGCATGAGTATATCAAGGTTCATGAAAATTTGATTTTGTATGCTTTCGGGGGGTTGTGCTGCTAGGTACCTCTATTGATCAGTGAGTCGGAAATGGTTTCCAGTGAACAGCTGTTAGTGTATGAACCTATCGGGTCACACACTTAAGGGGATGGATTCAAACATGCAAAGAATTGGTTCTTGTGCAAGTGGGAGATTGAAGGATATGCCCAAGAAACTTTTGTGGATCGGAAGTTCCGATAGGTAGTATCGGAAGTTCCGGTTAATTTCTGGTCTCGATACAGAGAGAAAATATTGCTTCGGAAGTTCCGATATGGTATCAGAAGTTCCGACAAGACAGAAGTTCTGATTCGGAATCGGGGAATTTTTGTACTGATCGAAAGTTCCGATATGGTCTCGGAAGTTCCGAGGTGGGCGAAAATAGATTGGATCTGTTGCGTGTCGTGCTGAATTTGGAGACCTAAAAAATACTTTGCCGGAAGTTCCGGTGTGGGGTATCATATTGGATCTGTTATGAATACGGATTAGTTGTAACTAATTTGTGGGTTCCAAGACGTGCACGATCCAAGGGGCTTTTAGCCCTATATAAGGAGAGGAGGAGGAGGTCTTGGGATAAGGAATAAGCCTAGATTAGACCTAGCCACCCAAGAGTCCTCTCCTCCCTTTCTTGATCTCAAACATTGAGATAGAGGATTTCTCGTCTCTCACGTGCGGTGCTAGCACGCTGCAGTGGGAGAAACTCCATCCCTGTATGTGTGGACTCCGTGGAGGCGTTGCTGCATAAGCGACGCTCGTGGCCGTCACTACAAGGAAGGCGACTTCTTCATCGATTGGATCGGCGAGGAACAGCTGGGACAAAGCAAGGATAGGCTTGACATGCTTCATCAACCTCTTCTTCTGTTGCACCTAGCGCGTCAAGTGCTAGAAGGTACCGATCTACGATCTCACATGCGCATGAGCCTAGGGCCATAGGGCGGAAATTTTGAATTTGCCGGCTAGCGTAGCTCCCCTATTCCCCCAACAAATTCCTCTTCATAGTCGAGGATCACCGGACTGCGACGTTAGTGTCATTTGGCATTTAGCTAGCTAGGCCAAGCGTCTACGCGCTTTTGGATCATAGAATCAGCATTAGTGTGATTGGTGCTTTATCGAGAGATTTTAGTGTCAACACACTTTTTGATGACTCCGCTGGGAAAACACATGCCAAGCCCTACAACATCGACAACAAGTACGACTTCTACGACTACATCGACAGCCCCTACACCGACGAACATGGTGGGAAGATTGGAAATTGATGACGACAACATCGTCCTCCATACCCAAGAGGATATCCCCGAAGAAGACAGGGCCAAGATCAAGGCCAAGACAAGGGAGTTACAGGCCCTCATGCTTGGGCACTACACTAAGACCTGTGTGGGCTTCGTCAAGCGCAACCCTGATCTCCCCAACATTTCCATGGACAAGGTAACCTCTAATCCCCCTCTATTTACCTTGGACATCGACCAAAAAATAGCCACAACTGTAGATCAAGTAGTTAGCGCGATATTCACAAACCGTCTAGGGCTAGAGGTTGACTCTAGGATTGAGGCCATGTTTAAGAGATTCGGATTTTCCGAGGCCGCTTCTCCTACCCCAATTGCTAGAATACCCCCTGTGCACCACATGTACAACGAGACAAACGGGAATATCAGAAATATCATTGCATCTATGGCCTTGACATCTATGGATGAGACCCTCCTGACTCCTGCTGATCAGACCGCCAGACCGGCCCCTAGGCTGGTCCAACTGGAGTGTGCCAGCCCACAACACACAGCGCACACCCTAGCTCCCCGTGTTGCCGACAATGGTTGGTCCGACTGACCCATGGGATGGTCCGACTGGTGCACACCCTCCCACAGCGACTGGCCACCGAGCCGGTGCGACCGCACCAACGCACCATGTTGGTACAACCGGATACCAGGATGGTCCGACCGACTAATCAAATCTGTTTCGCCTACCTCAGAACTTCTGATCAGGACTCTCGGTCTTTAATTTTAGGATCTATCGGAACTTCCGATACCCCTATCGAAACTTCCGATCAGTGCAATTTTTCACGATATGCATCGGAACTTCCGGTTTCAACTCTCCATCTCTAAATTAGAAATTATCGGAACTTCTGATACCATATCGGAACTTCCGATACCATATTGAAACTTCTAATTTTAACTCTCTATGTTTCCAATTTAGAAAATAATCAGAACTTTCGATCCGACCGAAATTTTCTTGGGCACGGTTCCTTCACACACATCCCACAAAGTCTGAGTCTAAATAACCTACTATCTCTAGGTTATTGGATCTTTCATACGTTAGTATGAGACCTTTTATGCCTTATATATATCTCAAGTCTTTTTTAACTCCTTTCCAGTGATCTATATCTATATTTTTCTGATATCTACCAAGCATCCCGATAGCAGAAAGCTAAGTCACAATGAGTACATACTTGAGCATACATTAGGCTTCCGACAGTAGAAGCATATGGAACCGATTTCATTTGATTGATCTCATATTGGTTCCTAGAACACTAAAGTTCCTAATCTCATCACCCTTGACAATCGAAGTAGGCGTAAGCTTACACGTATGCATACTATACTTCCTAAGTATCTTTTCTAAGTATGCCTTTTGCGATAATCCTAATACCTCTTTAGTTCTATCTTAAAGAATCTAAATTCCTAATACATAGGAAGCTTCTCCAAGACCCTTCATATCAAAATGAAAGGACAATAACTTCTTAGTATCTAATAGTAGATTGACATCACTACTTGCTAGTAGAATCTCATCCACATACAAGACTTGGAAAATAATTTTTCCATTCTTGAACTTAACATAAATGCAGTTTTCCTCTTCATTCTCCTTAAACAAAAATTTTCTAATGGTCTCATCAAATTCGAGGTACCATTGCCTATAGGCCTGTTTAAGTCCATAAATGAACTTAGTAAAATGGCATCCCAAATTTCTTTCCTTTCTATGACAAAACCCTTAGGTTGTGTCATATAGACATTCTCATTTATATCCTCATTGAGAAATCTCATCTTTACATCCATCTGATGTAATTATAAGTCATAATGTGTCACTAAGGCCATAATGATTCTAAATGAATCCTTAGATGAGACATACAAAAAAGTCTCATTATAGTCTATTCCTTCTCTGAGTTGGCACATCATTTTCTAAGTTAGTGGGCTATTATTTTATTCTTCATTAGCAACATCTGGAACTATAGGTTCCTGAATAACATGACTCTCATGAACAATAGGTGCCGCTAATGAAGGTCTAACCTCAAGCGTTGGACAAATTGACACAACCACAAGTACATAAAAAATTAGCTCTTGAATCATAGGAGTGGAAAATCCACTTCTCTTCAAGAATAATTTCTCTAGGTACCGTGCTCCCCCTAATCATAGTGTCTTCTAAAAGGACTCCATGTCTTGTTTCTACAAACTTAATATGTCTATTAGGATAGTACAAATGAAAACCCTTAAACTTATCTGAGTAGACAATATTTGGGTTAAAAACTTTAGCCTCAGTAGGACATCCCAACACTCTAAAATAATTTAGAGAAGGTTTTTGTCCATTCCATACCTCATATGGTGTTTTAGGCAGCGACTTACTAGGGACCCGATTAAGAATATGAATGGTGGTTTTTAATGCCTCCATCCACAACTAATTGGTAGAGTGGAATAAGAAGAATGCAAAGAAGTGTGGTCGACAAAGAATAAGAAGGCGGTGAGCGGTGGCGTTCACAAGAAATACGGGAAACCGGTGGCGGTAAGCTCGGGGGCAAAAGCAAAAGTAGTAGGCACAAAGCGTGAGGAAAAAGCGAGTGGTCCGAGATACTTATAAAGTAAAAGAATGACTCCTCGATAGTCGGGTCAAGCCGATCCCACCAGATTTGGTGGGGACTACCTGCAACGTTCGCCATAAGGTAATCATGGTTACGGTTTTCGAAAGGCCGAAATCTTTGCAGGTCCAGGAATAGAGGAACCAAATCTTCGGTTTGATAAACACCAATGCAAAATTATGCGGAATGAAGCCTGATCTAATACCACCACAAAAGACAAGTAAATGCATCATACTAGGTGACATCCATCACATTTGTGAATGGCCAAAGAAAGAAGAAGAGGTGGAGAAAAGCCAAAAGCAGTATAAAGACGGAACCCTAGGTGATGTTTCTGAATACTATAAGATGAAGGGTTTCGGTTGGCAATGAATGAATATGAAAGGATCACGCGAATAGACGTTCAAGAAGATGTGGTGGTAGGGGAAGATGATGGCAAATAATTTCAAAGCATCAAAGGCCATTTAATGCTCGAAAACTAGGGGGCATGTGTTGACGCCAATATTTGGTAAAGCCCACGGCCCACCATAAATGTCGCACGGTCAACAAAACTCAAAGAGGTCCGGTCAAAGATGGTCAAAGAAACCCGTCTATGACATGTAACATGACCGGATAGGAAGAGCCGATGGAAATAAAAGTGAGAAGAAGATAAAGATTATCTAGAATCGGTTAAGATAGAATACTTGGACAGTAAGTCTTCAGACTATAAATATGTACCCCTTAGCTAGGTTAAAAACACATCTCTGTCAAACGACTACTCGGCGCATCGCCACCCTTGGTTTTCAAGGTTAATCCCACCGGGATTTGGCACTCGGAGTTGGGCTACATCATTTCGATGTCTAGCGAAGAGGTGTGTCTTGCCACCCTCGACGACCGTACCGACTAGGTCAATATCCTCACGGCTACACCAATTTGATCTCTTGAGGTGAACGTCAAAACAGTACGGTCACATGTTTATCTCGGTATATTAGCTAGGTCTAAGGCTGCATCAGATTGATCGCTTAGATTGATCTGATCTAGGTGTGGTAGTTTGAAGCTTCATCAGATTGATCGCTTAGATTGATCTGATCTAGGTGTGGTAGTTTGAAGCTTCATCAGTTAAGTCCGACATCTCTTACTATTGTATTTTTTTCATGTTGTATACTGTTCATCTAAATAAAGCACGCTCGATGCTTTGGCATATTATTAAGATCATCGTGATTAGCTACTATCTTGGTTAGGTCTGATCTAGTTATTGTGATGATTTTCATGATATAGACATGTTATCTGGTATGATTTATTTATTTCTGTCAGAGTACAAGCCGATGGGTTATCTTCAATTCAATGCTACATCTTATTCGCCATCGAAAAAGCGATCATCGGCCCATACATGCAAACTTCCCATCTCATTGGCTGATGGCATGCTCGCCCGATCGCTTCGCTTGTGGTCATTGGCCCTATGGCCGATCGACATAATAGTCCACGATTATCTTATCCCCATTGCGGTCATTGGCTCGATAGCTGATAAGCTATGCTAGTGATATTATTTTTTCTATTTCCTTATCAGTTGCAGGGTCAAACTGATTAGCACTCCTTGAACCTTTTCTTTGAGAACATAGGACCTACTCTAGAGTTAAGCAGATCTCCTAGGCCACGCCTGTGTCAAAGTGTGACCAAAAAATGCACCAACACGCTTTTTGGCACACCTAGTGGGACCATCTTCAACGATTTAGTCATGGCGAGTGAGATCCACGACAACAACTTCATCCTGATCATTCTCGAGACACTAAGTGAGGAACAAAGTGCAGAAGTGCAAAGGCACGTAGAAGAATTATAGATGTTGTGCCTGCAGGCCTACGACATGACTCGACTAGGCCCCATTCAAAAGGCTCTGTTGTTGAGACTAGCGTTGGCCATAGAGGCTGGCCAACCGATGAAAATCCCTCAGGCTAGTATCCAAGAGATCATTGACCAAGCGATTCACCACACGCTGGTCAACCAATCTGGGACATTGGTCAACACCCTTCACATGCTGATCAAGAAGACTATTGATGGTACCGTGGTCCATGAACCACCACAAGGTGTGACGTACCTCCCTGAACCAAACAAGGTTATTGCAGCATACTCGGCCGACATGATAGCCGCAAGGGATATTGAGGCAAGAGAAGCTGGGCACCTCGCTCGACAAGGAAGGGAACAAGACAACTCAGCTGTTGGCTCCCACACAGAGTTCACTGCAGAGCGCACCATATGGCATCGAAAGAAGTGTGTCGATGTCGTTTCTGGCATCTAACCCAAGACTACCAAGACAATAGATACCTCAAGTGATGTACGACATCGCAAGAAGCACGTTGCTGGACCTCGTGCCACCAAGGAGGGAACCCAATGGTATCCCTCTAGGGTATCATCGGATGGCATACTACTGAGCACATCCCTATAGTGACTAGGGGCAATACAGATACAATGCTACCCAGCAAGAGCAATACTAGTAGGCCCCAATGTATAACCAGTACCCAACACCGAGGCAACAAGAAGATGACTGGGTGAATCGGATTACAGAAGTTATCAGAGATCAATTTGGGTTGAAGCCCAAAGAGCATACGTACATGTATCGGCGGCCCTATCCAGAGTGGTTCGACCGATACAAAGTACTCGACTTCACCAAGTTTTTGGGATAGGACTCGATTTCCACAATCAAGCATATCTGTCATTTTCTTGCCCACTGTAGGGAGGCATCGGCCGATGAGGCACTGAGGGTCCGATTTTTACCGCTTTCTCTATTGGGATCGGCCTTCGCATGGTTTTCTTCACTGTCGGCCAATTCCATCAGAGGATCGGCGGACTTAGAAAAGAAGTTTCACAAGTATGTCTTCACCAGCATTCAAGAGATGAAACTTACTGACTTGATGACCATAATGAAAAGAATGGACGAGTCGGTACAAGATTATGTCCAAAGGTTTTGAGACGTACAAAGCAAATGCTATAGCTTGAGCCTCAACGACACCCAGTTGGCAGAATTGGCATTTCAAGGACTCTTGAACCCAATTAAGGAGAGATTTTCATCACATGAGTTCGAGAGCCTCTCCCAACTGGTTCAAATGGTATCGACACATGAGAACCGATTCCAAGAAGCCAAAAGAGACATGTATCAGAAGAAGGTGGCATACGCTCAAGTATACCGTATGGACTCCGATGAGAGCAGCGACTCAGATGCAGAAGTCGGTATGGATGAGTGGTCCAATAATAAGAAACAAGTTGCATGCCCTTGGGTAAATCCGACTGACAAAGAGGAGAAGTAGGACTTCGACGTTAACAAGCTTGATAAAATATTTGACTTGTTACTTAAGGAGAAGCAGATTCACCTATCACCTGGCCACGTGATACCACCGGCCAACGAGCAGAAAAAAATGAAATACTACAAATGGAACAATTCCCCATCGCATCACACTAATGAGTGCAAAGTGTTCAGGCAGCAGATCCAATCGGCCGTAGAACAAGGCTGAATCAAGTTTGACGATGGAAAGAAGCCAATGAACATTGACGTCCATCTGTTCCCAGTCAAAAGGTTCATACACATTATGTTGATGATCGTTGTACGGGGAGGAGCAGACGAGCTGGCAATAACATCACTTTGTCGGATCTCATCAGGAAGTACCAAAGGAGGTCAAAGGAGAGGGAAAACAGTGAAGACAGTCGCGTCCACTCACGTTTCAACCCCCATTGGAATTTTTGACAAACCAGGAGACTTTGAGCATTGGCATCTAAGACCACACTATATCAAAGGATTGGTTAATGGGAAGCCGATGTCCAAAATGATGATAGATGGAGGGCCCGTTGTGTAGCGCCCCGATTTACCAAATCGAGACATTATTGAATTTCATAAGAAAAACAATAATACAAGAGGTTCATCATGCGACAATCGTACATACGACAGTGTTCATGGTACGCAGACCATATTTATTACATCACAGTTTTAATAAAAACAGTAAGTAAAAATAATTAGATAGCGGCATGACGAACATCTTCTCCAGGATTTTTCTTCTCGACTGGGTCGCTACTCCAGACCATCTTCGTAGTAAGCATCCTCTGTGGGGTCCAACGGGTATGAGTACAAAAAGTACTCAACAAGCCACCGCAAATGCAAGTAATAATGCAGGATAATAAACAAGGAAGGGAAATGGCTAACATTGCGGAAAAGTACAGTTGCAGTTATTGCATTTAGTGTAATCATATTTTAATCATGCGGGAAGTAAACATGAACATCATCAACATCAACTAACTCGAGGGGTACAGTCAGCCCCACCTCGCTCAACGGTCCTTACATGTCAATCCATCATGCACATACATATTCAAAGTAAACTAACTGGGGGATGTCACGCAACCCGCCCTTGACCGTGGGCTCGGCTTTTCGAAAAGATTTAAGACTCTGATCAGAGATGTACTACTGTACCCACAAGGCACACACTCATCCCAGACGAGATGACCCATTTCACGGGAACTCGTGCCAAAACCTCAATATGAGATGTTCCAAGCGATAACCACCCGCTCTAGGTTTCGCCGACGCGCCGGGCCGCATCCCGGCTAACGTCGCACCCCCTTTTGCGCCACATTGGTACAAGTCACTGAAGATCTAGGCCCTATGTGAGTTTTGGTAATTAATGATAAACATGCGTTTGAGGACTAATATTTTTCTTAAGTGTGAAGGAAATGAGTAGGTCCCGCGCAAATGGAGCACAAGATGGAAACCCGAATATCTGGACGTTTAAAGGCTACGGCAAAAGGTTTGAAGGAATCTAGAAATTGATCGAGGTGTTTGGAGCGATCATTAGGCTAGGTTTAAATTTTGTTTTTGCCGTACTATAAAGAGGGGTTGCATCTTGGTTATGAGTTGATTTTCAAGTGCCAATTTGCATTGCATATAGTATCTTTTGATCATGTGTGATTGTTGCAAAAGTTGCTATTTTGGCAAAATCCTTGAAAAATCATTGCAGCATTTTGTTGGAGCTGTCTGACCCTGGCGGTCTGACCGACCATGTGGGTCCGGTCAGACCGGCTGGAGTTGGACGGTCCGACCGGCCAGGGGGCCGGTCCGACCGGGTTGCGCAGGGCAGAATACTGCTGGTTTACAGAGCCGACGGGAGCACTATCGGTCCGACCGAGCCGATGTCCGGTCAGACCGGGTAGGGCCGGTCCGACCGGGCCAGCATGGCCGGTCAGACCGAGGCGTCCTGTCACATCAGTAAACGGCTAGTTTTCTAGCCGTTGCAGTTGAGGTCGGTCAGACCGGCCCAAGATGGGCGGTCAGACCGACATTGCGCAGAGAGCCACCTAACTTGTGTAACGGCTAGTTTTTGGGTGTGTGGCTATATAAACCCTTGCTACAGCTCCTTTGCTAGACTTTTGGCATTCATTTGAGCATACTTGAGCACAAGAGAGTCTCTCCCACCATTGAGCACTAATTTGAGCACTAGTGAGGTTGGGAAGAAAAAGGAGTTGATCAAGTGATTGAGTGAATTGCATTGCATTGGCATTTTGGCACTTGATCCTCTTCTCCTAGCTTTGATTGCAGCTTGTTACTCTTGGAGATTGCCATCTCCTAGACGGCTTGGAGAAGAAACCGGTGATCTCTCCTAGAAGGTTGTGGAGGAGACCCGGGAGGTTGTGAAGGTTGGAGCTCGCCTATCCGGAGTGGAGAAGAGCTACCACTAGTGATCGAGGCCCGAGAGTTGCACTTCCGGTGCCGGCTCATCTTCAAGCTAATTTCTCTTTGAGAAATCCGAGGCTTGGTGAAGAGAGCGGTCAAGTGAAACTCGCCTCAACGAGGACGTAGGAAATTGGCAAATTTCCGAACCTCGGGATAAAATTCGGTTGTCTCTTGTCCCTTTTATCTTTGAGCAAGTTAAATTGTGCTAGCTTACTTTTCTAGAGTAATCTACTTGTTCTAGCTGTTCGCTACCATTATTTAGGTCCTTGATTATTGTTTAGCTAAAATTGATTTAGTTTTAAAAACCGCCTATTCACCCCCCCTCTAGTCGGTACATCGATCCTACAAGTGGTATCAGAGCTTGGTCTCTCAAGTTAGGCTTTACCGCCTAGAGAGAAGATGTCCGACGAGGTGGTTCACAACGTAGGCAAAGGTCCTTACTTTGATGGCACTAACTATTCTATTTGGAAAGTTCGTATGGCTGCTCACCTCAAAGCCATGAGCTTTGAAATTTGGCGTATTGTTGAGTTAGGTTTTGATGTTGAAGACAAGATGAATCTAACTTATCAAAACAAAAAGGATATGCAACTTGATGCTCAAGCTACAAATGCTTTGTTCAATTGTTTGTGTGCCGAAGAGTTCAATAGGATAAGCAATATTTCAACGGCACACGACATTTGGACCACTCTTCAAGATATACATGATGGAACAACAAGTGTGAAGAATGCCAAGTCGCACTACTTAAAGATCAACTATGAAACATTCACCATGTTGCCAAATGAAAGTGTCAATGAGATGTATGCACGACTTAATGTGATTGTAAATGATCTCAAGGGTGTTGGAGTGAAGTACACGGAGTTGGAAGTTGCTCAAAAGATGTTGAGAGCCTTGCCCGAGAAATATGACACGTTGGTGACTTTCCTCATCAACTCGGATATGTCAAGTTTGACACCCACAACACTTTTGGGAACCATCAATACAAATGAGATTTACAAGAACAAGAGAGTTGAAGGAAGCACCGAAGATCACTCCTCATCCAAGAAGAAGAATATTGCCTTGAAGGCCAAGGTTGAAAAGAAATGTGAAGAAGAAGAAGACACCTCTTGTGATGGCGATACCGAAGATGAAGAAATGGCTCTCTTTGTGAGAAAGTTCAACCGGTTCATGAAAAAGAGAGGAAGTTCTTCAAGCTCATTCAAGAACAATGGTGACAAGAAGTCAACCAAAAGAAACCTCAAGAATGTAAGATGTTTCGAGTGTAATGAGAAGGGTCATTTTGCCTCAAGATGCCCGAACAAACAAGAAAGCGAAGATGATAAATCTCAAAAGAAGAACAAAGAGAAGAATGGGAAGAAAAAGCTTTTCAAGAAGTTGAACAAGAAAAAGGGTAGAAATGAAGCATTTGTGGGAGAATGGGATTCAAATGAAGATAGCTCCGATCCTTCTTCAAGCTCCGACTCCGGTGGTGAGTCAAACTCAAGAAAGAAGAACATGGCGGGAATAGCAATCACCGAAGCTTCATCACTATACTCTCCTTTTTGTCTCATGGCAAAAGGAAGTACTAAGGTAACATCTACTTGTGATAGTGAACAAAATGATAGTGATGATGAATTATCTTATGATGATCTTGCACAAATGCTTGAGGAGCTAAATGAGTTGAGTGGCAAAGAGAGAGTCAAATTTAAGGCTCTCAAGAAAGATCATGAGTCCTTAACGGCTAAATATGAGGAGTTGAAAACTTCTCATATGATGCTTTTGGTCTCTCATGAGAAGCTTGAGGAAGCTCACGAAGCACTCATTGCCTCTACACTCATTGAGCCAAAAGTAGATATAGGGGTCACATGTGATATTTTTGATGATGCATGTCTAAATGTTGAAAATTGCATTCCTACAAAGACTAGCATATCAACATCATGTGATGACTTACTTGCTATGCCATGCTCATCCACTCTTGATATTGCTTCATGTTCAACAAATATATCATCTTCATCTAATTCATTGTTAATTGTTGAAAATCATGAGCTCAAGGAGCAAGTTGCCAAACTAAGTAAGAGTTTGGAAAGATGCTTCAAAGGGAAAAATACCCTTGATGAAATTTTAAGCCAACAAAGATGCTCTTTCAACAAGGAGGGACTTGGTTTTGTTCCCAAGAAAGGGAAAAAGCCTTCTTACCAAGCCCCAAGGTTTGTTAAGAGAAATGGAAAATATTGCAATAAATGTCGAAAAGTTGGTCACATAATTGGTGAATGCCACATAAACAATGTTCCTAGAAATGATGTATTTGATTCTCATTACATGCTTAAGAGAGCCAATAATGGCTCTATTTATGCTAAGTTTTTGGGCACTCCTATTTTAGGAGAAAAGAAGAAATCAATTTGGGTGCCAAAGGCCTTGATAACTAACCTACAAGGACCCAAAAGGATTTGGGTACCTAAAAAGGCTTGATCTCTTTTGTAGGTAAACTACCACACCGGAGGATCACATTGGGTGCTTGATAGTGGGTGCACTCAACATATGACCGGTGATAGGAAGATGTTCACATCGTTTGAAGTTGGTGCCAAAGATCAAGAAAGAGTGACCTTCGGTGACAATAGTAAAGGAAAGGTAATGGGTCTAGGTAAAATTGCTATCTCAAATGATTTCTCCATTTCCAATGTTTCTCTAGTTGAGTCATTGAATTTCAACTTATTATCCATTGCTCAACTATGTGATTTAGGCCTTTCGTGCACATTTAATCCTCAAGAAGTATTTGTAACAAGTATCCATGATAACTCCTTAGTTTTCAAAGGTTTTCGTTTTGGAAATCTCTATTTGGTGGATCTCTCTTCAAATGAAGCTAATTTGAAAACTTGCTTGGTTGCAAAAACTTCATTGGGTTGGCTTTGGCATAGAAGGCTTGCTCATGTGGAATGAATCAACTAAACAAACTTGCAAAAAGAGATTTGGTTGTTGGTTTGAAAGATATAAAATTTGAAAAAGATAAACTCTGTAGTGCTTGTCAAGCGGGGAGGCAAGTTGCTTGCTCTCATCCTAGCAAAAGCATCATGTCCACTTCTAGACCTTTGGAGCTTTTGCATATTGATTTATTTGGTCCAACAACTTACAAAAGCATCGGTGGAAATAGTTTTTGTCTTGTTATTGTGGATGATTTCTCAAGATTTACTTGGGTCTTCTTTTTACATGACAAAGCTAAGACCTCCGAGATTTTCAAAAAGTTTGCAAAACGGGCTCAAAACGAATTCAACTTTTCTATTGTAAAAGTAAGGAGTGACAATGGATCCGAGTTTAAAAATACAAATATTGAGGATTATTGTGATGATCTCGGCATTAAACATGAGCTTTCCGCCACCTATTCACCACAACAAAATGGTGTTGTGGAAAGAAAGAATAGGACCCTTATTGAGATGGCTAGAACTATGCTTGATGAGTATAGTGTCTCCGACTCTTTTTGGGCGGAAGCTATAAACACTTCTTGCCATGCTTCAAATCGTCTTTATTTGCATCGTCTTTTGAAAAAGACTCCATATGAACTCTTAATTGGACGAAAACCCAACATTGCTTACTTTCGTGTTTTTGGTTGCAAATGCTATATTTATAGAAAAGGTGTTAGACTAACCAAGTTTGAAAGTCGTTGTGATGAAGGATTTCTTCTTGGATATGCATCAAATAGCAAGGCATACCGAGTGTATAACAAGAACAAAGGTATTGTTGAAGAAACCTCGGATGTTCAATTTGATGAAACTAATGGGTCCCAAGAGGGGCACGAGAATTTGGATGATGTAGGTGATGAAGGCTTGATAAGGGCAATGAAGAAAATGTCAATTGGTGACATCAAGCCTAAAGAAGATGATGAACTTCCATCCTCCACTCAAGTTGAAGCTTCTACTTCCGCTACGCAAAATTTGACTCAACTTGATGAAGATGAAGCCAAAGATCAATCCTCTACTATTCCATCCAAAGTTCACAATGCCATCGCAAAAGATCACCCAATTGATCAAGTCTTGGGTGACATTAGTAAGGGTGTTCAAACTAGATCTCGTGTTGCTTCTATTTGTGAGCATTACTCGTTTGTTTCTTCTATTGAACCTAAACATGTAGATGAAGCTCTAAATGACCCGGATTGGGTAAATGCTATGCATGAAGAGCTTAACAACTTTGAAAGAAACAAAGTTTGGACATTGGTGGAGAGACCCAAGGAGCACAACGTAATTGGAACAAAGTGGGTTTTTAGGAACAAGCAAGATGAAAACGGGTTGGTCGTGAAGAAACAAGGCAAGATTGGTAGCACAAGGATTCACTCAAGTCGAAGGTTTGGATTTTGGTGAAACCTTTGCTCCCGTTGCTAGACTAGAAGCTATTCGCATCTTACTTGCTTTTGCTTCATGTTTTGATATTAAGTTATATCAAATGGATGTGAAAAGTGCTTTCTTGAATGGCGAAATAGCTGAACTAGTTTTTGTTGAACAACCACCCGGCTTTGAGAATCCTAAAAATCCTAATCATGTTTATAAACTCTCAAAAGCTCTCTATGGTCTAAAACAAGCTCCTAGAGCTTGGTATGAAAGATTGAGAGATTTTCTCCTCTCAAAGGTTTTAAAATTGGTAAAGTCGACACTACCTTGTTTACAAAAATAATTAATGATGATTTCTTTGTCTGTCAAATTTATGTCGATGATATTATATTCGGTTCTACTAATGAAGAATTGTGCAAAGTTTTTGGTGATATGATGTCTAGGGAATTTGAGATGTCCATGATAGGAGAATTGAGTTTCTTCCTTGGACTTCAAGTCAAGCAACTCAAGAATGGAACCTTTGTGAGCCAAACGAAGTATATTCATGATCTTCTCAAAAGGTTCGGATTGATGGAAGCAAAGCCTATCAAGACCCCTATGGCGACCAACAGACATCTCGACCTAAATGAGGGAGGTAAACCGGTAGATCAAAAATTATATAGATCCATGATTGGCAGTTTGCTCTATCTTACCGCATCTAGGCCCGATATCATGTTTAGTGTTTGCATGTGTGCTAGATTTCAAGCTGCACCAAAAGATTGTCATTTGATGGCGGTCAAGAGAATTCTAAGATATTTAAAACATTCCATCCATATAGGCTTGTGGTACCCCAAAGGTGCTAAATTTGAGCTAATTGGCTATTCTGATTCGGATTATGCTGGTTGCAAAGTTGATCGTAAAAGCACTTCTGGAGGCTGTCAATTCCTTGGGAGGTCTCTTGTTTCTTGGGCTTCTGAGAAACAAAACTCCGTTGCCCTTTCCACCGCTGAGGCAGAATATGTCTCTGCGGGTAGTTGCTGTGCGCAATTACTTTGGATGAGGACAAACCTTGCTTGATTATGGAATAGAATTCTCAAATATTCCACTTCTTTGTGACAATGATAGCGCCGTCAAAATTGCCAACAATCCAGTCCAACACTCTAGAACCAAGCATATTGATATTCGCCACCACTTTCTAAGAGATCATGTTGGCAAAGGTGACATTGTCATTAGCCACATAAGAACCGAAGATCAATTAGCAGATATCTTTACCAAACCACTTGATGAGTCCCGCTTTTGTAAGCTTAGGAATGAATTGAATATAATAGACTTCTCAAATGTGGCTTGAAATCATGCATATGTGTGAGTTGTAGAATTTTCTATCTTTGTGACATATATGAATGCTTTTATGCTTGCAATGCCATATTTGAAGTTCATGTACTTTTATATGTGTTTCTAAGGCTATACATTAAGGGGGAGTATGAGGTTACTCTTATATGTTGAAAATTGCTCATGTTGTTGAAAAACAAAATTTGAAAGTTTTGGTATCCTCAAAATCCTATCTTTGAGTTAAAAACAAATTTCTCCCATGATTTTATTTCAAGACATATTTTGAACTTTTGTCCAAAACAAAACTTATAGATATGGATCATATGATCATTTTTCGTATTCAAATATTTTAACTTTATCCATCCTATCAAAAGATATTCAAAGAATTAAAGTTCAGACAAGTGTTCGGACAAGAGTTCGGACATGTTGAGAACATTGGCTGCAAACGGTTTCTTTTTGAACTTAAAAATTTGAAAACTTGATGTTTTATAAACCTTGGGAGTTATTCTAAGTTTCTGCAAAGTTTGAAATTTTTCAAAATTATTTTGCTATATTTCTCACTTAAGCTCCTCTTTGATCCTTGTTTTTAATTGCTGGGCTTTAGTGCTGTCGGTCAGACTGGGCCTTCATGGCCGGTCAGACCGCCCTTGCTGAGTCGGTCCAACCGGGCCTACATGGCTGGTCAGACCGGGGCTCGGGCAGGGTTATAACTCCCCTCTCTATTCAGTTTTCTCTCCCCTCTATTATTCCTCTCCTCTCAAACCGAGTTCCTCTTCTCCACTCTTGCCCCCAACCCTAGAAATTTCGTTTCATCGATCTTCTTGCCGGTCCAACCGGTGGATCTTCTCCGGTCCGACCTCGAGTTCATTTTCCCTTGCCGGTAAGAACTTCCTCCGATAAAATCCATTGTTTTTATCCTTTTGAAGGCTAGGGTTAGGGTTCTTGTTCATGGGCTTGCATGTCAACTTGCCAAGGCTAAATCCTCTTCAAACTCAAATTGTTAGCCTTGTGATACTATTTCCCATGCCTCTATGAAATTTGATATGGCAAATTTTGATTATGGAGAAGTTTTGTGAAAAAGGGGATTTGTGCCCGGATTGCTAGGCCGGTCAGACCGGTGGGCAATGGGCGGTCCGACCGACAATATACTGGCGGTCAGACCGGCCCTATTACCTCGGTCAGACCGGCCTCCCAATGCCTGCCCCTCTTTTGCACATCATTGCTCATTGATGATTTTGCCCTCTAACAAATTCATAGATTGTCTCAAATCTTATCTTTTATCTTATCTGGGTTAAATCTTTGATTCAGTCATGCCTCGCGCCGGCCGTTCTCAAGGAAATGAGCGTCGCTCAAAGTTTGTCGAGGACCGTGGCCAATCATCCCGGCACTTTCAAGATGACAGTGACGAGGACTTTGCCTATGAGGATGACAGCTCTGAGAATGAAGAAGAATTGGCACCTCAACCTCCAGCAGCTAGTGAAGATCCTTTTGCATCCTTGGAATTCAAGGTAGATGTCCGGAATCAAGAGAACTTTGCTCGTCTGCGCCACCACAATCAATTTCTCAGACCAAGAGATACATCAGATCAGCGGTTTCATACAAAGTTTCAGAAAGAGGTTTTCAACATTGCGTATGAGAACCGTTCTTTGGCTCCTCATAAGTGGATTTCTTGGAGGGATCTAAGTGGAGAGGTTGCAGCTCTCAGGAACATATTTGGAACTGTTGGTATAAACAAAATAGTGAGTCTGAAGCAAGATTTCAATTGGGACATTATCCGTCAGTTTTATGCCACAGTTTTCATACCTGCCACTTGTGATTCTCTTACATGGATGACTGGAGATATCTTTTGCATTGCTACAAAGCAAGAAATTCATAGTGCTTGGGACATAAGATTCTCTTCTGGCCTCAGACTGCATGATGAGTTCACTCACAATCCCTTGTCAGAAGAAGAGATGGCTCAATTCTACATCCCATCTGCTGCTCACAAGATTGGAGGGGTTACTGGAATGAAGACTCTTCATAGTGTGGCACATCGCATTCTGCGGCACTCCATTTTACCGCGTCTAGGCAACAATGATGCTATTCGAGGTGTTGCTTGGACTCTTCTCGATGCAGTGATGACTGGAAAGAGGTTTGATGTCATTCATTTGATGCTATATGAGATGGCACTCTCAAAAGGAAGCCTCACTCTTGGAGTCTACTATGCTCCGTTTATCATGAGATTAATTTTGAGCAAAGTAGGAAATGTGAATGAGCGCCTTGATTTCACTCACTCTCAGTACAGGCCTCGCTTCTCGGCCACTCCTTTGGCTCCAGCCGTCGATCCAGCTGATATGGGAGCAGGACAGGTTCATCCTCAGGACATTCCTAGCAGCTCTTTTGCTCCTCCTCAGAGCTCTGGATCTGGTGCTTATTTTGGTATGGATGCCACCCAGTTCTTTGATCCAGTTCTTCAACAAGTAACAGCTGGCTTTCTTCAGTTAAATTCAAGAATGGATCAAATGGCTCTAGGACAAGAAGCTATCACCTCCCATCTACAAAGCCTTCAAGGGGGTCAAGAGCGTATCAACTCTAGGATTGACACTCTTTCTTCTCGAGTTGATCGGCTAGATTCATCTTCCTCAACAGGATACCCTCTTCAGTACCAGCGCCGTCGTCGTCGCCTTGATGATTCTCAGCCTCCTTCCCAGGATTAGTCTCTCTTTTGGTTCTTGATGCCAAAAGGGGGAGAAGCAGTTAGCAGTAGGGGAGAAGGCAGCAGAGGATTAAGGGAGTAGGTAGCAGTAGTAAGAAGGAAAGTTTAGGAAGGATCAATCTTTTTATATCGCTATCTATCTATGGTTGTTTGTATAATGAACTCTATTTGCTTTCCATATCGTACTCAACTTAATTTGAACTATTTGCTTTTATTATGAGAAACTCTCTTTGCTTCATTGAATGTGTGAATTGTGTTTGGAATTATATCTCATATCTTTCTCCATTTACTTGTACCCCATCATTTATTCAGGGGGAGCTTTGCGCTTAATTGTGGATACTTCTACTTTAACATATTTCTTTATCTCTGAAGTGTTTGTCATCAATTACCAAAAAGGGGGAGATTGAAGATCTAGGCCCTATGTGAGTTTTGGTAATTAATGATAAACATGCGTTTGAGGACTAATATTTTTCTTAAGTGTGAAGGAAATGAGTAGGTCCCGCGCAAATGGAGCACAAGATGGAAACCCGAAGATCTGGACGTTTAAAGGCTACGGCAAAAGGTTTGAAGGAATCTAGAAATTGATCGAGGTGTTTGGAGCGATCATTTAGGCTAGGTTTAAATTTTGTTTTTGCCGTACTATAAAGAGGGGTTGCATCTTGGTTATGAGTTGATTTTCAAGTGCCAAATTTGCATTGCATATAGTATCTTTTGATCATGTGTGATTGTTGCAAAAGTTGCTATTTTGGCAAAATCCTTGAAAAATCATTGCAGCATTTTGTTGGAGCTGTCTGACCCTGGCGGTCTGACCGACCATGTGGGTCCGGTCAGACCGGCTGGAGTTGGACGGTCCGACCGGCCAGGGGGCCGGTCCGACCGGGTTGCGCAGGGCAGAATACTGCTGGTTTACAGAGCCGACGGGAGCACTATCGGTCCGACCGAGCCGATGGCCGGTCAGACCGGGTAGGGCCGGTCCGACCGGGCCAGCTTGGCCGGTCAGACCGAGGCGTCCTGTCACATCAGTAAAACGGCTAGTTTTCTAGCCGTTGCAGTTGAGGTCGGTCAGACCGGCCCAAGATGGGCGGTCATACCGACATTGCGCAGAGAGCCACCTAACTTGTGTAACGGCTAGTTTTTGGGTGTGTGGCTATATAAACCCTTGCTACAGCTCCTTTGCTAGACTTTTGGCATTCATTTGAGCATACTTGAGCACAAGAGAGTCTCTCCCACCATTGAGCACTAATTTGAGCACTAGTGAGGTTGGGAAGAAAAAGAGTTGATCAAGTGATTGAGTGAATTGCATTGCATTGGCATTTTGGCACTTGATCCTCTTCTCCTAGCTTTGATTGCAGCTTGTTACTCTTGGAGATTGCCATCTCCTAGACGGCTTGGAGAAGAAACCGGTGATCTCTCCTAGAAGGTTGTGGAGGAGACCCGGGAGGTTGTGAAGGTTGGAGCTCGCCTATCCGGAGTGGAGAAGAGCTACCACTAGTGATCGAGGCCCGAGAGTTGCACTTCCGGTGCCGGCTCATCTTCAAGCTAATTTCTCTTTGAGAAATCTGAGGCTTGGTGAAGAGAGCGGTCAAGTGAAACTCGCCTCAACGAGGACGTAGGAAATTGGCAAATTTCCGAACCTCGGGATAAAATTCGGTTGTCTCTTGTCCCTTTTATCTTTGAGCAAGTTAAATTGTGCTAGCTTACTTTTCTAGAGTAATCTACTTGTTCTAGCTGTTCGCTACCATTATTTTAGGTCCTTGATTATTGTTTAGCTAAAATTGATTTAGTTTTAAAAACCGCCTATTCATCCCCCCCTCTAGTCGGTACATCGATCCTACAGTCACCCGCAGGTGCAACTTGACCCATCTCCAATTGGTGGCCTCGGTTTGGAACAACCCATACCTTAGTTAGGACTTACCCACTAGACTTGTGGTTAGTACGTAAGTGTATTGCAACGGATCCCTCAGACCGGTCCTTATAGTGCCCCGGGTGCTACCGACCAATGCCCTAGCTTGCACCCGGAACCCACCATGCATACACTCACAACCATAACTCATCACCAACAGAATTTCCAAGGATAAGAAGTAACGGGGGTCATATAATAGAACCATTTTGCTACGACTCATTTTTATCCTATAGCGATCGTGTCAATACATTGGACACTAGATAATATCATTGATCATATGGTGACAAGGAGGTTAGGCGAGATAGCATGGCTTGGGTTGCACATCAAGGTCGGGGGATCCTAAATAAATATATTGTAAGGGTTCATTTGACTAATGCATGTATAACCTATGGGTTTTAGCGATAGTTTAATCAAACATGGGTTCAGTATGCTCAAAAGAATTGGTTTGGTGACTTGCCTTGTTCAGCGAAAGGCGAGGGAGGGACTTCCGGGAAGTATTCCGGCTCCTCGGCGACGTCGTAGTCTTTTTAATATAATAAAGTAAAATAAAAAGAACACATTCAATTAAACAATATAGCATTACATTATAAGCACATAAGTTACAGTTGGTCTGATTAAAAATAAAATAATTTCAATTGTTAAGGTTCTGTGGTTTATCTCATAAATAAATTTTAAAGGAATTTAAAAAGTAGTCCTTTTTAGAAAGGGGTTATTCTCATTTTTAAGTTCTCTAATAAATTTAAAATGAAAGCTTCATAGAAAACTTAGTGATCTGTTCATATCATCATGAAATAAATAAATTCAAACTCTACTGAAATTTAAATAATTAAAGTTACATTTTTAACCTAAGGGTATTTAAACATCTATTTAAATAAACATGAAATGTCCAATGTAAACCTACTGTTTTTATTGTATAAACATGTAGAGAATAATATTATGAATTTTCTGAAATTGGAATGGCAATTTTTAGAGTTCAAATGCGCTAGATATGAATTTTACAAGTTTTAAACCTTTTCTGGAATTTATTTTCAAATTTTAAATCCCTCGGGTCCACGGTGAGCCAGGCTCACGGTGAACCCGCGCACTGTGCGCGTGCGCCGGGTCGATCTGGACTGTCGGATCCAGATCCGACGCGCGAGGGCGAGGCGGGGCGCGTAAGTTGACGTGGACGGCCAGGATTAAAACGTTCGAAGGGGTACCACATGGACGCCCGAGATCGCACGCCGGTTTTAAATGAAAACGAACGCGTGAGATCGCACCGTACCGCTTCACTCAGATCCGACGGCCCGGATTAAACCGAACAAATGATTTAATCCCAAGCGTTGCATCTGGATCGCACGGCCAGGATTGAATCCGGCACAGTGCGTGTCGGGGGGGTAAAGTACCCCTTCTTCTCCGACTCCGGCGATGCGACGGCGAGCGATTCCGGCGAGGTCGAGGGTTATCTAGTCTAGCTAGGACTAAAAACGGAAAGGGGTACCGAGGGGAACAAAAGGGTACCCTTGCGGTGGTCCGGGGTCGACGGGGTGAGGCCGGCGACGAGCGGTGGTGGCGAAGGTTCTCGGTTCCTCGGTGGGGACGGCGATCCGGCGAGGTTCGTCGTCGACGAAGTGGTGGCCGAGGTCGGTGAGGTCCGTGCGGTCACGGCGGTGCGGTCGGCGAGGAGGGAGGGGGACTCCGGCGACGGCGAGCGGAGGCTGGAGGCGGAACCGAAGGAGTGCGCTAAAAAGTGAACTACGGGCGCTCTGTTTGGTCCAGGGTTGCGAGGGTGTGGGGGTCGAACGCGGCGGAGGCAGGGGGTTTAAATAAGGCGTCGGAGGGGGCTCGCATGCAAGGAAAGCCGGGGGAGAGATTTAAGTCGCCGGCGAGGGCTCGGCCATGCACGGAGCTGCGTTCCCGGGGGCTTAAACGCGTGCCTTTATGGGTTTAAATGGGCGGTGGGCCTCGGGGAGTTAATGGCCGGCGTCGGTTTAACGGGAGGGGGAGCCGGCGAGCGGATCCGAGGTGAAGTTCTCGCCGGCGGGATTAGGGGGGGCCTGGCGCGAGGTTGAAGGCGAAGCTGACAGGTGGGGCCTACTGGCCAGCGGGCGTGAGCGAGCGGGGTGGCGACTGACGGGTGGGGCCGCGGTGTCAGGTTCGCGCACGAGGGGAGGAATTCGGCGCCGACAGGTGGGGTCCGGTTGTCAGTCTAAGGGGTGCGAGGTAACGGGTTGGGCCGGCCGGGAGAGAGAAAGGAGGGAGGGGAGCCCATTACTGTTTTCCAAGGTTTTCTGATTAAAATAATTGCAGAAAATGGTTTAAACCTTTTGGGGCATTTCCAAAGTGGGTAAAAATTTGTAAAAATTCTCAAAAACATTTCTTGGCCTTGGGAGTCTATACAAAAATTTTCAGCTCCTGGTTTGGCCATCTACTCTATGTTGTAGTTCAAAAGGGTATAAAAGAGTATTAAAAGTATTTTCAGAAATATAAATTCCAAGAAATTGAATTTAATAATATTTTTATTGTTTTGAAAATTTGGGGTGTCACACGTTGTCAACTTGATGCCTTATGCACCTTTCGTAAGCTTGGAAAAACACTTGAGGACCTCATCAGAACTAATATGGTATTAAGGGACTTTGGCAGCAACACATCGAACACAATGGGAGTGTTGAATGCAGAACTGACGGTTGGGAGCAAGACGATGTCGACTACCTTTTTCGTTATAGAAGGAAAAGGATCTTATAGTCTACTGCTGAGGCATTATTGGATACATGTAAATTGTTGCGTCCCCTCGACAATGCACTAGATCCTAGTGCACTGGGTCGGCGATCAGGTGGAAATCATCCCCACCGATAAATCGGTTAACATAGCGGCAACCAATTTATCCATACGGGAGATAGGAGTCGTCTGTCTATCAGGAAAGTGTGAAACCAAGGGTGGTTTCGGTCTAGATGATGAGTGATTGACAAGGATGAGTGTTAAAGCGGTTGAGTTGTTGAGAGTTGGTTTGAGTGCATCGAGGGATTCGATGTAAAAGTAAGGAATGTGTGTCGAGGGTTTTGGCGATGCGTCGCGTTCTTATTTTGGCTTGTCTTGGATGTGCAGGGTGGAGATGCTGACCGATTGTCGACGGCGAGTGATCAAGGGTCAAGCGGGGAGCTCGATGCTGGAGGATCAGGGAGGCTGGGCGAAGTTGGAGAAGATCTCAAGAGTTCACGAAGAGATCGAGCAAGACTTGGACAGACGGTTGACTGTGATGACGTGACGACCGGGTCTGCGAGAGGGAGGCCAGGACAAGCATTCAGGAGGCTCGAGGGGATCGAGAGTGGAAGTGGCTTGATGGCGCTCGGAGTCGCGAAGCGGTGTCACGAGTCTAAGGGTTGAGAGGCTTTGTCGGTTTTTGCTAAAAATCATCGAAACTTTAAATGTTTTTGTTAATTCAATAAAAAGGAGTCTAGTGTTAGTTTAAATATTTCAGTTTTATAGTGTATCCTTTTGATATAATTTTTAGAGTGGTTCTACTATGAAAATATATTAAAAGGAGAGTCTAATTGTAATTTTTATTTTAGGACTTATAGGGTAATTTTCCGAATGTGCAAATCTGAAATTACCAAGGGGTTATGTGTAAAAAGTAGCTTCTAGAAGTGGTTGGCTGTGGGGATATTATCCTCTTGTTGGCTAGAGCCATGGACAACTTTTTGCTCAGTCCTTCCAATCAAAAACAATGAGAAAAACTCTGTTTGAAGATAATTTGACGTGATACAGTGTTGCCTGGTTTTTCCTTGATCGGCTACAGGAACGAGTAGAAGAAAAAGTCTGGGCGCATGAGGTAAATCAGTGTAGATTCAATTTTGTGATGCATTTTCTGGTGAATCTAGTGAAGAAGTTTATGTTGATGTTTATACAACTTTTGTTGAGGATGATTTGAATGATCTATTTTTGAAAGTTGCATGTGATTTCTGCAATATTTTCTTGATCTTTTTTCTGATCAAAGGAGGCACCACAACACTAAAAATTACTCTTGGAAAATTGTTTCAGTTTTTGGTTTGGCCCTTTACATGTTTGATGAAATGTTTCTTCTATGATTCATCATCTAACCCAGGTTGTTTTCCTTGATTTGAGTGGTTTGAACTAATTCTAAGTACCTAGTTTTGAGTTATTTTGATTGATTAAAACAGTGAACATATTATCTCTTTGATTCTGAAAAATTTTCAGCACTGTTTGTACTGCTGGTTGAGGAGATGAATCTATTTTGGGTGAAAAAGATTTCAGAGATCTTTTTACTGATTGATTATAGTTGCTGTTAAATGTTGATGCTCTTTACTACATATGTCTATGTTTTGCTTCTGAACTGATTTGAAATAGAGTTAAACATCTCTGAAATTGAAGCATTCTGACACAACTCAAACTGAATCTGTTTTTGAACATTTACACTATTCCTCATCTAATTTGTGTCATATTCTAGATTATTGAAAGGAAGTCTGTTCTGAAACTGAACTTGTTGTTCTCAGGTTTTTGATTCACAACTTGTGTTCTCTCTGATCATGTACAAGGAGTTTACTAAAGTTTAATGTGTTGAACTTACATTTGAGTTGAGTTTGTGTGTATTTAATGGTTGATATTCATTGTATATCAGGAGTAAATTTTGAATTGACAGAAACATTGCTCTGACCTTAATTTAAATGATTTTAGAAGGGTGGTTCAATATTAGTATACACATTTTAAGTCAGGTTTGACTATTTCAATGATCTGATTGAATTGAATCAGTATTCTAAAGTTTGTATTTAGGTATAGAAATTTTTATTCAGAAAAGTGTCTTTCACTGAATTCAATTCTAATCTTCAAATCTGAGTTCCTGAAATTTCTGTATTGGTACTAAATACAATATTGTTCTTGTTGAATATGCAATATGTGTGGAAGTACAATTAGATTTCAGTACTTTAGTTGAGAATTGAATTCAGTTTACTAGCATAAATTAAATATGTTCAAGTTCAGATCTGGTTCAGTTAAATCTTCAAATTTCTTTAACCTGCAAATCTGAACTGAATTATATTTGTCTCTGAATTCTATTCTGAATTAAAATCTGAATTTAACTGGTGGTACTGTTCTTTGTTCAAGATTGTTCAAATGTGCAGAAATGTGAGTTGAGCAGAAGTGATTGATTGAATTGTTATTCAGATAGAAATAGAAGGTTATCTGAACAGATTTTTGCTCTGTTTTCAGTAATTAAATAGTGAATCAGGAATCTGTTTTCAGAATTGAGATTGAGTTGAGTTTATTCAGTTCTGTTATTTGAATTGATTGATCAATTGTTGCTCAGATTAGTTCAGATTTTGGCACTTCTGTATTATCAAATCAAAATTGAAATTGAGTCTGAACTTTAATTGTAATCAGAATTGAATTTGTGTTCTGTCAAACTGCAAAGTGTTTTCAGAGAATTGTTTGATATAAATCTGGTTCATTTTTGTATTTTGAATCAGATTGTTTAGTAGATCAGTTTGAAAATCTGGAAATCAATGATTGACTGCTATATCTCAACTGCTGTTTGCTAAACACTATGGAATTGAAAAATTGAGAGGACTAAACAATTTTCAGAACTGAAATTTGTGATGAAATTAAAACCTGAATTCTGAATTAATTTGAAATCTGTTTTTACTGTTCATCATCCAAATTGTTTCAGAAGTATTTAGAAATTGTCCCAATTTTGTAATCTATTTGGAGGTGTCTGATTTGTATTGAATATGTAATTTGAAATCTATTTTGAATTTGAACGTTGAATTCTGAATCAAAACTGAATTTGTGTACTATTCATCGTCTAGATTTTGTCAAAAGTATTGAGTGTACAATTGGGATTAAATTCTGTAAAGCCATTTCAAATTGTGCATCTCTGAGTTTTCTGAATCTCCGAGTTTTCTGCATCTCTGAAACCTGTCGGAGGTTCAATGATCGACACCTTCTGGTCGATTGTTCATTTGCCGATATAGCAGTTGTAGTTCGAAGTTTCAAATACCGACAATACAGATCGACTGTTCAAACTCCGATTTGATCTGAACTGAATTTTGAAACACGCTTTTTCTCTTATTTGCATTGTTTGATTCAGACTTGAAATTTGAATTTTGTATAGGTGCGTTGGGGTGTTTTGAACAGGCCATCATATTCATGAGAATTTGTCGAGGCACCTATTCACCCCCTCTAGTTGCCATTCCGATCCCACAAAAAGGCTTTGGATGGCAACTTTTTCTTGAAGTATCAGATAATGGTATCAACCCGATCAACGAGGCGAAGAAAAGCCAAAAGCAGTACAAAGATGGAACACTGGGTGATGTTGTGAATATTAGAAGATGAAGGGTTTCGGCTGGCAATTAATGAATATGAAAGAATCGTGCGAATAGACGTTTGAGAAGACGTGGTGGCAGGAGATGATGATGGCCGATAATTTTGAAGCATCAGAGGCCATTTAATGCTCTGAAACTGGGGGCATGTGTTGATGCCAAGATTTGGTAAATCCCAGGGCCCACCATAGATGCCACACAGTCAACAGAAGTCAAAGAGGTCGAGTCAAAGAAGCTCGTCCATGATGTGTAACATGACCGGATAGGAAGAGCCGATGGTGACAAAAGTGAGAAGAAGATAAAGATTATCCAGAATTGGTTAAGATAGAATACTTGGACGATAATTCTCTGGACTATAAATATATAGCCCTTAGCTAGGTTAAAAACACATCTCTGTCAAACAACTACTCGGTGCATCACCACTTTTTTTCAAGGTTAATCTCGGTGGGGTTCAATACTCAGAGCTAGGCTGCATTGTTTCGATCTCCGATGAAGAGGTGAGTCCCGCCACCCCCGACAACCATGCCGACTAGGTCAGTATCCTCAAGGCTGCATCAATTTGATCTCTTGAGGTAAACATCGAAATAGTACGGTCGTTGGTTTATCTCGGTATATTAGCTAGGTCTAAGGCTGCATCAGATTGATCTCTTAAATTGATGTGATCTAGGTGTGGTAGTTTGAGGCTTCATCGGTTAAGTCTGACATCTCTTACTATTGTGTCTTTTTCATGTTGTATACCGTTCATATAAATAAAGCATGCTCAATACTTTCACATATTATAAAGATCATCGTGATTAGCTACTGTCTTGGTTAGGTCCGATCCAGTTTATTTTGATGATTTTCATGATATACACATGCTATCTGGTACGTTTTTATTTATTTCTATCAGAGTACAAGCCGATGGGTTATCTTCAATTTAATGCTACATATTATTCGCCATCGGAAAAGCGATAATCGGTCCATACATGCAAACTGCCCATCTCATCGGCCGATGGCATGCTCGTCCGACCGCTTTGCCCGTGGTCATCGGCCCTATGGCCGATCGACATAATAGTCCACGATTATCCTATCCCCATTGCAGTCATCGGCTCGATAGTCGATATGCTATGCTAGTGATATTATTCTTTATGTTTCCTTATCAGTTGTAGGGTCAAACTGAAAGGCACGTCTTGAACCCTTTTTTGAGAACATAGGACCTGCACTGGAGTTAAGCGGATCTCCCAGGTCACGTGTGTGTTAAAGTGTGACCAAAAAATGCACCAACACATCCACACACACTACAGGAAATGGACCACAAAATCCGTGTGAACTAATTAAACTTACTCGTAGTTACTTTATCACCAACGTTGGTCAGGAGATAAAATTACTACAACAACCAAATTTGTTTCACACATTTCTTAATTTGTTTGATGTATTTGCCTTTAATGCAATCGATGCATTATTCAAAGTCTGAAAATACTAAAGGCGGGAAAATTGATTCATTAACTAGACGTTCAATCCCCCCTCGAAATATGGCCGAAAGAACAATGCCATAATTTCGAAGATATGTCATCAATTTTTTTGTTCTTATCCTTATTCTCAGATGATAGAGTTATTCTAAGAAAATAAATAAAGTTTGTCATGCTCAAAGGCAATACCAAACAAATTTATTGTCTAAAATTTGATGTAATTTCATCCACCATTCCTATTCATCCATTTTGGGAACTACACGCAATCTTTCATGTGGTGTCCCTTCTTTTTTGTAATGTCTGCATACACCCTTCGGGACATCATGTTCCTTCATATGAGCTTATAAGAGGAGTCATTAGCATCATTAGATTATCTCTTATAAGGCTTCTTCCCTTATATATATGCTGCACGTGGTGACATGAATCATCACGTTCTTCTTAATTCTTACATACAGTTTGAAATCAGCTTCTACAAACTTTAGCGCTCTACTGCGAGTTGTAGTCGATCAGAAAATGATCATAATCTTTAGTATGACATCATAATCAAATGAACGAAAAAAATATTTTTGAGCTCCATGTCTAAGGGTTTCCGTTCTGAAACCATGTTGCTCATCATTAGTATGTGTTTCTTAATTAGCGTGCTACCATACACCTTGGAAGAGTTAGTGTATTGACCCACTCCATGATAGAGCTCTTAATAACCATAAGATATTTGTGATTTGACTGATTTCACATAGTACGATCTATGTTGTATTTTATTCTTATTTATGCGAAGTCCTATTACCTTGTGACAAAAGCCTATTGACTCTCACCCTCACAGATCATGGGCTCTGTGGGCTTAGTGGGATAATCATGTGTCAATGCAAGATCGATATCCCATAGCGCAAACACAATCTTAGTACTTTCTCTCCATGAACTGAGAGGCTCAATGACGCAGAGCTGACTTAGTGTATTTCTAATAAGGAACAATATCAAAGAAGGTTAATGTTGATAGCAGAATTTGGTACTAATGGCTAAAGTAGACAAAAGTCAAAAATGTGTGTCGTCCCTAGCAAGGGCCGGTCCAATAGTCATTGTGAGATCGGTCAGACCGGCCATGGATCCCTGGTCCAAATGGTTTCAGTTGGCCCGTCCGAGCGGCACATAGGCCCGGTCTGACTGGTAGAGGCCAAGTCCAACCCCAAAACGAGTAATCTCGGGAGATTTTATCTTAAATCTATTTTTAATGACTTGGACTCATACCCTAATCAATCTAGGATGGGGAACATGCCTAAGGACAACAATATCAACCCCTATATAAAGGGTTAAGGCCGATTCAAAGTGGACTCTCTCTGTCTCTCTCAAAATCCAATCTAATCTATCCACATAAAATCGTTCTTTTTAATCTATTGTTTCCTTTGCTTACTTGCACTAGGTTTAGCCATAGCTCATCCATCTTTGTTGGTTTGCGTCGTAAACTCGTTGTCCATCACGTCGTAATCGTGATAATCCTTGTCGATTCACTTGTGAATCGTCCATATTGCCCTCATAAAGGGTCTTTCGATCTAATCTAGTATTTCGGTCTCCAGACCGAGTTGCTACTGTTTTTAGGGTTCTTGCAGGGTCCAAGACATCAATCTTCATCAACGAGGACCCACTGTGTCGAGCTTTATCATCAACACGCGCATCGGTGAGTCGAGGCAGTTCTTGCCCCGATTGCCGGTCTGACCGGCGTGTGCCGCCGTTCTGACCACCACGGCACCGTCAGTCCAACCGGTGGTGTGCAGCCGGTGCGACCGGGTTCTGGTGACCGGTTCGACCGTCCCTGGTGGTTGCTCTGGCTACCTAGTGACTCTAGTCTCCTCGCAACGGATGAGGATCGTCGGGTGACATGATGTCAATGTTTTTTTGGTGTTATATCATAAGATTGAATTGTCAACAGTTAATAGCATACATAATATGACACATACAAATTTAACTTTGGTCAAAATCAGCGGCACTCCATCGAGCCGGTTCATGGCGTCGATATCTCGGCCGATCTAATGGGCGAGTTGGCGATGAGCGGCAATGACCCGAGGACATCTTCTCGGACTCCGGCAAGGTGGATCCAACAGTGGCATCAAGGTGAGTTCATCCACCTTTCACCCTTGATTCTGACATTAGGGTTAGGGTTATGGTTTAAAACCCTAACCCTAATCCCCTTTCTTATTTCACCAGTTGATTTTTTTCAAAAAAACTCTTCTGATATTAGGGGTTTTCTGAGGTCTTATCTTACGGATCTTAGGGATTTGCAGAGGGTTCCAGGTGTTCTTACTGCGGGAGTTCTTAGGGATTTTCCAAGAGTTCTTGCAGGGTTCATAGAGGGGTTCTGAGTTGGGGATTTGCTGATCTGAGCGGTCACATCAGTTCATGGTGATCCGAAACCAAAACCCTAGCTATTCTAAACTTAGAACCTGCTTTGATACCATTGAAGGGGTAGCCTTAGGGGATCTCTAGGTCTAGCACTAGCAGGGTGGTTCTTAGGAATTAAACATGGAAAAATTCTTAGGAAAAACATGGAGAAAACCAAAAGCATAGACACCTTCAGTGTTCGGCTGTGAGGGCGACACCATGGTAGGGTCCTGGCGTCGTGGTCTGGCGATCCGCAGAGAAAAGTTGAGGGGGTTTCCCGACTCTCCGGCGCGCACACACAAATCAAGTTAGGGATTTCGGAAAAGCTAAGCATGTGAACGACCAACCATTCGCATGCTCTGTGTTCCCCTTTTATTGTGTATCGTGCGCAGGGGCTCTCAACCATAAATCAGTTAGGCGCCCCCGATCAGGGGCTAGAGATGAGGGATCAGTTGGGAGGTCCGAGTGTGAGAGAAGGAGAGGGATTCGGTCCCGGCCCCCTCTCTTCCGGAGATCTTAAAACCAACATGTATCCGCTAATTTCCCATGGCAATTCAGTTTATCTGTGAACTGAATAATTTTTGAATGCCCTTGTTTGTAGCCTTGTTCATGTATCTAAAAATAACATCAGGAAGCTTTATATTGGTACGTACATTAAATTGAGTAGCAGTGATTATAGTTCTAACTGGAAATTTTGCACATTACATTTCCTACAATTAGGAAATAGGGATGCATTATCTGTTTTTAGGGCTTTTTGGAACATAAGAATAGTGAAACCTAGGAATAGAAAAAACAAAAGACTTTGATACAAAATACAATACATCTTGTTGAGTATTTACACAGTATGCATACAGCATACGGAAGTACGTGTTTGTATACGCTCGTCGTCGCTGTGCGCGAACCGTGGTGAGGGCAGCCATAAATTCCAACAGCATAGCCGATCAAATGGAGCGAAACAAATTAGGCGCGAACAAAAGGAAGTCCTGACATCGGTTGATCCGTACGCGCGTCTCTCTCGTCGACGACGGCAACGACGGGCTCCTGGCCGGGCGGCGCCGGCGGCGCGTCGAGGTCGGAGCGGCAGACGGGGCAAGTGGTGTGTGCGCCGAGCCACGAGTCGATGCAGGCCGTGTGGAAGGCGTGGCGGCAGACGGTGAGCAGCCGGACGGCGTCGCCGCCGGCGAAGTTCGACAGGCAAACCGCGCACTCGGGCGGCGCCGCGGCGGAGGCCTCGAAGCGCACCGTGGGGAAGGAGGCGAGGATGGCGGGGTCCAGGCCGGGCAGCTTGCGCGGTGCCCCCGAAGGCGTGGTTGGGTTCTGCACGGAGTCTTCGCCGTCGTGGAAGCCGCCGCGGTGGCGGTGGCGGCGGCGGAGCCAGAGGGAGACGAAGTGGAGAAGGTCGCGGAGGAGGAAGATGGAGAGGAAGCAGAGGAGGAGGACGAAGAGGATGAATACAGGCAGCAGCGTGGGGAAGGACTGCCGCGGATCGGGATTCGGCGGCGGCGGCCTGGAAGAAGAAGAAGACGATGCGGGGATGACGGGGTCGTGAGGGGCGTTGAGGAGTCGGCGCGCGGCCATGGCCAGCGCGTCCATCGGCGGCGTGCGTGCATGGATGGAATTAGTAAGAGTGGGAGAAGACCACACATGCACGCGCAAGGTGGTTGGACGAGACGCGCGCGGGCATGGGTGGTGCTGCGGTGGAGGGTAGGGTTGGACGTCAGTGTTGGGCGCGCGAAGCCGTGAGCTTTACGGCTGAGGCCGGCATGCGAAGGCGACGCCAGGACGGCCCGACATGGACATGCAGCTAGCTAGGCCGCCTCCGTCGATCACATGCCACACGCCGGGACGTGACGTGACTCATCATCCAATGCAACAATCCATCTAGCTGCAGCTAACTACGTTTTCCAGTTTTAATCCTCACTTAAATACGTGTTTCTTCTGTTTTCTTCTCACCGTCAGCACCGTACCTTTGACCAGGGGCGGAGCTTCCATGGAGCAAGGAGTGCAGTTGTACCTCAAATTTTTTTAGAAAAAAATTAATATACATATGCTTTTATATGTTTTTGGGCCGAAATGCCTCCAACACCCCAAAACGGCCCATTTCCTAGCATATGTCTCCTTCTCTCCAGACTCTCCTCCTACCCCATCCTCTCGTACAACTGCTCCCAAGGCGAGCCACAGCCACAATGTCACGCATAGGCTCCTGGCCTCCTACACGCGGCACGCCACGCCGCCCTGCCGGCTGCCGGCATCGGCCGCTGCCCCTGTCTTCCGTCACCCCCTTTCTACCACCAAGGTTCCAGCGCCCCTGCCTTTCACCGCCCCTCTCTACCGCCAAGGTCTAATGCTCTCTTCGGCCATTCCGCCACCCCTGCCACGGCACAAACCAGCGTCCGGCGACACCACCAGGCACCAGCCCTCCACTGGCGGTCGTCGGCTTCCCCCCTCCGGCCCAGTCCTCTGTGGCTCCTACCCTAGCCTCTTTGTCAGTCGTTTGTTGGAGCTAAGCTTAACGATGGCTAAGATAGTGCATGTGTTCACATTAAGTTAGTTAGTTTCAGTTAGCGTCGTGTCAGTTAGTAGCGGCATGCTCTCGGGTTAGTTCGGGGCTTGCCCTGGTCATGCGCACGCCCGCGCTGCGTCGTGAGGGTGTGCGTCATTGGCTACTCGCCGCCAAGGTCGGGTTGCAAGCATGCGTGGGATGGCGCGCATGGCTTCCGGATCGTGGAGCGAAAGTAGTTGTTTTAGTTATTTCCTAACCTTCGTTATAAGCAAAATAGACTCAGAAAATGTTGCAACGATGCAGCACAAAAAATAACGTCCTTGTGAATTGTCTCTCGCGTGTATGAGTTGATCATACGAGCTGCAAGTTCAACAATTGGTATCAGAGCCTAGGAGGGGCAGGAGAATGTCGTCGTCGTCGAGCACGCCGAGCACGCCAGAAAGGTCCAACGCCGGCGAGAAGATCATCACAAGCAGCAGCGTCGTCGAGCTCCCGGTGCTAACAAGGACAAATTATCATGAGTGGTCCTTGGTCATGCAAGTGAGCTTGGAGGCGCTCGGGCTGTGGAAGGCGGTGGAAAGCGAGAAGGTCGAGCGACGGGACGACCGCATGGCGCTCGTCGTGATCCTGTGCGGCATCCCCTCGGAGTTGAAGGCTACGCTCGCCGTAAAGAAGACGGCGAAGGAGGCATGGGAGGCAGTGAAGGTCCTTGCGAATTGTCTCTCACGTGTATGAGTTGATCATACGAGCTGCAAGTTCAACATCGTTCACTGTTTCGCTGGTAAGTATTTGATTAATTTACTGTTTGTGAAATTCCTAGACAACTATGCAAGAGATTCATGTGCCACCATGTGATGAAAACATTTCTCTAGACTTTGCTCAAGACAGAGTGGATTCACCGAAGATAATTTGGCTAGAACAGCCTGGAAATAGGGATGAACACCATTGTTGTTGAATCTAAGGTTAAAACAAAGAGAAAAGGTATGGGTTTCTTGAAACGAGAAAAAGGGTGCCCATCTAAATTTATATTATTGTTTACATATTTGTATTATTGTTATAATTGTGATTGCCCATTTAGATTGAGTAAGTTTCCGCTATATTACTTTTGAAATTATGATTGCCTCATTTTTGCTATATTACATATGTGTTTTGTATTATGTGTAAGTTTGCACCCCCATTATAAAATTTCTAGGTCCGCCACTGCCTTCGACTTTCGTTCGACACCGGAGGCGTTGATGACAGGATGCACCGACATGGCGACAGGGCAAGTGGAGGAGACTGGAGGGTGGAACGGTCGGATATGGATAGCCCCTCTTTTCTTTTCTTATTCTATATTTTTCTTCCAATCCAAAACCACAATTTTTATCACTTATTTTATTTTATATTATATGTTTTCTCTTGAAATTATATTTAAAATTATATATATATATCCAATACATATATTTATTAAACCTAAATATGTAACTAATAGAGTTTGAAAAAAACTATTTAAAGACAAATAAAGGAAAACCATGTAATATTATCTGTGGGCTTACAAATTGTGATCTAAAATTTCATTCAATTAAAAACTACCCTACTATATAATTGGTGAAGTTGTGTGTCCAAATATATGACATATATTCAATTTTATCACCTCGCTATCTTAGCCATTCCCTCTAATCTAATCTCCTTTCTAGCCCTATCTGCATTGTATCGCCTGGAGAATCGACATTTCCCCATGCCGTTGATGCCTTATCTGCCCCACTCTAGCGCGCTCCTCACCACTGACCCATCGCCCGCCAACTCATTGAGCACCCGTGCTCGGCCACACTGATGTGCGCATGTGCCTCGTCGCGCCTCGTAGCGCTCAGCCATGCTCGGCCTCTTCTTGCCGCACCCGTCGTTCTTGGCCTCGTCAGGCCCTGTCCTGCCTTCTATTCACACTAGAACTTAGACCGACACACCATCGGCTAGGAGATCCAAGTGAAAGAGAGCTGATAGGTTGTCGATGGTCACTAACAAGCGAAGACTGGATGTGCATGTCATAGACGGACACTTCATTTGGTAGTTAAGTAGATAAATTAGTTAGGATTTTGCATTATCTCTAGATGACGAGTCAACCCGGATATAAATATGTAAGAACGGGGTCATCATAAACATAATCAATCAATCTTGTCAAACAAACTCTTCGGCACATCGCAACCTATTAGGTATGTAGAATTAGAGTGATTCTCAATCGGAGCTATGGCTGCATTGGTTAGGTCTGATCTCTAGCTTCAACGAAGATAGCCTGTTGGTAAGCTGATTCATGTGACCATGTCTTTCTTAGTTGTGTCTGATACTATGATCAGACGGAGTAGGTTTGTTAGTCATCGATTGAATACAATATTATCATATGTTTTACGTGCTTTATATATTAAATCTTTGTATTCGCCAATCATGACATGTTAGGTTGTCAGACTAGATTAGATCATATGTTAATTGGCAACAGCACGCTGTCTCGGTTAGGTCTGGTCTGTGGCATTAGCGAGGTTGCATACTGGAAGATCTAGTTCAATGGGATAAGATGTCGTTCGTCGGGGTTTCTTCCGATGAGTTATCTATTACTTTGTTGATTGGATTTGTTATGATCTTTATGCTCTTGATAACTTGTCTTCATACTGCATCGATTCAGTTTAAACTATAAAACTTGCTGCACCCTATCGTGCTTGGCCGCTGTTGACGCTAAAATCTATCGGTAAAGCACCAACGGACACTGATGTCAGTTCAACAATCCAAAAGCGCGCAGACACCTAGGGGTGGCCCACTAAACGTCACGTGACGCTAACACCGCATTCCAACGACCCTTGACCGTGACAAGGGATATGGGTGGAGTCGCCAGGCAATCAAACAATACTGAAATAATATTATTCAACTAACCAAAGTGTGGGGAAAGTGATCAAACCGGCCAAGTTAGGGCTAGTTGGACCGAAGTACAAACGGCGGTTAGGGGGTGTTTGGTTTGGGGTTGCTAAAGTTTAGGGACTAAACTTTAGTCCCTAAATTGCCAAACATGGGGACTAAAAGGGACTAAAGTTTAGTCCCTAAACTTTAGCCCTTTAGTCCCAAAAACCTTGCTAAAAGGGACTAAAAGTACTACTTACCTTTCAGCCCTCACTTTCTTTTAGTCCTTTAGTCCTTAGAACCAAACAGCAAGGGACTAAAGTTTAGTCCTATAAAAAAGAGGAGACTAAAGCTTAGTTTAGTCCCTAAAGGAACCAAACAGGCCCTTAGACTGGCCAAGACGGGCTGGTCAGGCCGAGAACAGACCATCGATTGGACCGGCGGTGCAAAGTGGTGATGCTAGGTCAGCTATGCGCCGGTAGTCAGACCGATCGTGCACCGTCGGTCAGACCGACACATGCCGGCACGGTGATGATGGGATCCAGAACGACCCGATCAGACCGTCCCTATGCCGTTAGTCAGACCGACAGCCAAGGAGGAGGCTCCCTTGGTTCACTAGCGATGGCTCCGATGAAGAAGGCTTGGTGCAGTATGTCTTGGCGAAGAAGTTGAAGCTGAAAACTCTACAAAACACCAAGAAATCAGAAGCAAATCATCCTATGGAACGAATTACCGATAAAAAATGATAGAAATCTATTATGGGGATTAAACGGATAATTCACAAGCGAACCGACAAGGATTACCGTGATTATGGCGTGATGGACGGTTGGTTTTTAGTGCAAACCAACAAAGATGGATGTTATGGCTAATCCTAGGGCAAGGAAAATAGTAGATTGAAAAGAATGATTCAAGGGATAGATTGGATCTATTCGGGTTTCAGAGAGAGTCCCTTTAAATCGGTATTGTCCCTATAATATAGGGGTGATCTTGACGTTTCTGGGCTTTAAATCTACTCTAAATTGATTAAAGTATACGTCCAAGTCGTTAGGATTTAGTTAGAGATCAAAACAACCCGAAACCAACTAAATTGGTTCAGACTCAGACTGGGTCGGTCTGACTAGACTTACAGGGCTGGTCTGACAGGGCCTAGTTCAGTCAAACCAAAGTGGCAATGTTGGTCAGACCAGTCTGTGCCGGGAAACTACATATTTTCAGCCAAAAGTACCAATTTTGACACTTTGACAATTTTGACCATTAATGTTATTTTTTGCTATCAACACTTGCCCTCTGTCTTTTGGCAAACTTGCCCTCAAGCATCTTGCCACACACTTGGAAAGTACTTTTTCAAATACCTACCATTTAGAGCTCTACAAAATTGCTCTCCTTGCAAAGACTCTAACAGATATGCATTACCTGAAGCGATTTCAACAACTTTAAAAGTACCTTCCCAACTAGGAGACCATTTACCAAACTTTGGGCTTTTAGTGCCTAAAGGCAAAATCGTATTCCAAACTAAGTCACCAACCTAAAACGATTTTGCTTTCACCTTCTTGTTATAAGCTCTAGCGACTCTTCTCTTGTCTCTTTATATAGCCTCTAGAGCCCTTAATCTATTATCGGTCAATTCTTCCAAATTGTCCTTCAAGAGAACTTCATAATCACCAACCGATAAGTCATCTTGCTTAAGTAATCTTAAAGAGCCAAGATTCACCTCTACGGGTAAAACGACTTCTTATCCATACACTAACTCATATGGACTTACCTTGGTAGCATCATGCTTCACTATTCTGCATGCCCATAACACCTCAAAAAGCACTTCATACCACCTTCTAGGAAACTTTTCAATCTTTTTCTTAATAAGCTTAATCACAATATTATTACTAGATTCGGCCTGACCATTGGCCTGACCATAAGATTTGGCAAAATCATGTACCGCTTTAGAGACAAATGAAGCATCCTGATCTGTAGTAAGAGTTTGGAGAATACTGATTCTATGTATAATGTGCTTCAAGATGAAATCAATTACCTCGTTGTGAGTCATATTCTTGAGAGGCACGGCCTCGGTCCACTTGGTGAAGTAATTTGTAGCCATCAACACGAACCGATGTCCTTTTGAATAGGAAGGATGAATTTCGCCGATGAAGTCCAAGTCCCAACCTCGAAATGGCCATGGTTTTATAATAGGATTAAGCAAAGATGCATGAGCAAGCTGAATATTACCAAACATTTGACATGCCTCACATCCTCTGTAATACCTAAAACAATCTTCAGTCATAGTCAGTCAATAAAAATCCGCTCTTTTTAGCATCCAACTCATTTTCTAGGCCAACTGATAAGTACCATAAAGTCCTTCATGTACTTCACACATTGGAAGTTTAGATTGATCAGCATTCAAACTTTTCAACAACACTCCATCAATTGTTCGGCGATACAACTCATCATCAAGTAACACAAAATTAAATGCTTGCCGCCAAACTTTCCGATCAACCCACTTGCTAGGATCTCTCAAATATTGAATAATTGGAGTTCTCCAATCACCCACATGACTCTCTGAAGTATTTGCCAAATCCTCACTTAAATTGTCCTTTAAATCAAAAATTTCAACTTGCCCCCGTGCCTCGAACCCTCTTGACACAGGGTTGTCAGACCAACCGTTGCCGGACGGCCGGCATGGGGCGGTTAGACCGGCCTGGCATGACCGGTCATACCTACCAGACACCTATGGTCGAACCGGCCTAATAGGGCCGATCAGACTGAAGTTTTATGACTTAGGTGACAGTTTTTTCAAGCATCGACTTTTCCTGTGCGAAAAATATACCTGTTTTGACTTGATAATCAGATGCTTTCTGAGCCAAAACATTTGCTACTGAGTTTGCTTCACTAGACACATGTGAAATTTCAAAGTTATCAAAAGTACCAATTATGTCTAGACATTTGTTTAAATAGCTATTTAACAAACCAATAAAATATTGAGCATCTCTAACTATTTGTTGAACAACAAATAGAGAATCACCATATGCATGAACAAGTTTAACACTCATGGAATCTATGTGTTCAAGTCGTAGTAATAGAGCTTCATATTTGGCTTGATTATTAGTACATTCTTGCGGTGGCGAGGGAGCAGGAAGGTTGTTGAGCAATGCGCCACAGCCGTCGCCGCCACCGCGCCACCACTGACATTCTTGCTGGCCACCAATGCCTCTGCCTTCTTGAGAAGACCGAGTACCGCCTCCAGCTCGGAAGCGCTGTGCTTATGGATGAGCCGCCATTCCTGTCCGCCGTGGTAGGGCGGCACGCCGTGGTAGGGCGGCAGAGCGGCCGCCGGAAAAGTCGTCGCCATCTTCATGTTACCCCGCGCAGGTGGCTCTGGACACGAACGGGCAAGTCCACCACTGACGTCAGGGGCGGAGCTCAATAGGGGTCAGGGGGTTCCTAGGAACTCGGGTCCAAAATTTTTTTAGTGTATATTAGCATTTTTTTACCATTTGTGCACCCCCTTAAAGTAAATATGGTGTACCATTTAAAGTGGTGCACCCCATCAATTTTTCTCTAGCTCCGCCACTGACTCACGTGCGACATCCTGCTCTACTCGAGGGGTCGAGCCGTCAAGGAGTAGATCGGGACGCTGGCCGATCGTGGTCGAAGTCGCCGACGAGATCGAATCGAGTGCGAGACGCCGAGACGTCTGCCGTTGCGGTGGGAAGGGGAGAGTCGGACTGTCGGAGAGAACGAAAGAGGAGACGCATGCTGGTAGAAATTTATAGGGAATGATAAATCGAGATGGGTGCCGCATCACGCGTGGAGTCCTTTGGTCCGAATCCCGGTTCTAAAAGTGGATTCTGCATGTATTATCTGACGGTCCAAAAGTCATTTAAAAATCGTACAAACAGATGAGTTTCAGATATTCGCTGCAAAATAGTATCATCGTGTTGACATTTTGGAGTATACAAGTCCACGGAATTATTTCTTTTTAGTCATATTAAACTATTTGATAGGCAAACTTTTCGTTTTTAGCATATGACACTTACAATTACACCCTATGTATGTGCCAGGTAATTAACTCAGGCTCTTCTAATCTGTTCTGGTTGAATCATTGATGCAGATTCCCTAAAAGGACTACTTTTTCCTGTTGAGTAAGGTAGTGTCAAACGACTCAACCACAAATAATATATATATTCACTATTTTAAATGAATATTAAATATAATATCATAATCATAACAAAAAATATTAAAATTATATAAGGATTTATAAATAAATATACAAGAAATATAAAAATATATACTTGACACCCAGCAGTAGGGGGCGTCCTCCCCCTTTCACCCCTTGGATCTACCGCTGGGTAGTGTTAGGTTTGTTGTATGAGGAGAAACAAACGATTTGGTTTCTGAATATGAGGTGATATAAATGTTTGGTTTGAGGAATACAATAGTATCGAGCTGAGTGGAATTGAACGATCCCTATAAAAAGAATTTTCTTGTTGATGTTGAACTTGGGTCTGTTTAGTTTAGATTTTTGAACCAGCTTCCTGGCTCGGAACCTAAAATCTGAATCAAACAATTCTTTTGGTCACCCAACTTGATTAGAATATGTAGATTCTCGTAATACAAATTTGAAAGCTGGTATAACCCAGATTTCACAGTTTCTCAGTTCAACTTTGAATGAATATTACCTACCATACTATTAAAATATATCAGTTCATGTAAAATTTAAAAAACTGAAAATTTAGTAAAATATATTATTTTAGTGTAATTTAAAAATATATAATTTTAATATAAACATTACAAAATTTCATGATTAGAATGATTTACATGTAAAATTACACATTAATAATGTAACTAAACATCATGAACTATCAAAATATAAATCTGTAAATATTTCAACCAAACAGCTTCTTACAACTCACATCTCACAGTAGCTTTTTCAGAATCTACAGCTCAACCAAACACACCCTATGTAATAGGAGGATTTTTTTGAAACACATGGTTCTGTATAGAATGGCTAGGGTGCTAGGTAGCCAACTAGAGGTGTCATACTTGGTGGCCGACAGGGCGGTGGTCCTAGGGGTAGGCGCCAGGGAGCGACACGGGGTAGACATGTGATAGGGGTGGAGGCGCTAGTAGAGGCGCGAGGCAACGACCAGGTGTAGGGCAAGTGTGGGTGAGGGCATGACACGGGTGGGGATGAGAGCTAGGCAGAGGTCCGACACCTTGAGGGCAAGGATGGCAGCTTGGCATTGGTCTAGCATGACCGACGATCAGGCAATGAAAGAGTAAGGCAGCAGAGATGGTGGCTAGGTGATTGTAGTGCAGCTCTCATCTCTTCCCATTCCTTAAACCAAACATGAAATCAAATCATCTTATCTCTTCTCGTTCTTCAAACCAAACCAAACTTCCTTACGAAACCATTCCATTCTATCTTATCCCCTAAAAATAGAACCATACCATCATATTCCTTCTTGTACATCAAACTAAACACTACATAAGACCACATCTCTTTTTAATTTTTCTTCTTCTCAATGTTCTCAAGTTGTTCTTGGACCGTTGTTGACACAATAATTTTAACCGTCGGTTGAAGGCTAGGCTTAGTGGACCATCATTATGAAGATTGATAAGGTGTTATAAAGATTTGACATGTAGCAGGTCTATTTAGATGTGCGGCACACAGAGTAGTGGGCCTGTATTTCTACTTAATTGTGTAATTATAGCAATAGATAAAATATAAATGTAATCTCTAGATTCTCTATCCCGTAACATCTATAATTCTGGTACTAGTCGGTTTACAATTCCACGAATATAAATATGTATGTCCGTGAACCATGATCAATAGCATTATCCGTTCATCTAAAACTTTCAGCACAACGCCAACCCTAGGTATGTAGCATTAGGGTGATTTTTTATACAGGATTGGACTGTATTGATTAGGTTAAACCTCCAATCACGTCAGGGATAGCATGTTCGGTAAACTTTGGTGTTCTAATTAGTGATTTTTCGGTTAAGTTTGATACTTTGATTAGATCTATGAGTTTGCTAGTTATCGGTATAATATACTAATCACAATTGTTATGTGCTTGATGTTTACATTAGTTTATTGTATCAATCACAACAATTTAGTGTTTTATGCTAAATGAGATTGCCTAGTGATTATAAATATAGTATTGTCCTGATTTAGTCCAATCTAGTAGATTTATATGAGGTATGACAGATTATTAGCCAAAGGCAAATTAGATTGATGTTTTATTGGAGTTTTAGCTGATAAGTTATCTTTAATATGTTAATATCAGATCTAGTTCCTTAAAACATGCAATCTTTTGTGTTTGTTATATATAGCCTTTAACACTATCTCGATTAAGTTCGATCAATTAGAGTTTTTGCCGATATAAATATATTCATCTTTTAGAAACCGATGTACAAAACGCCGAAAGTCACATGCATAAATTACATATTCATCATTGTGTTATAACGATGATCATTGCATTACATTCTTTTGATCCGTTGAGCATAGTTAAGACGATAAGTTGTGATTTTATTGCAACCCGATGTGGTGTATTTGGCTTTGTGTTCAACGCGTTGTAGTAGAATAAGGTGCCATCAGAGCCGATGTTGGTAGGCTATTAACTGATAATGTTAGAATAATTAATATTCAAATTAAGAATAAAAATAGAGCAGAAAGTTTTTATCCGTTATGAAAAAAGGAAAGGTTATATGAAAAAGAAAACAGAATATTGTGGAATGGAAACAAAAACATTATTTTTGATGTGAAAACAGAAATGAAAACAGAACAATGATTTTCGATAAAATCGGAATATTCTACATAACAAATACGGAAAGTTTCTGTTTTCATTGGTTTTACTGTTCTATAAAAAATATTAGCTCATACTTTTTATATTATGTAAAACTTCAAAACTAAATACTAAACAATTTAATTTAAATTAATATATAATTATTTGTTATAAATAAATAATATATATTCATTACAACTAAAAGTTTCTATAAAACATGTTTTTACTTTATTATATATATTTACCATTTATTAATATATGTGTAAATTGAATATATTTATTGGTCTATCATACATGTTTCCATGTATTAAATTTCTTTATTCAGATAGATATTTAGTTTCGTATCTGTATCTCCTTCTTATTCAGTCTGTTACTATCTACGTGTTGGACCGGAAACGGCGACCAGAGGGGGGGTGAATGGGAGCTTTTAAAATTTCGGGCTAAAAACTTAGCCTTCGGTTCTGTTCTGTCTTCTGCGGAACAGGCTTCGAACACAACCTTCGAAGGTCTGGTTCGGAGGTACTTCGACAGCTCCGAACACAGGCTTCGCAGGAACAAAAGTTCGAAGCCAAGAAGACTTCGCTCCACGAACAACCCTCGAAAATCTACTCCGCTAAGTCAGTGCAGGCTCCGCACACGAGGTGCTTCGAGCTGGCTTCGCACTTCACCCTTCGCAAGAGTGGACAGCCCCCTGAGGACTACGACCAAGTACTTAGCGACAGCAACTGGTGCTGGGCTTCGTACGCGAAGGTCTTCACGCACACAAAACGGACTACGCTAAGGGCTTCGACACAAGAAGCACTACGGGAAACGAACAGGGCTTCGCTAGTAAGCAGCGAGGTCTTGCCTCGTGTTACACAGAGCGACAGCTCACTGTAAAGCACACTTCGCGAGAAAAACACCCTTCGCCAAGACAGGCTCCGGTGAACTAAAGACTAGCGAGGTATGCAATGCGAGCTCAAGCAAAAGCACACAGAAGCAGGGCTTCGCCGCTTGAACAAGGAACACAAAATATATTGAACTCAGAATGAATACAGCGAGGTCTGTCTACAGGAGCTCAACAGTAAATGCTCAAAGTGTTAAATGTTACCTACCGAGCCCCCATATTTATAGCCCACGGCTTCATCCTAAGGAAGTGACTACTTTACCCCTAGGGTTTACATCCATTTTGTCTCTACAGAACTAAGGGGTACAAAAGGTAGTCCACCTTTATTTTGGAGGCTTCTCTTGTCAGCTGCAGAGGGGACAGTGTCAGCCTTTTTCAGAACAGACAGTGTCAGCCTTTACAGTGTTGACTTCTGGAACCTCCCTTCGCACCGGAGGGTGCGGTAGCTTCGGCGAGAAGCCTGCAGCCTGTTGGCCTTCGCTCCGCCGAAGAAGTCCTTCGATACAGTGACGGTTTTAAGCCGAAGCCGTCAAAGCCCCTTGGGCCTTCGCACCACCACCTCCGGAGTGGATTACTACGGCTTCGCAGCTACTCCGAGTTCGAACACCGTCCGTCCGTGTACCGAAGCCATGCATGGCCGAAGCACCACAAGTCAACCTCACTCCGAAGCCCCACCTTCGGAGTACCACCCTTCGAAGTCCCTCCTTCGTCCAAGGCCTCCGCATGAAGCATTCCATGAGCACTCCGTCGCAGTGTCTCACTCCGAGCACACTCCTCGACGGGCCTCACCCGGACCATGCCTTCGATGCGCCTCGACTTCTGAGACCTTCGTCGGGCCACCTTCGAGTGTCTCCCTCCGGAGCACACTTCGAACTCCTTGCCTCCGCAGAGGACTTGATCCACCAACTCCGAAGTCACTCCATTCGGAGTACCTTCGAAGTGCCTCACCTCCGAGGACTTTGTCTCGGAGTACCTTCGGCCGGAGCCACGCTCCGCACTCTCTGCCTTCACCTGGCACGACTCGACCCGAGGACCGACCCGGACCACCTTCGCTGCCACCGTGACGGAGCTCCCCGCTCCCTTGGCATCAAACCACCCGCTTGACCCAAGTTCACCCGGCTCGAACCCTGTCCGTCGCCTCCGAAGTCCCTGCGCACCACAGACAAGCAAACAAGTGTATCCAGTACTCCGGAGACCTCTCCGGGTTAGCAACCTCCGGCACACACTCCGGTGTACCGCCCAAAGTACCGAAGCCCTCGGTACGAACCCAGTCATCGTGTACTGCCGGACCCCTCCGACAGGCACACTCCGCTGCGCAGCTGCAGCAAGCAAACACCGAACACACTCCGGTGAGACACCTCCGAACACCCTTCGGAGAACCACCTCCGAAGCCCCTTCGGAGGTACCCTTCGAACAGAGGGTAAAAGCCTGTCAATCACTCATCACAACACCGAAACCACCCTTGGTTTCTCAATCTCCCCCTTGATGAGTGCATTGACAACCAAATCCAAAATAAGAAAATGGAAAAATTTTCAGCACACAAGTGACCATAAAAACTCAGAAAAGAGCCAAAGCATGTCACTTGATAAAAGAATTTTTCTCCCCCTTTCTCAAAAGAGTAAAAGCCCTTTTTGGCAAATCTCCTCTTGATAAGAACTCCCCCTGATTTAAGCAAATTTTTCTCCCCCTTTATGTCAAAAATTGCTCCCCCTTTTAAAAATGATGCCTTCTTGCGGCAGAGAACATAGCAAACCTCTCCGGAATTTCTCCCCCTTTGGCAATGCAAGCATCAAGGAGCATTCAAAAGATGCAAAGCTTCGAAATGAATAGAATTGCAAAGACATATAATGCAAAAATATGCCAAAATTAGCGCAAATGATCATGTGCTCAGCTCAATTTAACAATCTGTGAAACAAGATGATGGCATGTGATTTTGTCATTTTTGAAGTAAAAGCATCACCACTTAGTCAAAGCAGCTAGACATGTGAAGGCAAGGACTGCGCAAAGCTAACAAATTCTACCCTAGACAGACAAGTCTTGTTCAAAAGGAGCTGTGAAAGCAAACTTGATGATAAATTAATTTTGTTGTTCTTTTCTTAATGCCAGGGGTTATTTGTTTGTCCACCTTATACTTTCCAATCAGGCCAAGCCTAGGCAAGAAAGCCATCTGAAGCTTAAGGCTGTGATTTTGGCATACACTACACTATCCCAGTTCAGACCAATGTGCAATGGTAAGCAGTCTAGAATAGAGTAGTGCGACAAACAAACCCTCCTGGATCTTTTCATTTAAACCAGGCAAATCATGGATTTTTGATTGTGATTTTGATGAATTTTATATGTTGATGAGTATCCATGAATAAAGAACACATTTTTTAAGTTGCAAATTTTAGCATCCAAGGAACAGTGACTTGCTGTCAAGTAGATAAAAGATAGCTAAAAGCAGTCCAGCCTAAACAAGCTAGATACAAGATTGTGCGGTGAGCAAGTTTTGATATTAGAGAATAAAACATCATGCACAATCAATGTTCCAGACATATTTCATAGAGCTGAGCTGTCATGATTTCTTTGAATTAAAAGCAGGCATATAATAGCAAAAGATGTAAGTGCAATTCCACACATAATGAGCATATGCAAGATAGATAAAATCAGCTCCCCCTCACAAAATGCCGTAGGGATGACAAATACCAAGTTCCCCACGCAAGTAAGCAAATCGAGAAGCATCGAGGGGTTTTGTAAAAATGTCGGCAAGCTGGTGTTGAGTATCAACATATTGAAGTTCAATATCACCCTTCTCATTGTGATCTCTGAGAAAATGATACCGTACATCAATGTGTTTGGTTCTGGAGTGCTGAACCGGGTTGTTTGCAATACAAATAGCACTGGTGTTATCACAGAAAAGTGGAACACTCTTATAATCTAACCCGAAATCCCGCAAAGTGGAAACCATCCACAAAATCTGAGAGCAACAGCTAGCTGCAGCAACATATTCGGCCTCAGCCGTTGATTGTGCAACACTAGACTGTTTGCGGGAAGACCAGCAAACCAGAGACGTACCCAGAAAATGACAAGTACCAGAGGTACTCTTCCTATCAATTCTACACCCAGCAAAATCCGCATCTGAATAACCTCTAAGACATAAAGATGAAGACGATGAATACCATATGCCAAATTCAAGGGTGTGTTTGAGATACCTTAAAATGCGCTTAACCGCTTAGCGGTGCGAAGCTCGTGGTGAAGCCTGAAAACGAGCGCACAGACACACTGCGAAGTGTATGTCCGGCCTCGTGGCAGTCAAGTAGAGGAGGGAGCCGATCATGCTCCGAAACTCCTTCTGATCTACGGCTTCTCCATCTTCGTCAGGGTCCAATGCTACCGAAGTAGCCATTGGAGTGGCGAGGGGCTTCGCATCGGACATGTCGAACTTCTTGAGCAGGTCCTTGGTGTACTTCGTCTGGTGGACAAAAGTACCTTGTTTGCTTTGCTTGATTTGCAAACCAAGGAAAAAGGTGAGTTCACCCATCATCGACATTTCAAACTCCCTGCTCATGGTATCTGCAAACTCGGCAACCAAAGCATGAGAAGAGCCACCAAAGATGATATCATCCACATAAATCTGAACTAGGAGGAAATCTTTGCCATGCTTGAGAGTAAACAAAGTTTTATCAACGGAGCCCATTAAATACCCTCGCTTAAGCAGAAAAGACTTAAGTCTATCATACCACCCCCGAGGGGTCTGCTTGAGTCCATAAAGAGCCTTATGAAGTTTAAGGACTTTATGTGGGTACTTGGGGTTTTCAAAACCAGGGGGTTGTTTTACATAAACATCTTCACCTATGAAGCCATTAAGAAAAGCACTTTTGACATCCATTTGATAGAGTTTGAATCCCCGGGATGTCGCAAAGGCAAGCAAAATCCTAATGGCCTCAAGGCGAGCGACAGGTGCAAAAGTTTCAGTAAAATCAATCCCTTCTTGTTGAGAAAAGCCCTGAGCTACAAGTCTAGCCTTATTTCTAACAATTGTCCCATCCTCCCCTTGTTTATTTTTGAAAATCCATTTTGTTCCAATGAAATGAACATTTGGTGGAGGATCAACTAAAGTCCAGACTTGGTTTCTTTCAAAATTCTCAAGCTCTTCATGCATGGCATTGATCCAACTAGAATCAGAAAGTGCATGACTAACATCTAAAGGCTCGAAAGAAGCAACAAAAGCAGCATTAGTGAAATGGGCATGAGAACGAGTTACCCTTTGATCAAGCTCACCAATGATCTGCTCGGGAGGATGCATCCTTTGAACATGATGTGGAGCCTCGCGGCGGGATGCAGTCTCCCCCTCAACTTGTGCGTTGGAGTGGTCCAAGATGACCGATGTTGAGGTAGTCGCTTCGGGACCTCGTGCCGAAGTAGTAGAAGCGGGGTCAGCTTCGGGGGTCGATGTCGAGGGTAGTAGGGGTTCATCCTCGAATTCTCCGGGATCTTCGTCTTCGAATAAGGTCTGTTCCATGTCGTGTTCATTTGCCTGTTCAAGAGCAGAACTAACAGAGGGGGTTGATTCATCAAAAGTCACATCACATGACTCGATGACAGTGTTAGTTTCCAAGTTATAAACACGATAGGAATGACCATGAGTAGTATAGCCCAAAAAGATCCCATCAGACGATCGCGACTCAAATTTATCCAAATTTCCACGCTTTAGGATAAAGCAGCGACAGCCAAAAACTCGAAGATGAGTAACCTTGGACTGTCTCCCAAAACGCAGCTCATAAGATGTCAAATTTAAAATTGAGCGCAAGAAAATTCGGTTTGAGATGTAACATGCTGTGTTCATGGCCTCAGCCCAGAATTTTCTAGGAGTCCTATGCTCATCAAGCATCGTCCTAGCCATCTCAACCAAAGTGCGGTTTTTCCTCTCAACAACACCGTTCTGTTGAGGAACCCGCGGAGCAGAGAATTGATGTTCTATGCCATGCTCCATGCAAAGTCAACAAAGAGACTATTTTTGAACTCAGTGCCATTATCACTTCGAATGAATTTTAATGCACCAGGGAGTTCAGTAAAAAGTCTCAAAGCCAAGCTCCGAAAGTGTGAAAACACTTCATCCTTGCTGGCAAGAAAGAAGACCCAAGAGTAGCGAGAGAAATCGTCGACAATAACAAGTACATACCACTTGCCGCCTAAAGAACTAACCCGAGAAGGACCTACAGTGTCCATATGGAGAAGTTCTCCGGGCTGTTCAGTCATCACTGTGGTGACTGGCGAATGCGAAGCAGCAATCATTTTTCCATGTCGACAAGGAGCGCAAACTAAATTCTTCTCAAACTTGAGCTTGGGCAATCCTCGGATCAGACCTAGGGCGCTCAGACGAGCGAGCAACTCAAAGCTCATATGCCCTAGTCTCCTATGCCACTTCCAAAGCTCAGAAGTCGAATGTGCAACAAGACAATGAGAAGAACCAGACGACTCTGAAAAATCAGCTCCAAAAACTCTCTCAACCCTAAAGATCTTACACACCACAACGCCATCAGAATTGAGCACTTGCGAAGTATCGCGATGAAATCGCACTTCGAAGCCCTCATCAAGCAACTGAGATACAGACAACAAATTGTATCCCAGGTTCTCAACCAAAGCAACATCTTTGAGAGTGAAGTTTGAATTAATTCTTACCACACCTTTACCTTTCACTCTACTCCTTCGATTGTTTCCGAAGGTGATATGTTCCCTTTGCTTGGTTGTTGTGAGGCTGGAGAACCAATTTGCATCTCCGGTCATGTGGCGCGAACAACCGGAGTCCATGATCCACGTGCCCTCCAAGCCTCGACCTGTCGCCTACACATGATGAAAACGTCTCGATCGCTCAGTGCTGGGGTGAGTAAAACAATGACGAGGCATCCAGCACTGAGTGACACGAGTAGTAGGCACAGTAGAAGTAGATGGTCTACGCACATAAAAATCAGAATGATGCAAAGTGCGAGGTCTACCTACATGCAAAGAACGAAAAGCATGTAGAGGTCTCCTACTCTGACGAGGTACAAATCTACTCGCCCGAGGTCTACCACCATATGGAACATGGTGAACACCTCGAGGAGCAAAACCTCTCCGAGAAGCACGAGGAGCCTCGAAAACAGGACGAGAGTAATACTCAGACTCATGCATACCTAAAGATGGGTAATGCATGTCCTGATAGCTCATCGCCTGTGCACGTCGCTCATCCTTGATGCGACGGAAACAGAAACCAATCAAATGACCCGCCCTCTGACAATAAGAACAGTGAAACACTCTCCTGGGGGCACTCTCATGGGTCATAGGAGCAACTCTCACAGGCTCCTTGGGTTTCTTTTGAGTGGTTTTCTTAGGAGGATTTTTCTTGACAGGAGGAGTGGTTTTCTTTGGTGGATGGGTAGGCTTTTTGGCTGATGGGGTGTCCAACAAAGCTCTCTCTTTCTCTAGGGTGGTGGGAGAGGTAAAAACAGTTTTGGTCTTACTGTCTGAAGCTATCCTCTCAAAACCCAAACCTAGAGCTACCCCGGCTCTGTCAGCACACAACTTGGTCTTGGCCAAGAGCAAATCCATCCTACCCTTCCCTTCAGTGCATTTATTCACCACAGAAAGAAGGTATTCATTTTCGGACATGAGGTTTTCAGCTCGCTCTCTGACAGTGCCTAGCTGGTCCTTAAGGGTGATGCAAGTGTCACAAACAGGTTGCACATCCTTAGAACTACCGGCCCTCTCCAATCTAGCCTCTAAATCATGAACATGCTTATCACGTAAAGTAATGCTATCGCGTAATAAAGAGCAGTTCATGCAATCAATAATATCATGAGGTCTAGAATCCACCTCCAAAAGCTGCTTCTGTGCAGTCTCAAGCTCAGAAAGAGTTTGAGCATGAACAGAACGCAACTGAGCAAGCTCACTCATGACAACAGAACATGATTCACATTCAGCATCATCAAACTTAGACTTAAGCATGGCATATTCAGTAGATACAGATTCTAGCCTAAGTCTAAGGTCTTTTCTTTCTCTAGCGGCTTGCACAAGCAATCTATCCTGACCTAGCACAACTTCATTCAGCTCATCTAATTTAATTAGAAGCTGGTCAGATGATAGGTTTACCTCAGATGAGTCAAGCTCATCGCCTCTGTGATCGCTGTCAGCCATGAAGCAAAGGCCGGTGAAGTCACGTCCCTTCTTGTCCTTCTTGTCCTCCTTTCTTGGGGACTCCTCCTCCTCAGAGCTCGACTCCTCAGTTGAGGACGTGTTGATGTCGCTGAGAGCAGCAACAAAAGCTCTGGAAGCGGCCTTGGCTACTTTCTTAGCCATCTTGCCGCGCTTGCCCTTCACAAAGGGCTTCCTCTCCTTTTTGTGGAATTTGGGGCGGTCACCCTCATCTCTCTTCTTGACCTTGGGGCAATTGGCCTTAATGTGAGAGGTGTCGCCACATTCATAGCAGCCACTAAAACCACTTCTCCTCTGATCCCGTCTCTCATGATGAAAGCGGGTGAACCTCCGGGCAATGAGAGCAAGCTCATCATCAGCTAGAGTATCCACCTGCTCCTTTGTGACAGAGACCAGGGAGGACAAAGCAAAACCATCTGCAAGAACACAAGTGCCTGATGTGCTTGGTTCTGCAGTGGTGCCACGGCTAGTGCTAGAAACCAATGCCAATGGCTGTGGCAAAGAGCTTCTGTGCACTGCAAGAGATGCCTTGGCAATCTCTGTGGACTTCAGCTTGCTAAAGAGTTCATCACAGGTTAGAGTGTCATAGCCTGTGGACTCCTCAATGCTGGATATCTTCACTTCCCATATGCTACGGTCAAGAGCATAGAGAAGCTTTATAGCCCTATCGTGATCACTGTAAGCAAGCGTCCCGTTGGATCGCAAGTTACTCACTATCGCGTCAAAGCGAGAAAACATGGCATCTACAGATTCACCAGGTGCCTGCACAAACAGCTGATACTGTTGATTGTAGGTGCTTTGGCGCCTGGCCTTAATCTGAGCAGAGCCCTCATGAAAGACAGTGAGTGTAGTCCAAATCTCCCTAGCAGTCCTAAGGTGCTGCACCCTATCGAACTCACTCCGACTCAAACCAATGAACAGTATGTTCCTTGCCTTCGAGTTGGCAATGTACTGATCTTTTTCGGTTTGAGTGGTGCGGGTATCAGGGATGGAGTATTGTGAGTCCACAATCTCCCAAATTGCATTTCCTTGGCTTAACAAGTAAGCCTCCATGCGCACCTTCCAGTATGCAAAATCTGTCCCATCGAACAGAGGAATTTTACTGCCTCTATCCATGTCGCCAAAAGATCACAAAACCGGTTAAGGTCAACTGGTGATCTTAACCAAGCTCTGATACCAATTGTTGGACCGGAAACGGCGACCAGAGGGGGGGTGAATGGGAGCTTTTAAAATTTCGGGCTAAAAACTTAGCCTTCGGTTCTGTTCTGTCTTCTGCGGAACAGGCTTCGAACACAACCTTCGAAGGTCTGGTTCGGAGGTACTTCGACAGCTCCGAACACAGGCTTCGCAGGAACAAAAGTTCGAAGCCAAGAAGACTTCGCTCCACGAACAACCCTCGAAAATCTACTCCGCTAAGTCAGTGCAGGCTCCGCACACGAGGTGCTTCGAGCTGGCTTCGCACTTCACCCTTCGCAAGAGTGGACAGCCCCCTGAGGACTACGACCAAGTACTTAGCGACAGCAACTGGTGCTGGGCTTCGTACGCGAAGGTCTTCACGCACACAAAACGGACTACGCTAAGGGCTTCGACACAAGAAGCACTACGGGAAACGAACAGGGCTTCGCTAGTAAGCAGCGAGGTCTTGCCTCGTGTTACACAGAGCGACAGCTCACTGTAAAGCACACTTCGCGAGAAAAACACCCTTCGCCAAGACAGGCTCCGGTGAACTAAAGACTAGCGAGGTATGCAATGCGAGCTCAAGCAAAAGCACACAGAAGCAGGGCTTCGCCGCTTGAACAAGGAACACAAAATATATTGAACTCAGAATGAATACAGCGAGGTCTGTCTACAGGAGCTCAACAGTAAATGCTCAAAGTGTTAAATGTTACCTACCGAGCCCCCATATTTATAGCCCACGGCTTCATCCTAAGGAAGTGACTACTTTACCCCTAGGGTTTACATCCATTTTGTCTCTACAGAACTAAGGGGTACAAAAGGTAGTCCACCTTTATTTTGGAGGCTTCTCTTGTCAGCTGCAGAGGGGACAGTGTCAGCCTTTTTCAGAACAGACAGTGTCAGCCTTTACAGTGTTGACTTCTGGAACCTCCCTTCGCACCGGAGGATGCGGTAGCTTCGGCGAGAAGCCTGCAGCCTGTTGGCCTTCGCTCCGCCGAAGAAGTCCTTCGATACAGTGACGGTTTTAAGCCGAAGCCGTCAAAGCCCCTTGGGCCTTCGCACCACCACCTCCGGAGTGGATTACTACGGCTTCGCAGCTACTCCGAGTTCGAACACCGTCCGTCCGTGTACCGAAGCCATGCATGGCCGAAGCACCACAAGTCAACCTCACTCCGAAGCCCCACCTTCGGAGTACCACCCTTCGAAGTCCCTCCTTCGTCCAAGGCCTCCGCATGAAGCATTCCATGAGCACTCCGTCGCAGTGTCTCACTCCGAGCACACTCCTCGACGGGCCTCACCCGGACCATGCCTTCGATGCGCCTCGACTTCTGAGACCTTCGTCGGGCCACCTTCGAGTGTCTCTCTCCGGAGCACACTTCGAACTCCTTGCCTCCGCAGAGGACTTGATCCACCAACTCCGAAGTCACTCCATTCGGAGTACCTTCGAAGTGCCTCACCTCCGAGGACTTTGTCTCGGAGTACCTTCGGCCGGAGCCACGCTCCGCACTCTCTGCCTTCACCTGGCACGACTCGACCCGAGGACCGACCCGGACCACCTTCGCTGCCACCGTGACGGAGCTCCCCGCTCCCTTGGCATCAAACCACCCGCTTGACCCAAGTTCACCCGGCTCGAACCCTGTCCGTCGCCTCCGAAGTCCCTGCGCACCACAGACAAGCAAACAAGTGTATCCAGTACTCCGGAGACCTCTCCGGGTTAGCAACCTCCGGCACACACTCCGGTGTACCGCCCAAAGTACCGAAGCCCTCGGTACGAACCCAGTCATCGTGTACTGCCGGACCCCTCCGACAGGCACACTCCGCTGCGCAGCTGCAGCAAGCAAACACCGAACACACTCCGGTGAGACACCTCCGAACACCCTTCGGAGAACCACCTCCGAAGCCCCTTCGGAGGTACCCTTCGAACAGAGGGTAAAAGCCTGTCAATCACTCATCACAACACCGAAACCACCCTTGGTTTCTCACTACGTCTATATATGTTTTCGAGTTATCAATATTCGTTTATGTTTCTATTAAAAAATCCGGAAACATATACTATAACGAACATTTTCATTTATTTTTGGTCAAATTGATTGACACTCCTTTCGGGACTAAGAACTTTGCTCTAGAGTTAAAGTAAATCTTACAAACCTTTGAGTGTAAAGGTACAAAAATTTTTGTGTGATTTTTACGTTTCAACTGCAACAACTAGCAACAACTACATTACGACAATTTAAAGAGGCTCGTTGAGTTTGGGATTGGTGGAACACGGTGTAATTCATGCGTTTGATCCACTCTGTGACTTCCTGTTGAATGTGAACGGTGTGAAAGATTCATTTTTTTAAAAGAATATGTAATTATTGAACGATGTGCTGCTCAGTCGAAATTGATTAGCAACTCTAACAATAGCCTTTAAATCAAGAGTCTTACTTTTGATTTGAGGACATCCTGTTTTCTGAGTTTCACTCTAATGATGGATTTTAAAACAAAGTCTTTGTTTTTAATTTTCACTATTTTTTATACACTATACACATGTATTTGACAAAAGCACAATACATAATCATCTATTGTATTAAATAATAGGAACATAATCATCTATCATATTTAAATATTCAAAATTTTAAATGCAAATAAAAATATTAAAATTTAAAAATAGGAACATAATCATCTATCGTATTAAATAATATAAACATAATCATCTATCATATTTAAATATTCAATTTTTGAATGAAAATACAAATAATCAAATTTAAATATAGAAATATAATCATCTATTGTATTAAACAATAGGAATATAATCATATATCATATTTAAATATTCAAATTTTAAATGCAAATACAAATATTCAAATTTTTAAATGCAAATACAAATATTCAAATTTTTAAATGCATATAAAAATATTAAAATTTAAATATAAGAACATAATCATCTATAATATTAAACAATAAGAACATAATCATATATCATATTTAAATGTTTAAATTTAAATAAGCGGAAGCCTGTGGAGCGTTTTGCCCTTTGCTTTGGGCTATGTCGTAATTCATTCAAGAGACGGCCCAAATTGTGCAATGCGTGGCTTGGGCTGAAAAGCCCCCCCGTAATCGCGTTCGTCACCACCGCCGCCACCTGATCGCCGCGCCGCGTATCCCCCTCTTCTTCTCCCTTCGCCTACAAAGGTCCCCAAAACCCTAGCAAAGAAATCAGCCTCCACCACCCCCCCTCCCCCCTTCCCAATCGACTCGATTCGTTCTCGATTCAGGGAGGAAGGATGTTGCCGGGGTCGGCGGCGCCGGCCGCTGGGAGCGGCATGTTCGTGCCGACGCAGACGGTGGGCACGGTGCTCTGCTGCATCTGTGGCGTCTCCATGCAGCCCAACCCGGCCAACATGTGCGCGCGTTGCCTCCGTGCGCGCGTCGACATCACCGAGGGCGTCCCTCGCCACGCAGCCGTCGTCTACTGCCCCGACTGCGCCTCCTACCTCCAGCCGCCGCGCTCCTGGCTGCGCGCCGGCCCCGAGTCGCCTGAGCTCATGCAGATCCTCCTCCGCCGCCTCAACCGCCCGCTCGCCCGCCTCCGCATCTCGCTCTCCGGCGCCGAGTTCGTCTTCTCCGAGCCCCACTCCAAGCGCCTCCGCCTCAAGCTCCGCCTCCGCCGCGAGGTCCTCCATGGCGTCGTCATCGAGCAAACCCACCCAGTCGAATTCACCGTCCACGACCGTCTATGCGACGCCTGCGCCCGCGCCCAGTCCAACCCCGACCAGTGGGTCGCCGTCGTCCAGCTCCGCCAGCACGTCCCCCATCGCCGCACCTTCCTCTACCTCGAGCAGCTCTTCCTGAAGCACGGCCAGGCCTCCCTCGCGCTGCGCGTTGCCTCTGCCCCCGGCGGCCTGGACTTTTTCTTCAGCTCGCGCTCGCATGCAGCCCGCCTCGTCGATTTCCTCACCACCGTCGCGCCCATCCGCACACAGACCGCCAAGCAGCTGGTCTCCCACAACACCAAGAGCAGCGTCTACAACTACAAGCACACCTTCTCTGTGGAGATCTGCCCCATCTGCCGGGAGGACCTCATTGCCCTTAGCCCTCAGGTGTCCCGCGACCTTGGTGGCCTTGGACCGCTCGTCCTCTGCATCAAGGTCACCAATGCCATCGCACTGCTTGACCCCCTCACGCTGCGTGTGCACCACCTCGAGGAAAAGAAGTACAGGGCCTACAACTTCAAGGCTGCTCTGACTAGCAAGCAGCTCGTGGAGTACATCGTGCTAGACATTGAGCATGAGTCACCAGAGATTACCGTTGATGGTTCTCGGTACCAATTGGCATATGCGCAGGTCGCCCGTGCATCAGATTTTGGAAAAAACGATACCATGTTTACTGTGCGGACTCATCTTGGTCACCTGCTGAATCCTGGGGACCTTGCCCTTGGGTATGATCTTTATGGTGCCAATTTGAATGATGATGATATGGACACAGCAATGATGCGGCACAGTCTGCCTGAAGTGATTCTTGTCAAGAAGAGCTATGAGAAGAGACCACGCACACGCAGGTGGAAGCTAAAGAGACTGCCAGTGGAGGAAGATGGTGCAAACAAGGCCAAAGGTGAGGAAGAGAAGAGGGCTGATGAGTACGAGGAGTTCCTCAGGGACTTGGAGCGCAACTCAGAAATGCGGTTTCAGATTGACCTGTACAAAGATGAGGACTACAGGTCAGAGATGGCATCTACTATCGGTGATGATGTCCCCAGTGTGCCAATTGAGGAACTGATTGATGACCTCAGTCTTGGTGATGATGATGAGGATGAAGGGGAGGATGCCAATGCACATGCTGGTATGGTGGCATAAGTGATCATATCTATCTGCCCTGCACTTTTGTTGATGGCTGCTGCCAACTGCAGATCATAGGTCTGAACTGCATCTGTTTAATTCATATAAGTTTTCTTTTATTCCCGTACTTCTATAAGTTAAGCCTTGAGGTGTTTCTAAAATGTTAAAGTACCAATTTTCGCTCTTTGCCAGGATTGTTGGTGCCGCTTATCCGGTATCTGGTGTTGCAATCGTGTCTTAAACTATATATATGTTAGATATTATTTATTATCTGATATATTGTTTACTTATTATGTTATTATACTGTGTCTGATCGCAACATATCTTAAAATAGATGCAATGTTTGATTCCCAAAACATCTAGTGAGGTGTTTTGATTTATTCTTATTTTACTATGCCTTTTAATCCCTGTTTCTGGGGTTTGCAAATTGCAAGTATGGGATATAAATGTAATGTGATGTAATGAGTATATGCCTGGTAGAGATGACCTGAAAAGTGTGCCATGTTTGCTGTCACACTTATAAATAAGGTTAGTCTTATATTGTACTCCCTCCATCCCACAAAGACTACTATATATCCTGTACCAAAAGGCAGACAGTAGACTTGTTTCCAACATTTCTGCATGTGTACTTTTATATGCTAAAATTTCAGTTATGCCAGCTGAAAGCTTATTTATTGTGGGCATTTTGATATCTATAATTAGATGTACATTAGAGTGCATAAATCTTATAGTTATTTACTATCATGTGTCACCGGTCGGGAAGTCTTGGTTTTTCTTCGGAACCGAGGTACGTAGATGATACCTGAACAATGTCGCCGGCCGTGGCCCTGGGCCCCTCTTTCGTGAAGCCGTGTCGCCACACAGAGGAGGGGAGAGGGAGAACGGTGGGAGATTTATGCAAAAGCTAGTTTATTCAAGCATACCCAAAACAATACAGCAGGGCTGGTTTATATAATACCAGCCCCTAAGTTGTAATCTAATACAACTCCCCCAAAATGCAATCTAGACCAACTCTCTTAACAGATCAATCTAACAAAACTCTTAACAGATCAATCTAACAAAAGCCTTATCTTATCTCTTATTCTAACAAAAGACTCCCACAACAGATTAACAACTTAACTAAAACAACTCAATTACTAACAAACTTATCTCTTAATCATTAAGATCAGGGCCCACAGCTGCCGCAGCAACCTCCTGTTGACCCTTCTTGCGCCTCCCATATGTCAAGCCCCACCTGACATCTCTCCCTCCCTCGATAATCAGCTCGTCCGCGAGCTGAAAAGAGGGATATAGCCGGCGGAATTCCTCAATACTTGTCCACGAAGCTTCAGCTACTTCCATTCCTTTCCACTGAACCAATAATTCATGTTGTCCCCGCGCCAATCTGCTCTTTATTACTGTGGCTGGTTCAAGGCAAACTCGGCCGTGACGGACAGTTGGAAGTAAACCAGGACCACTCGGTTCTTCACCCACATAACGCTTGAGTAAGCTAACATGGAAAACATCATGCAGCTTTGCCCTAGTTGGAAGATCCAACTGATATGCCACTTCCCCAATACGTTTCAGCACCTTAAAAGGGCCATAATATTTTGGCCCCAACTTGCCCTTGCCAACTGATTTTAGCGATGCTACGGGACGGTGCAGGAGGCGCAACCATACCCACTGGCCAGCCGTGAAGTTCACAGCTCACGGTGATGGCGATCGTAATATGTCTTGTAGTGCTGTTGTGCTTGCTCCAATCTCTCGCGGACTTCAAACAAAAATTCATCATGCTCCTGCATCTGATTTTCCACTGATGTTAGACGAGCATCCCCTGCTGTATATGCGCGGACAGAGGGAGGATCTCTGCCGTAAACCACTATGAATGGAGATGTCTTCAGTGAAGATTGGTAGGCTGAATTATAACAAAATTCAGCCCAAGGTAGCCACTGAAGCCACTTACGTGGGCGATCACCTGTCAAACAGCGAAGATACATTGTAATAATTTTGTTTGTTGCTTCAGACTGGCCATCAGATTGAGGATGAAAACCGGATGTCAACTTTAGCTTGGTGTGCCGGCCAAACCAAACAACTCTTTCCAAAATTGGCTTGTGAAAACCGGGTCTCGGTCGCTGACTATAGAGCCTGGTATACCATGAAGTCTGACAATAGAATCAAAGAAGGCCCTTGCCACAGATGTAGCCGTATAAAGATGACTCAATGCGATGAAGTGGCTATATTTAGAGAATCTGTCAACCACCGTCAGTATGATCGTCTTTCCATGGACGCGTGGTAGCCCTTCAATGAAATCCATGGCAATGTCGCACCATATTGCTGAAGGAACCTCCAGTGGCTGCAATAGACCAGCTGGATGGAGGTGCTCAGTTTTGTTCTTCTGACAAATAATACATGCCCGGACGTATTCTCGGACAACCCTGCGAGCATTCAGAACATGGAAGTCAGTACAACTGGTAAACTTGGTGAACCCGGTGGTATGTAAATGCATCCGTTCACCATAATCAGTCCATCCCGGACTGTCCAACTGATCCCTCGAGCACCTTCTGCTACATCAGCATATAATTTCTGCCGCTGTTGATTGGTGCTGTACTCCAAACGCAGATCATCAAACAGCTGGAATGTTGGTGTAGACAGGGCATTCAGTTCGGCTGTGGCTTCTGTGTCTCGCCTATAAAGAGCATTCACAACAGTGTTAGTAGCCCCTGGTTTATATTTGACGCGGAAGTCAAAGCCGAGTAGTTTGCTTGCCCATTGATGTTGTGGAATCGTGGAGAGACGTTGGTCAAGCAAAAACTTCAAACTGTAGTGGTCAGTCCTAATCAAAAAGGACCTTCCCCACATATATGGTCGCTAGTGTCGCACGGCCTGAACCAAGCCAGTCAACTCTCACTCGTAGGCAGCCAACTTGGAGTGGCGTGGGGCGATAGCTCTGCTGAAAAATGCCACTGGTCCTGATCCTTGATGTAGCACCGCCCCGAATCCGATGCCCGAAGCATCACACTCGATGATGAAATCGCGATCAAAAGCGGGTAGCTGTAGGACTGGTGCAGAAGTCAAGGCTTGTTGAAGAGCCTGGAAAGCGGCCTCTGCTGCCTCTCCCCACCGGAACCCTTCTTTGCGCAGCAGTGCTGTCAATGGGGCAGCGATGGTGCCGTAGTCTTGGATGAAGCGCCTATAATAGCCGGCCAGTCCAAGGAAGGCTCGGACTCCCTTGGTTGATCGAGGAATTGGCCACTATAGGACTGCTGTTATTTTTTCTTTATCCATGGCTACTCCTGCCGCTGAAATGACATGGCCCAAATATGCCACAAATGAGAGTCCGAATGAGCACTTCGATTTCTTGATAAATAGTTGATGCTCCTGTAATTTAGAGAAAACCAAATGGACGTGTTGGAGGTGCTCCGCCCAAGATGAGCTATAAATTAATATGTCGTCGAAGAAGACAAGTACAAACCGTCGGAGGAAGGGTTGGAGCACATCATTCATTAATGCCTGGAAAGTAGCTGGTACGTTCGTGAGGCTGAAAGGCATGACCAGGAATTCAAAGAGGCCCTGATGTGTGCAGAATGCTGTTTTCTCGATATCTTCGGGATGCATGAGAACTTGATGATATCCAGAGCGGAGATCAAGCTTGGTGAAGTACTGGGCGCCCTGGAGTTCATCGAGGAGCTTCTCTACGACCGGAATGGGAAATTTGTCCTTCACCGTGCGGTCGTTGAGAGCCCGATAGTCCACACAAAAGCGCCACGATCCATCATGCTTCTTGACAAGGATGACTGGTGCGGAGAAAGCTGAAGAGCTTGGTCTTATAACGCCTGTTCGTAGCATGTTTGCACATTGGTGCTCCAATTCTTCCTTCTGTGCGTGGGCATAGCGGTAAGGTCGAACAACCACATGTGCTGTTCCTGGCAGCAATCTGATTTTATGACTGCGTTGGCGAATTGGTGGCAGCCTGGATGGCTCGACAAACAGCGGTGCAAAGGAGAGGATTAAATCCCCTAGGCAATCTGCTGTTGCTGCAAGAGGAGCCTGTGGGGGGCTGGCTTCTGGAGTTGCCCATGTGACTTGGTGACCATCTCGCACGAAGGCCATGGTGCGGCGGCCAAAGTCCCAGAGAATTGGCCCTAGGGATTCTAGCCATTGTATTCTGAGGACCATGTCGAATGATCCCAATGCCAGCCCATAACAGGAGATGATGAATTTTTCGCCATGTATACTGATGGGCAGTTTGTGGCAGCACCCTAAGCATGATAATCTGTCCCCATTGGCTACCGCCACTCGTAGTTTATCCGAATTTGTCATAAGTATCCCTGCTCGAACTGCTGCCTCACTATCAATAAAATTGTGTGTTGAACTCGAGTCTAGGAGGGCAAACAACAACGCACCATTAATGTTAACCTCAATCTTCATTGTGCGGCCTGACCTTGGCTGAATTCCGGCTAGAGCATGTATGGATATTACTGGCTCCTTCTCTGTGTCTGAATCTTCCCCATCACTTAGTACTTCAATTGCAAATAAATGCTTGCACTACGCCTTATGCCCTCGGACGAACAATTCATCACAATGAAAGCACTTCCCTTCCTTCCTGCGCTGTGAAATTTCAGAGGGTGACAGCCTTAGGGTGCCTGAATTGGGTTTGCCGTTGACTGACGCCGTGGACACTGTTGGTCTTGGTGCTGTGGATATATTCGTTGTTGTCGCGGTCACCCGATTAGATGCTCAGTTAACGGTCTTGCTTGCTGGCGAAACTGAATCGTCACAAGACGAGTTCCGCTGTTCATAAGCCCGAGCAAAAATGATAGCGTCATCCAGCGAAGCAGGTTGTTGCAGTGACACATCCGTCCTCAGTGGGTTGCCCAAACCTGTGACGAATAGCTGGACTTGCTGGTGTTCCGTTAAAGTTGTGTCACGATAGGATAAGGCGATGAATCTTTTGCTGTAGTCATCCATTGATCCTGTGCATCGCAGCCTTGCTATCTCGCCAATGGGGCTGTCATTAAGGGGAGGTCCAAAGCGTGCGTTGACGAGTTTAATGAATTGCCGCCATGTCGGCTGTCCTCCATTGAGTTCCATTCGGTGAAACCAGAGCTGGGCATCATCAAGGAGGTAGAAGGCAGCGAGCGCTACTTTCTGATTTTCCGGTGTGTGGCAGACGTGAAAATATCGCTCACACCGATTGAGCCATGGCAGGGGGTTGCTGGTGCCGTCAAACTTTGGAAATTCCAGTTTGTGCATCGTGGGTATTGTTTCCCTGCCCTGATTTGCTCCCTCCTCTTCTCTGTTTCGGCGCAAGTTCTGGCGCATGTTCCCCCTGTTGCGGGGTGGCAAATCCCTCTGCTTGTCGTTGTCGTCGTCACTGTTGGATTGGTGGGAGCGCCTGCTGCCCTGGTTGCGCCTGCTTACCCGGCTGCGGGGCGAGGGATCCCTCTCATCGGCCTCGTTCCCGCTGTCGGATAGGTGGGGGTTGCCGCTCCCGCCGCTTAGGTTGTGCCCTGCCATGGATACAGGGGCACCTGCCGCTGGATGGCCCCGGTTTCCAAGATGGGGCCTGCAAAGAATCTCCATAACGGTCATCCTCTCTTCCAAGTCCTGAATTGGCAGTAGCTTCTCTTCCATGGTGTCTAAACGCTTCATGATGGCCTTCAATGTCTCTTCCACCCCACCTCCTGATCCGGTGCTGTCTGGTGAATTCATGGCAACGGAAGTTGACCCGATCTGCTCTGATACCAAGTTGTCACTGATCGGGAAGTCAGGGTTGTTCGTTGGAACCGAGGTACGTAGATGATACCTGAACGATGTCGCCGGCCATGGCCCTGGCCCCTCTTCTGTGAAGCCGTGTCGCCACACGGAGGAGGGGAGAGGGAGAACGGTGGGAGATTTAGGCAAAAGCCAGTTTATTCAAGCATACCCAAAACAATACAGCAGGGCTGGTTTATATAATACCCGCCCCTAAGTTGTAATCTAATACAACTCCCCCAAAACGCAATGTAGACCAACTCTCTTAACAGATCAATCTAACAAAACTCTTAACAGATCAATCTAACAAAAGCCTTATCTTATCTTTTATTCTAACAAAAGACTCCCACAACAGATTAACAACTTAACTAAAACAACTCAATTACTAACAAACTTATCTCTTAATCCTTAAGATCAGGGCCCACAGCTGCCGCAGCAACCTCCTGTTGACCCTTCTTGCGCCTCCCATATGTCAAGCCCCACCTGACATCATGTCTACAGCCATGGATGGCTTGGTTAGCATGAATTCTAGTGAGCTAATCATAGGCAAGGTGCATCCACTTGTGTATTGTTTACATGACTAAATCTTATATATACTCCTTCTGTCCAAAAACATAAGCAATTCTGGAGTTTTTTCATAGAGATTAAGGAGAGATGAAATTAAATGAGAGATGTTGTGATTGGTTGAGATCTTGAGATGAGGAAGTAGGTGACTGGGTGGAGAAATTAAGAGATGATTTTGATTGGTTGATATGAGGGATTAGATGGAGAAATAGCTATATTATTTGAACAATTTAAATGCTAGAAATAGCTATATTTTGGGACATAACGAGTAATTCAATAATGCTCCCGCCAGTGTTCTTAGGTGTGCAGCGAGGTGACACCATACGCACACAATGAATCAATATTCAAGAATGATAGCTACTTTAGGTTTATCTAAAGACTAATTTCTGCCCACTGTAAGGAAGCATAGCTAGCCCAGCCAAAACAGAAGCAAGTTGTCTAGCCAAAACAGAAGCAGACAAGGAAAAAAAGACAGGACGCAAGCCAAAACCCTGAAACAGAGAAGCCAAAAGGTGACCTCGTAGCTGCCATCTTGTGTCGGTGTGGAACTCTGCTGTCGCTTTGCCGCGTAGAACTCTGCCACTGCCTCGCTAGGCTCCTTCCATGGAACTCTGCCACCGCCTCATGGGGATCCTGGTGCGGAACTCTGCTGCCGCCTCGCCGGGCCAGATCTGCAGCGTCGCTGCTGCCAGACTTGGAGCTCCTCCGCTGCTTGCATGCTGTACTCGCTCTCTTTTCCTTCTGTCTTCTTTTCTGTGAATCTATTTCCTCTGGTCATGCGTTCTCTTTCCCTTTCCCTGTTTTCCTTTGTCGCCCGTGGGTGCTTTAGCGTTTTCCCACGCAGGCTCCTGCATTTTCCCCCCACGTGCTCCTGCCTCGTGCCATGGGGCGTTACCTCACCTGCAAGTTGTCTCCATAGCCCCTAAGGCGATGACTTGTGATGCCATATCAGCTCCAGTTACAGTGACCCTGACACCCAACTCTCCATGTTGCCAAGCCTAGGCGATGCCATAAGAACCATGGCTCCCACACCCTTCATTTTGGAACTGCTTTCCATTGATTGGACTGATCCTACATACTTTGTGTTTGTTGCAACTACTGATGGCATGTGATTATGGTGTATGGGTTAGTTAAGCATACCATATGGTAGCTTCAGTTGAATTTACTGTATTAGGCATCAGTTTCTTGTTAGTATTACACTTGATCTTTTCTGAACTGAAATTGTGTAGAGTTTTATAAATTTTCACTGTTGCGTGGAGCTTGTTCAGCATGATTGCCGAACTGGATATGTAGAGTCAGTGCATACGAGGGTTGGGTGTTTGAGGCAACAGAATGAAAGTTTTAGGGTACTTAGCGTATAAAAACTAGGATCAGGCCCTTTTTCTCATGCCCCAGTGTATTTATTTACTTGGAGCTTTTGTCAATATACATATACATAGTTGATGCAACTTGATTATGAGCCATCTGTCTTTGATCTCATTGGTATGATATCTCAGAAAGGAGAGGTTAGAAGTATTATGAAGTCTGGTTTGGTGGCTTTGCGAGTCAGTGGTTAAGTGACCTGGAGCTCTCTTAACTGAACGCTTTTGCTATTTCTTCTCTTGGAATTCATTTTTGTGTCAAGTTTACATTTTGGGGACGAGAAATCCTTCCCCTTTGCCTTTTGGCATCGAGTAAAACCAACCCTGATGTGATGACAAGGTTTGGTCGAAATTTTCCGCCCTGTTGGTTGTTGATCTAAAAAAACATTTCATTGGCACTGAATCTTTACAGATGTTGCTTTGAATTGTTTCCAACACATTCGTGATTCATGTAGCAGAATACTCTGATTGCTAGCTACTTGATTGACATGTTTGTTGGTTCGTTTCATGTGGACGCTATATCGTCCCTGGCCTGAATTGTTTGCTTCGTCAGCTTGCGACTCTGTTTTAGTGTGTCGTCCACTGGCTTAACACCTTTGTGACGAACTTTTGTACCAGCGCTAGTAGATTAGCAACGTTGGAGTCCATCATTCGTTCAGTTTGGTTTGGACTTAATAATGGAGACGCATCACATTAAGAATCCCGGAAACAAAAGGTAGCTCGGTGCAATGGAAAACATATTCTTTTACAAAAGAGAAGTGAAATGAAAAACAGAAGATTTGATACCAAACGAACACCTTTCAAATCCCGATTTTTGCCGTAATGACTCCTGATAGTCTCTTCTCTATACAAGTGAGTAGGTAATGGAACATGAGTCCATCGTAGTGTGATGAATTAGTGTGAGCAATCGGTTTTTTCTGTCTTAACAAATCTGGTTGTAGGAAATTGAAACCGAGTAATAGTCTAAAAAGAAAAGAAACAAAATAATTTAGTTCGGCTTTTATGATTTCCCGTTTTATGACCACTTTTGTAAAACCAAAGTTAGACAGTTAAAATTACATTGCAAATATATTAACTTATTAACATATGAATATTAAAAGTTATAGACTTATTTCGTTTTTTCGGCGGTTTGGTTCTTCACGTCCATAAAACCGAACCAAAACAGGATTTTACTGAAATGAAAATCAATTATTTTGAGAGAGAAATGAACATACTTAAAATTCACTTTGGTTTTCAGTTTAGTTTTGTCCAAACTTAAACAGGACAAGATCGAGTACCAACTACAATAGTAGTATATCAAGCACGCACGGGCTCGACGCCACAGATTGGTGGTGATTTCATCACGGGTGACGTGTTGGTCGGACACTCCATGTTCATCTCTCTCACGGGAGGACAACTTGCATCCCGCCCGCCCGCCCGCCCGCCCGCCAGCCTGCCAGTGCCAGGGATGGCGTCGGATCGGATCTCGACGGTTGTTTCGTCGCACTCCACTGCCGCCGCAGCAGCAGCGAGCTCGCCGTACATATAACGCCAACGCCCCGATCTCCTCCTCCTCCCTCCTCATCGCAACCACCATCCCCCACCAACCCGAGGGAGAGAGAGAGAGAGAGAGAGAGCGCGCGGCGGCGGCCACTTCCACCCCTACCCCAACCCCAACTAACTCCAGAGGTACGATCGCTCGCCCAGCGCTTGTCATCTCCGGCGTCTGGTTTTGGTTTCCCGGCGATCCGCAGCGAGCGAGAGTTGGGGCGCTGCTGCTATCTGTCAGGCTGTTGCTTGAGTTGAACTGAATCAGATTTTGTTGGCTCGCATTTGCAGATGGGCGACGTGGCCAAGGACCTCATCGCCGGCACCGTCGGAGGAGCTGCGAACCTGATCGTCGGGCACCCATTTGACACCATCAAGGTCAAGCTCCAGAGCCAGCCCACCCCTGCTCCAGGCCAGCTCCCCAAGTATGCCGGCGCCGTCGATGCCGTCAAGCAGACGATCGCGGCGGAAGGCCCGAGGGGGTTGTACAAGGGGATGGGTGCTCCTCTCGCCACTGTTGCAGCCTTCAACGCTGTCCTCTTCACCGTCAGGGGTCAGATGGAGGCTCTCTTGAGGTCGGAACCCGGGCAACCTTTGACGGTCAACCAGCAGGTCGTCGCCGGTGCTGGTGCTGGAGTTGCAGTCTCCTTCCTGGCTTGCCCAACAGAGCTGATCAAGTGCAGGTAACTAACATTAGTGCTGCCATGCTAATCCTCCTCTCATCTCCCTACCTTGAACAATTTATTTGATCTGGTGGCTGCAGTATTCATTGGGTGGGCTTAACAGGATTCTGTGTGGTTTGTACTGGTAGTTATTCCTCTGTGAAATTGCCCTTTCCTGCACATATCAGACATCACTCATGTTAGCTACTCATTTCAAGTGCATTTCACATTTTCACTGTATTTCAATTCATCTCACATCCTCACTTTCATTGCACATTGTCATGTTACATTATTTTCCATAAAAAAGTGCTTTTATTTCTATTTGGGTTCAGGAGTCTAGAGCAAATGATATCAGACCAACTTTGCTTAAGAACCAACCCTTTTACCACAAACAAACTTCTTCATATGTTAGATTGCATAGCTGGTTAATAAATAAATAAATGATGTCCGGTTGCTAGCCACAATTTACCAATAAAAGTTGCTACACTTATTTATGTTGAGGTTCTTAAATTCTTTGCCGCAAATTACAAGTCTAACTGAATCTTGCCACAATTTTTTAAGTAATTGATGTGTGGAGCCTAATGTATTAGAAGGGAATCTTACCATGATTGTGACTGCCAACCAAACACTTGTCAAATTGGTCAAACTTGACTAACCTTAGATGTGACAAACTATAACAAAGTGTTGCTAGCAACCAAACAGCCCCTTAAGCCTAAGACTCTAGAGCAAATGGCATTACAGCCAACTGAACAACCGTTCTTTTCACAAAGAAACCACTATATATGTTAAATATCATAATTGGCTAACTCAATCAAATCAATATGATGAGCTATTGTATTACTATACTTATTTTGGTTGCGACTTTGAGTTATACCCTCCTGAGAAAATTGTAACAATGCACTCCTGTTTGTTGGCTTTGCAAAAATATCACCTTTTATGATGTGCTGGTAAAAGAAAATTGTAACAATACACTCCTGTTTGTTGGCTTTGCAAAAATACCATCTTTTATAATCTGCTGGTAAAAATACCACCCACTTCGTTAGCAATTAGTAATTTTATCCTTTTGGGTTTTTTCCAAGTTTTATTTTTTTATTCCCAAAAAAACAATTTACAATGACACATTTGCCCTTGTATATATTGCTAGCTAATCTGTATATTTTTTCTCTCACGCGTACATGATCTCCTCCCAAACCCATCTCTCCACGCACACAGGATCATTGCTCCTGACAAATTGCTATAATGGAATGCACAATTGGCCAGGTTTAGTGTAATTAGCCTTGCTATTAGCAGGTGTTAGCTGCAGAAACTGTATTTGTTCAGTTTCTACACAACTACATATACGATTCTATTGCTTATTGACAAAATTCGACAGTAAATTTCAGCTCCACAAGATAACACTGCTAGATAAAGTACCATGGTGATCAGGACATTGTCAGGAGCGACCGAGGTGCATATGTTTTGGGAATAAAAAAATAAAACAGGGGAAAAACCTAAAAAGATAAAATTACTAATTACAAATGAAGTGGGTGACATTTTTACTAGTGCATTGTAAATGATGTTATTTTTACAAAGCCAGCAAACTGGAGTGACGGAGAATTGTTACAATTTTCTCCGAGTAAGCACATTCAGAGACTATCCCTTGTGCTTTATGTATGTTCTTATGCTTTCAGATATCTCCTTGTAAGTGGGATATGAGACGACAAATTTAAGTATTCCGGCCGCATTTTACTCGCATTCTAACCTGTTTCATCCATTTTCAGGTTGCAGGCCCAGAGTGCTTTAGCTGAGGCAGCTGCTGCTTCTGGCATAGCGCTTCCGAAAGGACCAATCGATGTGGCGAAGCACGTCGTTAGGGAAGCTGGAATGAAAGGTTTATTCAAGGGCCTCGTCCCTACAATGGGCCGTGAGGTACCTGGCAATGCTGTGATGTTTGGCGTGTATGAAGCTACCAAGCAGTACCTCGCCGGTGGCCAGGACACATCGAATCTCGGCAGGGGCTCTCTCATCCTCGCCGGAGGACTCGCTGGGGCAGCGTTCTGGATCTCAGTCTACCCTACCGATGTTATCAAGAGCGTGATCCAGGTGGATGACTACAAAAAGCCAAGGTACTCTGGTTCGATTGACGCTTTCAAGAAGATTGTCGCGGCCGATGGGGTGAAGGGCCTGTACAAGGGGTTTGGACCTGCCATGGCTCGCAGTGTCCCGGCCAATGCAGCAACATTTGTGGCGTACGAGATAACAAGATCGGCTCTAGGTTGATTGCTGGTTCCAGTGCCATTTTTATCTCTTGCCTTGGTTGAAACAACCTGGCAGTGCAGTTCAGGAAGAAAAATGGAACAATTGCAAGCTTTCTTTTGCAAAGCTTGTTATTTTAGCGGCAACACTGTGATTCAAAACTATTGAAGCATGGAAACAACGACGAGCAATATCGTCGGTTCTTCATTTTTGTCTGCAATAAGCTTCACATGTGCGTGTTTGCGGAGTGAGTTTAGCTGGAAAAAAATGTTTGCTCTTGTCGGAATGGTTGGCCTGGAGTAGATTGGTGCGATCCAATGGTGAGGGAGTGATGCTGTCTGTGATGGCATTGGGGATGTTTGGGTGAGTGGCCCTAGTGCTGCTCGTCCTCTTGGCATCCGAATCACCTCTCTTGCGTGAGAGGATAAGTCTATGTGTGTTTGACATCACATGTTATTTGACATGACACGTGTTATATCCATGTGTGGATAAGTTTGTAGTCTTAAGTACATTTAGCATCTTAGACTAGCATCTTTGTTTTAACATCTTAGACTAGATTAAGCATATTTATTTTAGCATTTTAGACTAGCATATTTGCTTTAGCATCTTAGACTATCAGCATTTTAGTAGCATCTTGGGTTGTATGACCAGCTTATATATATGTATCCCAACCATTCAGATTGAGCATGATATTCTAGTGAGTTGAATGAGAAAAAAATTGCCCTAACTTTGAGTGTCATCCCTATCAATGCGAGTATTCTCTCTAACAATTGATATCACAACTGTATGGTTATGTGACCTTTCCAATCCCCTCCGTGACTCTCTTCAACTAAGACACTTGTCTCCTTGTTCATCTTCCTCTCTCGCCGGACCACCGGAAACCAACGACTCGGCGACCACCACCCACACTCCGAGCAGCAGCTTCCTCCTAGTGCAATTCCGCAGGAGACTCTCTCCGCTCAGTCACATCGAGTGCACGGTGTCGGCAGGAGGCCGAAGTCGCCGCGGTAGAGGAGCATGCGCAGGTGGCAGCAGAGGCCGCGACAACGGTGGCTCGGAAGGCGAGGTTGGTGGCAGCGGAATTGGCAGCAGCGAGAATGGAAGAGGAAGCGGCGGCAGATGCGGCTACAGCACGTGTTGTGGCGGCAGAGCTCGACTTGGAGGCCGAGTTACCAAGGAGGGCAAATGATGAGCGGGTGGCGCAGTGGGCAAATGTGCAGCACCGCACACGCGGCGGCAACCCAAACGGGCCTAGACGCGCCAACAACGCTCCCGGAGGATGCACACATGACGGTCGTGCTCCTGGTGAACGCGGCCTTCACACGCGACGTGGCTCTCCCTCCCCGAACCGTCGACATGGTCATCATGGATTCTAGACCATCGTCAAGGACGCTGGCGCTGGTGGTGGATGGACCACCCTCACCAAGACTAACTAAGCCGAGTGGTCCATGGTTATGAGGGTGAAGATTCAAGTGCGGCACATGTGGGAGGCGGTCACATACGACAATGTCGACTATGACGATGATCGACGGGTGTTGGAGGCCCTCGTTGTTGTAGTCCAGCTGGAGATGCAGTCTTCGATTGCTTGCAAGCGAACTACCAAGGAGGTCTGGGATTATATCGCTGTAGCGCGTATCGGCAGCGATCGCGCCCGCAAGTCTATGCTACAGGCACTACGCAAGGAGTGAGAAAACTTGGCTTTCAAACCAGGTGAGGATGTTGATGATTTTGCTCTCCGTCTCAACTCTCTACTGCAGAAGTTGGTGCAACACGATGAAGACATCATCAACGAGGAAAGAGCCATTGAGAAGCTCTTTCGTTGTGTTCCCAGGAGATACAAGCAGATCGCTCGCTCGATTGAGTCCTTGCTGGACCTCTCTGGGATGTAGATCGAAGAGGCGCTAGATCGCCTCAAGGTCATCGACAACGATGAGCCCCAACCATCTTTAAAGTCGGCCACCACGGTGGCAAGCTTTTCTTCACCGAGGAGTAGTGGCTCGCCCGCCAACGAGAGCAGAAGAAGGGAGAGGCATCAAGTTCGTCGGGTGGCCGCAAGCGCCAACCACGTAGGGGCGCAAGGCCCCCCGGGCGCATGGAGGTGCTACTAGCGGCGCCAACGGTGACCGCAAGGCCACCCGTGACAACACTTGTCACAACTGTGGCAAGATCGACCATTGGGCTAGGGATTGCCGACAAGCGAAGCGTGGCGGTCAGGCACATGTCGCGCAAGCGTAGGAGGAGCCAACTCTATTCCTTATACACGGGAACATTGAGATACACTCCCCTCCCACGTCGATAGCCGCCGCTCTTCTCCACGTTATCGAGCCGCGCGCACATGTCTTCATCGGCAATGGGTCCAACAATGACAAGATCGATGGTTGGTTCCTCGACACCGGCGCCGCCCATCACATGATCGGGCGGCGGGAGCACTTCTCCGACCTAGACTCCGGCATGAAGGCTCCATAAAGTTCTGGGATGCCTCCGTCATGGAGATAAGGGGCGTCGGCTCCGTCATATTCACCGCCAAGACCGTCGAGTATCGGATGTTCATCGGTGTCTACTACATCCCCGAGCTGAGGAACTCCATCATCAGCCTTGGACAACTAGATGAGAATGGCTCACATGTGGAGATCGAGCATGGGGTGCTGCGCATCTGGGATAATCAACACCGACTTGTCGCCAACATAAACATAGGAAGCAATCGCTCTATGTCCTCCATGTGCAGGTGGCGCAGCCCATGTGTCTTGCAGCCTGCCATGACGACGATTCCTGGCAGTGGCACGAGCGCTTTGGGCACCTCAACTTTGAGGCCTTGAAGCAGCTCGACATCAAGGAGATGGTGCGGGGCATGCTGAGTGTCGAGCATGTGGAGTAGTTCTGCGACACCTACGTGTTGACCAAGCAGCGATGACTCCCATTCCCTCATCAGGCGAGCTTTCATGCCAAAGAGAAGCTCGAGCTCGTGCACGGCGACCTTTGCGGTGCCATGACACCGGCTACTCCTAGAGGTTGGTGCTACTTCCTCCTCCTCGTCAACGACGTGTCTCGCTACATGTGGGCAGAGCTTCTTGACACCAAGGCGGTAGCTGTAGACGCTATCAAGCGTCATCAAGCTGCTGCGAAGAAGGAGTGCGGCCGCAAGCTCTAGGTGTTGCGCATAGACAACATCGACTAGTTCACGGTGGCTGAGTTCACGGCGTACCGCGCCAACGAGGGGATTCAGCGCCACTACTCTACGCTGTAGACACCACAGCAAAACGACGTCATCGAGCGCTGCAACCAGATGGTGGTGGCAACTGCTCGCACCCTCCTCAAGTAGAGGGGGATGCCGACAATCTACTAGGGAGAGGCGGTGATGACTACCATCCATCTCGTCAACCGCTCGCCCACCAAGGCTCTTGGCGGCGAGACGTCGTATGAGGCCTGGCATGGACGCAAGCTGACGGTCGGCCACCTCCGCATTTTTGGTTGCTTGGCGTTCGTCAAGGAGCTCAGCCATGTCAGCAAGCTTGACGACCGGAGCACGCGAGGGGTCTTCGTCAGCTACGTGAAGGGTTCCAAGGCCTACCACATCCTTGACCCAACGACACAGCACGTCCACATCTCGCGAGACACTGTGTTCGACGAAGGGCGAGGCTGGACGTGGGGCAAGATGGCGGATGATGGCTCGACTTCGATGATCAGCGATTTCATCGTCGACTACGTCTACTTCAAGGGAGCAGGGGGAGCTAGCAGCTCACATTCACCGAGATCGCTTGCCCCAGCACCTGGCACGTCATCAGCTCCAGCAAGTTCTCCACCGCCTCCTGTACCAGTCACTTCCCGCTCTCCTACACCGGCATCCATATCTTCGGGATCGGCATCCACAACTTCAGTCCGTGATGAGCGGCGCACAGTGGAGTTCACTACTCCACTGTCAAACGATGAGAACTATGTCGATGCCTGCCACGATGGCGAGCCGCTGCGTTACCGCACCATGGATAACATCCTTGGTGAGCAGCCCATTCCTAGGTTGGCGCAACATGACTTCGATGCGGAGCTGCACCTAGCGCACAACGACGGTGAGCCACGTTCCTTTGCTAAGGCAGAAGGATACGCGGTCTGGCATGCCACGATGCAGTAGAAGATGGACACTGTCGAGCGGAACCAGACATGGGAGTTGGCTGATCTTTCGGCAGGCCATCGTGCCATCACCCTTAAGTGGGTGATCAAGCTGAAGAAAGATGAGGCCGGGGTGGTGGTCAAGCACAAGGCTCGGTTGGTGGCACATGGCTTCGTCCAACAGGAGGGAGTCGACTTCGACGATGCCTTCATGCCCGTTACACGGATGGAGTCCATTCGTGTCCTCCTCATGCTGACAGCCTAGGAGGGTTGGTGTGTCCACCACATGGATGCCAAGTCTGCCTTCCTCAATGGCGACTTAAAGTAGGAGGTCTACGTCCGACAGCCACCGGGATTCGTCATCCCGGCAAGGAGAACAACGTTCTCTTCCTGCGCAAGGCTCTCTACGGCTTGCGACAAGCATCACGAGTTTGGAACGACAAGCTAGACTCCACTCTCAGACAGATGGGGTTCCAGCAAAGTGCTCATGAGACTACAGTCTACCGGCAGGGCAAGGGATACAATGTCCTGTTGGTAGGCATCTACGTCAACAACTTGGTGATCACTGGCACCAAGGATGTGGAGGTGGAGGTGGAGGCGTTCAAGACAAAGATGAATGTCACCTTCCAGATGAGCGACCTAGGGCTCCTTTCCTTCTACCTGGGGATAGAGGTGCACTAGGACAGCTCTGGTACTTCACTTCGCTAGACCGCCTATGCCAAGTACATCATCGAGCTGGGTGGACTCACCGACTGCAACCTAGCCTACACTCCCATGGAGGAAAGGCTGAAGCTGAGTTGCGACAGCATGACGGAGGAGGTGGACGCGGCGCAATACTAACGCATTGTGGGCAACCTTCGCTACCTTGTCCACACGTGGCCGGACTTGGCGATCGTAGTTGTCTACGTCAGTTGGTTCATGCAACGACCAACAACAGAGCATCAGCAGGCCATGAAGAGGATCCTACGTTATGTCACAGAGACCTTTGACTATGACTTATACTACCCGAGGTGCCCCGGTGCGGCGCATTTTATCGGGTATAGCGACAACAACCATGCCAACGACAACGACACAAGCAAGAGCACCAGCAGGACGCTGTTCTTCCTTGGTAAGTGTCTGATCAGTTGGCAGTCGGTCAAGCAGGAAGTGGTGGCCATGTCCAGTTATGAGGCAGAGTACATCGCAACCACTTCTTCATCTACTCAGGCTCTCTGGCTGGCTTGAATGCTTGGCGATCGTCTTGGCAGAGATGCCTAAGCGGTGGAACTTAGGGTGGACAGTAAATTTGCTTTGGCTTTGGCAAAGAACTCTGTCTTCCATGAGCGCAGCAAGCACATCCGGATGAAGTACTACTTCATCCAGAGTTGTTTGGATGAGGGGAGTGTGAAGGCTAGTTACATCAACACCTAGGACCAGCTCGCCGACTTCCTCACCAAGTCGCTTGGGCGGATCAAGTTCCTGGAGCTTCGCGCTAGGATTGGGATGGTTCAGATTTCTCAGAAGGCGTCACACAAGACTTATAGGGAGATTGAGAGGATAAGTCTATGTGTGTTTGGCATGACATGTTGTTTGGCATGACATGTGTGATGTCCATGTGTGGACAAGTTTGTAGTCTTAAGTACCTTTAGCATCTTTGTTTAACATCTTAGATTAGCATCTTTGTTTTAGCATCTTAGACTAGAGTAAGTATATTTGCTTTAGCATTTTAGACTAGCATATTTATTTTAGCATCTTAGACTAGTATTTAGCATCTTAGTAGTATCTTGTGCTGCATGACCAGCCTATATAATATACCCTAACCATTCAGGTTGAGCACGATAATCTAGTGTGTTGAATGAGAAGAAAAAAATTGTCCCAATTCTGAGTGTCATCCCTACTAATATGAGTGTTCTCTCTAACAATCTGCTTAGCCTGAATTTCATTCCCTCTCAACTAGCCAGCTTCTTTTTATTGGCTCGTTTTGCCGTGTCCCGTGTACTTATTTTAGTAGTGCAACCTGGGGCTCCGGTTGTTTTGTGGAAACGAATTCAGCTGCAGCTTTGGTGAGCTGGAGGAGGCAGCCATCCCCCCTTCCCTTCACAGCTTCACTCCACTGCCAAGCTCGTCTGCTGATTAACCCAAGTAATTACTTTTCCTATTTCCTTTGGCATTTCAGCTAGATGCTTGGTTGGGTAGATGATGCATCTACAGAAATCCCTCTTCCAGTCTTTCTTGTTCTTCAATTTGGATTTTGACTAGCGGATTGAACTGTAGATCTCAAGATTTGTAGAGTGGTAATTTTAGCATGTCATCAGATATAGATAGAACCGTTCGTCAATAAGAAGCTAGAGGTAAAAATACATCACGTCTAGAAGTGATCAAACTATTTTTAATTAATTATTCATTTTTTCAAATCATATAATTTTATAGCAGCTTTTTAGTAATAAGGAACTAGTTTAAACCCTAGCTATCCCACCTCTATCTTGGTCATGATGCATTCATTAGTGATAGACTAAACCCTAGTTCCTGTTGGTGATCATTATTCAATATTTCAAAAAAATCTTGTATTAGTACAATTTTTTTAGATATCTACACAAGACGGTGGTTATTAAGGGTTGTATTAATAAGTTAGAGAAAAATATAAGATTATTACTTTAAAATATTGTAATTAGGATAAAAAATAAAAAAAACACTCCAGCAGAGCTAGCAACACCAACCCACAAACCAAAAACTTTCAAGACGATATCGGAGGATACAACGCAAAAATGTCACCATTGTCTCATAAGAGTCTTAGACTAGATTTTTATTGAAGAGTCTCACGAAGGGGCGAAAGTAAATCTACTTGACGAAGCCTCAAAGGAGAAACATAATGTCTAAAAACATCATTGATATCGGCCCAACCAAGTTAGGCTACCCTTTCACATGTAGCTATCATCCCAACCCCCCAAATGCCCACTAACTGCCCCAAATACTCAAAACAATCATTCTACTATCTAACCAAGCCAAGCCAGCACTACTCTGCACACAGATGAAACAATAGACCATCAAAACTTCTTTTAGGCTAAAACACTGCTAAGACTGAGGAGCTCCCTCATGATCAAGAAGGAAGACATCCACATGAGAGGAGGAACTCTAAGGAGAGGGAGGGGAATTGTCTAAAAAAGAAACAATCATTGCTCTGCTATTATGGAAAACATGAAGGCAGACACCAGTACACCACTCCAAGCCGACTGAACCAACCAACCATAGACATAATGTGGAAGATGCCAAGGGTAAACACCATCAATCGTGCCTACCGCCAAAGGCCTCTCGTGCGGCGCTCCATAATGCCTTGAACCCTCCATGGATTGATTTTCCACCATCCAACTTGAAGGTGGTAGTCGGTACATTACTGAACAGTGATACTCCAATACCGGTACACTGCATCATGTATTCAAGCCCAAACTCCTTTCTTCTCTGCATCTGATAGATTAACTCCATAATCCGCTGTTACAACTTTATACTTTGCTGCAACATTCATCAAATTAGCATCTTGTGTTGCTTGACACTTCTTGGTTGTGCCCAAACCAGCTGAAGCAAATATCATGTACTGAACAAAGGGATGTTTGTGGTGGCAGGTTGAAATTTGTGCCCAAGAAAATTCAATGGATCGGAAGTTCTGATAAGAACTATCAGAAGTTTCGGTTAATTTCTAGTCTCGATACAGAGAGCAAATATTGCTTCAGAAGTTTCGATATGGTATCGGAAGTTCCGACGAGCCAGAAGTTCCAATTCGGAATCGAGGAATTTTGTACTGATCGGAAGTTCCGATATGGTATCAAAAGTTCTGAGGTGGGTGATAACAGATTGGATCTATTGCGTGTCGTATTGTATTAGGAGACCTACAATACCCTGTCGGAAGTTCCGATACAGGATCGGAAGTTCCGAAGTGGGCAAACATATTGGATCTATTACGGTTTTTAGGGTTTCGGGAAGAGTACGACCCAAGGGCTCTTAGCCCTATATAAGGAGAGGAGGAGGACATATTGGGGCAAGCAATAAGCCTAAATTTGACCTAGCCACCCAAGAGTTCTCTCCTTCCCTTCTTGATCTCAAACGTTGAGGTCAAGGATCCCCGTCTCTCACGTGCGGTGCTAGCGCATTGCCGTGGGAGGTACTCCATCCCTGTACGTATGGACTCCGTGTAAGCATTGCTCCAATAGCGACGCTCGTTAACATCTACATGCGAACAACTATGTCATCTTCATCGATTGGATCGGTGAAGGATGGCAAGGACGACGCGAAGAGAGGCTTGATGCGCTGCTCCAACATCTTCTTCTGCTGCACCTAGCGCGTCATGTGCTAGAAGGTACCGATCTATGATCTCACACACGCATGAGCCTAGGGCCATAGGGCAGAAATTTTGAATTTATCGACTAGTGTAGCTCCCATATTCCCCAACAGTGGTATCAGAGCCTACGTGCATAGTATTCGATCTGGATCACTCATGTATGGATATACATGGTGGAAAAACATATTATATTTGTTTCTATCTGTGGTAGATCGGATGTTCCGATGTGATCGGAAGTTTCGATGTGCTCGGAAGTTCCGATATCGAATAATGATTCGATACAGAAGGCAATTGTTATGATGCGGGATTCCGATATTAATCAGAAGTTCCGACAGATCAAAAATTCCAATGCCAGATCAGAAGTTCCGACCTGCACGATTTTGAAAAACCGAGCTTGCTGACCCGGGTTTTTCAGATCCAGTATCAAGTCATTTGTAGATTGCTCGCCCAACCTTTTTTTGCAGAGAATGTCGTGACTGACATGACCTTGGTTAAATGTGATGTATGAGATGCATGCAATGAATGTAAAATAAATATGGCCTGCATATAATGGTTATTTACAGCCCAAGGCTGATGTAAAATTTATTGCCACTTGCATGTCATTTCCGCGGTGCTTTGGCCCATGTAATTAGTATAGACTATGCGAGATGGACTAGTACTCTTCATGGAGGCCGGGAGCACATACTCGATGACGGGATCCATGGAGATGGAGATCGCCATGTGAAGAAGGCCATGCTATGTCACAGTTAATATGATTGCATGTGATGCTTTTTTATGTTCCTGTTATTCTATTCTTGCATGTTTCGTGTGCGCTAGCGACGTTACAATGCTAGAGTAGTTTTCCCTTAGATAATTAAGTATTGATGCTCTTACCAATAGCTGCACCCACCGATGTTCGTGCTCATCGATAGTGGGTCTGCCAAAGCAGGGTGCTATCTTTTATCTCGACCAGTTGGGGCGGAAGTCGGACTTCTGCACGCATAGTGTTGGTTCACTTGACAAGGCTATCAAAACGGTTTTGGGCCTTGGAGCATAGGAGTTGGGGTCGAGCATTGGATGCTCCTCCAACGACAAGAGTCACATACGATGTGATTAGGAAGGAGTTGCTTACCTATGTCAACTATCTTCTAGCAGTGATGCCAAAGCTCACTAGGAGATAGCGTGACCATATATCTTGTGCCACCATTAGTCATGAGAGGGAAATTGACTGGTTTAGATAGTGGAACATCTTTTATTGGATAGAAGATAAACATTGCATAGTGCTAAACCTCACATTTAATCTTTTGTAGATCATGGCACCTACTACGTCTACTGTTAAGAGCACTCCAGTTTTTAATTTGCGATCTATTCTTGAACGAGATAAATTGTCTAGAACGAACTTTATGGATTGGTATCGAAACTTGAGAATTGTTCTCAAGCAGGAGAAAAAGGATTATGTTCTAGAGGAACCTCACCCTGATGAACCAGGAGAGGATGCTTTTGCAGCAGATAAGCATGCTTATAAGAAGCATGCTAGTGATTTCATGGATGTCAGCTGCCTGATGCTTGCATGCATGTCCTCTTAGTTTCAGAAATAGTATGAGGAACATGATGCTTACGATATGATCGTAGGGTTTAAGGGCATGTTTCAGGACCAAGCAAGGGTAGAAAGATACAATGTGTCTAAATGCTTGTTTGGTAGTAGGCTGGCTAAAGGGAGCCCATTGAGCCCTCACGTGATCAAGATGATTGGTTGTGTAGAGACTCTAGAGAGACTGGGCACTCCACTGGATCCATACCTTGCTATCGATGTCATTCTCCTGTCGCTCCCACTATTCTTTGAGTTGTTCATCATGAACTATAACATGGTTGGACTGGAGAAGATACTAACTGAGTTGCATGGGATGCTGAAACCTGCTGAGGAGAGTATCAGGAAGGCTCCAAACCATGTGATGGTTGTTCAGAATGAGGGCAAAAAGAGGAGGAGGAAGAAGGCTAAGACTACAGATATGATCTCTACTGCGAAGTCTAAACCGACTGGAAAGTCCAGATCTGGTCCTGCCAACTCTGATGTGTGCCACCATTGCCACAAGCTTGGGCATTGGAAGCGCAACTGCAAGGTGTACCTAGAAGAGCAGAAAAACAAGAAGAGAACTGGGACTTCCGCTTCATGTATTAATTTTATTGAAATTAATATTGCTACTCGTCCAAATGATTCATGAGTATTTGATATCAGATCGATGATTCATACCTGCAAATCATTGTAAAGGCTAAGTAGAGTAAGAAAGTATGCAAGTGGCGAGCTGGATATCCGCGTCGGGAATGGTGCAAAGGTTTCAGCATTGGCCGTCGGCATCTATTCACTGTCTCTACCGTCAGGATTAGTTTTGGAGTTAAATAATTCTTATTTCATTCCCGCCTTAGGCAGAAACATTATCTCAGAATTCGTAATAAAGAACAAGAGTTGTTCAATATTTTCGAATGGCATGCTCTATGATATATAGTCCATTAGTGAATGGCTTGTATATTCTGAGTCTTGACGATGCACACATTTATAACATTAGTACTAAGAGACAACGACTCAATGATTTGAATCTCACCTACATCTGGCATTGCCATTTGGGTCATATAAATGAGAAGCGTGTACAGAAGCTCCATAGTGATGGACTTTTGAAGTCATTTAATTTTGAATCATATGACACATGCGAGTCTTGTTTACTTGGCAAAATGTCGAAGACGCCTTTCAATGGACAGAGTAAGAGGGTGAGTGCGCTATTGTCCATAGTGCATACTGATATGTGTGGTCCAATGAGTCACAAGTGCTTCTTTTTGGGGTATCATAGGGAACCCAAAGGATACTATTTCTATAACAGAGAGGAGGGAAAAGTGTTTGTCGCTCGAAACAGTGTATTCCTTGAGAAAGAGTTTCTCTCAAAAGGAGTCAGTGGGAGGACTGTGCATCTCGAAGAGGTTCGAGAGCCACTAGAAAGTGTTCTAGATCCCACTGAGTCAGAGCAAGAGGCGTAAGATATTGTAGACCCTGTTATGGGTGCACCAACCCCACGGAGGTCTGGGAGAGTAGTCCATGTGCCAGAGAGGTACGTGTTGTTGTTGGACAACAACGAGCCCAAGACCTATGTGAAAGCAGTTATGGGACCAAACTCTGAGAAATAGCTTGGAGCCATTGGATCCGAGTTGGAGTCCATGCGTGTCAACCATGTTTGGAACTTGGTTGATCCGACCTATGGTGTAAAAACTATTGAGTGTAAATGGATCTTCAAGAAAAAGATAGACGTTGATGGAAATGTTCACATCTATAAGGCACGATTGGTGGCGAAATGTTTTAGAGAGATTCAAGGTATTGATTATGATGAAACGTTTTCACTCGTCGATATGCTTAAGTCTATTCGGATCATCCTAGCTATTGTTGTATTTTATGATTATGAGATATCGCAAATGGATGTCAAGACGACTTTCCTAAATGGAAACCTAAGTGAGGATGTGTACATGACATAGCCTGAAGGTCTTGATGGTCCCGGGAATGCTGGGAAAGTTTGTAAGTTGCTAAAGTCCATTTAGGGATTGAAGCAAGCTTCTCGGAGTTGGAATCTTTGTTTTGATGAGGTAGTCAAAGGATTTGGCTTCATCAAGAATGAAGAAGAACCTTGTGTTTACAAGAAGGCTAGTGGGAGCTCACTTGTTGTGGGATCGGCATGGCGACTAGAGGGGGGGTGAATAGGCGCCTCGACAAATTCTTGCGAATATGATGGATTTTTCAAATCACCCAATGCACCTCTAAATGAACAAGCATTTGCCTTGAATATTATTTAAAAGTACTGTATGAAACACTTAGATGAATACCATCTAACCAAAAGACATGAGCAAGCATTTTCATATTTTAGCAAATAAAGCATCACCACTTAGATTAGCATACTAGACATGGCACGACATGTAATGCAAAAGCTAATCAAATACTAACCAGATAAGCATATCCCACTACAAGGAGCTTCAGCGGACTTGATATGCAATCGATTCAAGCTTTTTTTCATTTTTTTCATTTTAGTGCCAGGGGTTATTTGCATGTCAACCTTATGCTAACCAACCAAGCTAAGCCTAGGTTGAATACCATCATAAGCTTAAAGCAATGGTCATGGTATACACTTCAATGTCCCACTTCATACCAAAGTGCTATGGTAAGCAGTCTAGAACAAAGTAATGTGACAAAGCAAACCCACCTGGATCTTTTCAATTTCAACATAAAACAACATGACTATCATTCATTTTCATTCATTTTTCATTTTTTAATTTTCAGCATAATATTTTGAAATGATCAAGTTGTGTATTAGCTTCCAAGTGAAAAGGACCTAGCTACCAGGTATGTAAAAGATAGCTAAAGACCTCAACCTATTCATGGTAGTTTCTAGACTAAGTAGTGATCATTTTCAAATTTTCACAAATAAAATTCATGCTCATAACAAATATCAGATGTAAACAAGTCAAGTGAAATCATCAGTATTAAAGACAATACTTCAAAGGCATAACAAAGGATGTACTTGTAAAAGCAATTAATCATATAACAGAAGCTCATGCAGTGCTACACAACTCCCCCTCAAAAGATGCTAGAAGATCTCGAATGCTTAGTGTTGGGGTGAGTGAAAAACTGTTTAGGAATCCAGCATTATAAAACTCAAGAACAAGGTAAAGCAGTAGACTGATCATGCACAGGGTATGAGTCATGATAAAAAGTGTGTGACCTACCTCCAAAGCACGAGCCTTGAAAACAATGAGGTCTCCTAAACTGTCGGGAATCAAAGCCTCTTATACATGGTCTAGCACCATATGACGCATGGTGTACACCACGACAGGCAAAATCTCTCATGGGACCATGGGGAGCATCAAAATCAGGATAAGAGTGAAAAGAAGACTCATGCGTACCAAAAGAAGGGTAATGCATGTCCTAAAAGCTCATCGCAAAAGAACATCATTCATCCTTGATACGACGAAAGCAAAACCCAATCAAATAACCCACCCGATGACAGTAGGAGCAGTGATACACTCTCTTGGGTGTGTGAGCATGGGTCTCAGGCACAAATCTCACTGTCTTCTTGGATTTTTGCTGAGAATTTTCCTTTGGTGGATGAAGGGATTTCTTTGTAGGTTTAGTAGGATTCTCGGTTTTTTGAATGGTGTCTAACTGGGATCTTTCTTTCTCAAGGATAGTGGGTGGAGTGAACACTGTTTTGCTCGGAGTGTTTGAAGTGGTTCTCTCATATCCCAACCCTAGAGCTAACCCTGCCCTGTCAACATATAATTTGTTTTTAGCCAAAAGCAAATCCATCCTACCCTTCCCTTCAGTGCATTTTTCAACCACGGAGAGAAGATAATCATTTTCACATTTTAATTTTTGAACTTGCTCTCTAGCAAAGCTGAGTTGGTCCTTAAGGGTGATGCAGATGGGACACGCTGGCTGCACGTCCTTAGAACACTCAGCACTCTCCAATCTAGCCTTAAGTTCATCAACATGCCTATCTCTCAAATTAATGCTTTCAATAAGTAAAGGATAGTTCATGCATTCGTTGATGACAACAGTACTAGATTCCACCTCCAAAAGCTGCTTTTGAGTACTTTCAAGTTGTTCAATAACTTGAGCATGAGTAGTATCGATCTATGATCTCACATGCGCATGAGCCTAGGGCCATATGGTGGAAATTTTGAATTTTCTGGCTAGCATAGCTCCCCTATTCCCCAACACAGGTTGCAGGCCTAAAGCGCGTTAGCGATCGTTGCTCCTGCAGTGGTAGGTGGAGGCACTACCACCGCCACTACCACCGCCACTACCACTGCCACTGTCGACGTGGCGAAGCAGGTCCTTAGGTCGGAGGGAGGCATGAGGGGCCTCTTCAAGGGCCTCGTCCTAACGCTGGGGCACGAGGTCCCCGACAACACGCTCATGTTCGGTGTCTATGAGGCGATCAAGCAGTATCTCACTAGAGAGCAGGACACCTCGACGTTGGGGCGTGGTTCCCTAGTGGTGGTCGGAGGCCTCGTCGGTGCCTCCTTCTAGGGCTCCGTGTACCTGACCGACGTGGTGAAGAGCGTGATCCAGGTAAACGACTACAAGAACCCTAAGTACTCAGGATCCATGGACATAAAAGTGGAAGGAATTCGATTGATAGCAAAAGTGCAGAACGATTACAAGATATATAGTTGGTCTTTCCAATCTGCAATGGACTCATAGAAGCAAGAATTCTTGTTGGAGATGGAAAGATATCAACCTATGAAGGAAAGTGGCAAACGGTTATGGTCCTGCCCTAGATTCATGCAACAGGCAGAATGTTGTGAATGTATTTTTCTAACAACCCCCAGTTGGAACGGCGAGCGATCGCACGTTCAAACTGGAGCGAAACTCAGAGAAGATGGTTGTGGGAAGCCCCTTGGTGAAGATATCTACAAACTATGAGGTGGTAGGGACATGGAGAACTCGCACTGATCCGGCGGCAACGCGATCACGGACAAAGTGAAGATCAATATTGATGTGCTTTGTACGTTGGTGTTGAACTGGGTTTATGGAGAGATAGACAGTGCTGATGTTGTCGTAGTAGACGATCGTCGAGCTGGTTGGAATGAGATGTAGCTCTTGGAGGAGTTATCACAACCATGATGTTTCAACAATGGCGTTGGCGATGACACGGTACTTGGCTTCGGCGCTTGAGCAGGAGACAGTTTGTTGGCGTTTGGTTGACCAAGAGATGAGGTTGTTGCCGAGGAAAATGACATAGCCATAGGTGGAGCGTCTGGTATCGGGGCATCCTGCCCAATCGACATCGGAGTAGGCCACCAAGTCTATGGTGGAGGAGCAGTGGATGATCAACCCATGATCAAGAGTGCTGCGTAAATAGCGAAGTATTCTCTTGAGCGCGGTGAGGTGAGGCTCCCGAGGTGAGTGCATGTGGACACAGATCTGCTGGATGGCATATGAGATGTCTGGTCTAGTGAAGGTGAGGTACTACAAGGCACCAGTGAGACTCCGATAATCGGTTGGGTTAGAGACAAGAGTATCGGCGGAGGAGGAGAGCTTAGCCTGGCAGTCGACTGGTGTGCTAACGGGTTTGCAATTCGTCATGCCGGCGCATTGACACCGAGGAAGTGATGAAGATCACCGAGGTCCTTCATAGCGAACTCGACCTACAGGGAGGTGATGGTCCACTAGAGCAGAGCTGTGGAGGAGGCGGTGAGGATGATGTCGTCGATGTAGAGTAGCAAGTAGACCAAGTCATCACCTCATCGCAAGATAAAAAGAGAAGTGTCAGCTTTAGCCTCAATGAAACCGATAGTAGTGAGATAGGATGTGTAATGACTGTACCAGGAACGTGGGGCTTGCTTGAGGCCGTAGAGTGACTTGTTGAGGCAGCATACAAAGTCGGGGTGGCAGATGTCAGTGAAGTCGGAAGGTTGTATGCAATATATTGTTTCTTCAAGTGTGCCGTGAAGGAATGCGTTCTTAACATCGAGTTGACGAATGCACCAGCCGCGGGAGACAACCAAAGAGAGGACTGTGCGGACGGTGGCCATTTTGATGATCAGGCTGAAGGTTTCATCGTAGTCGACTCTAGGGAATTGAGTGAAGCCGCGAAGTACCCAATGAGCCTTGTATCGATCGAGGGAGCCGTCCGCCTTGAACTTGTGGTGAAAAACCCATTTCCCATCACCACGTTGATGTCGGGAGGGCGTGGGACGAACTGCCAGGTGTTGTTGGCGAGGAGCGCGCGATGTTCATCCTCCATGGCTGCCCGCCAAAGAGGATCAGCAAGAGTTGCTCGGTATGTGTTGGGCACAGGAGAGATAGTTTTGACATGTAGACCGGAGACAATTTTGTTGGGTTGATGAGGTCTGGACTTCCCACGAGTGACCATGGGATGATCGTTGACGACATGAGCCGTAGGTGAAATGCCAAGCTGCGGTGGTGCAAGATCTTGAGCATGGGGGAGATGGGCATTGTGGGCACCTCTGGTCTAGATCAGCGGTTGGAGAGAGGCGATGAGGTTCGACGTGGATGTTGCGGAGGATGTGTCGTCATGGTGCGTCGGAGCCTGGTGGTGTGCGGCAGGGGCAACTTCGGTGACTGGGCTAGAAATGCCGGGAGCACCTGGACCACCGGGAGGTGCTATTGGGCCGGTGCTTGGGGTTGTCCTGGCTGGCGGTCCCCTAGGAGGCATGGTTGGGTCGGTGCTAGAAGCAGGACTAGCCGGCAGGCCTGGCCGGTAGGCCACTAGGAGGGAGTGGGTCGATTCCACTAGGAGATGTGATTGGGTCGGCATTGATGGAGAGCCCACTTGGAGGTACTGTAGCGCTGGATGGTCCCACCGGTGAGGTCCAGCCATGGTGCTGACGACTGCTGGTGACCGGAGGGGAGATGCTGCAATCATCCAAAAAGGAGAGATCAATAGCATCTCTAGAGATAGATGGGTTAGTTTGATAGGGAAAAGAGTTTTCATCAAATACCACATGTCTAGATATTATGATTTTGTTTGAGATGGGATCAAGGCACCTATATCCTTTGTGGTTAAGAAAGTAACTAAGAAAAATGCATTTGGTGGACCGGGGAGATAATTTGTGGGACATGCTAGAGGAGAGAGTGGGATAGCAAGTGCAACCAATAACTCTAAGGTGATCATAGCAGGGGTGAGATCCAAATAGAGCAAAATGAGGTGTATGAAATGATAAGGTTTTTGTTGGATGGAGGTTAATGATATAGGTGGCGGTGTGAAGTGATTCGACCCAAAAGAAGGGGGAAGGCTAGCTTGAAAGAGAAGACTACGAATAATATTATTGATGGAGCGAATAATACGCTCAACTTTTCCATTTTGTGGGGAAGTGTAGGGGCAGGCCATGCGGAGAGTCATGGCGTGAGTGAGAAAAAATTGTCGAGAAGATGAATTGTCGAATTCACGACCATTGTCACATTGAACGCTTTTGATTGTTTTTGAAAACTGAGTTTGAACATCGGCGATAAAATGCGAGATAGTAGAGAAGGTGTCGGATTTTAAACGCAAAGGAAAAGTCCAAACATAGTGAGAATAATTGTCAAGAATAACAAGGTAGTATTTGTAACCAGAAATGTTACTAATGGGAGAATTCCAAAGATCGTAATGAATGAGATCAAAATTAGAAGTAGCTCGCGAAAAACTAGTAAAAAAGGGAAGGCGAATGTGACGGCCTAGCTGGCAGGCAAGACAGATGGTGGTTGAAGTGGTTCGAAGTGGTGGAATGACCGAGCTATGCGTCAGGCGTGTGAAGGATTCGTGTCTGAGGTGTCCAAGGCGATGATGCCAAAGGGTGGTGGCAGGGGCCTCGACAAGCATAGCGGAGGGTGGTGATGAAGACTAAAGAAATGGGTAGAGACCATCGGTGCTATTACACCTGATGATCACGTTCTTGGAGCGAGAATCCTTGATAGAAAAACCAAACGGGTCAAATTCAATTGTAACATTGTTGTCGGTAACAAAGCGACGAACAGAAATAAGGTTTTTAACTAAAGAAGGACATACAAGAACATTTTTTAAATTAAATGGTGTATGAATAGTATCAAGAGAGGTAGATCTGGTAGAAGTAATAGGTAGAAGAGGACCATTACCTACAATAATATGAGAGGGAGAGGAAGGAGAGAAGTAGTAGGAGAGGTTACCAGTATATGGAGTCATATGAGAGGAGGCGCCGGTGTCCATGTACCATTCATGAGATACTTGTTGTTGAAGAGTTGTCGTGTTGAAGGTGCTGGCGAGGTTGTTTTGATCCCACTGGAATGGGGTGGACAAGGGCATGACCGCATGAGGAGTCGGTGGAGGTGTTGATAGGAAAAAATGGCATTAATGGTTAAGATTGTCAAAATATCAATTTTGGTAATTTGGGCCGAAAATACACATGTCCTTGACAGGGCCGAAGCCCTATAGGGTCGAAGGCCCATCAAGCTATGGACTTTGGAAGCTTCCAGCGAGCCTGCTACCTTCGGTTCGAAGGCCTTCGGAGGCCCACCTCACTGAAGCTTCGGCCCGAGGAGTAGGCTTCAGCGGGCCTGGCCGAAGGCCCACTTCGGGCTGAGTTCTGGAGATAGAGTTTGAGTCCGATTCTGGCTAATTTTATTCCTATGCGTGATTAAGCTGAATTCTACCAAATTAGGCTTAGATATTAGAAGTCTAGCCCCTATAAATATTGGGGTAAGGCCGGTTCATTAACCCCAACAAAAATCAGCACAAAGCCCTAGCTGAGAAACCAAGGGTTGGTTTCAGAGTCTGTGATGAGTGATTGATAGATTTTATCCTCTGTTTTCGAAGGTACCTCCGAAGGGGTTCAGAGGTTGTTTCATCGAAGGTATCAGTGGGTTCGGTTGCAGCGGAGTGTGTACCGAAGGTTGTTTGCCCGGAGAGGTCTTTGGGGTACTGGGTACACTTGTCTGTCTGTCTGTGGTGCGCAGGTGACTTTGGAGGCGACGAATGGTTCACAACGAGTGAACCTGGGTCAAGCGAGAGGCTTGATGCCAAGCGAGCGGGGATCTCGGTCACGAAGGCTGCGTTGGGTCGATGTCGGTCCTCGGGTCAAGGTGCACCAGGCGAAGGCAGAGAGTGCAGAGCGTGGCTCTAGCTGAAGGTACCCCGAGACGAAGTCCTCGGAGGCGAGGCACTTCGAACGGTACTCTAAATGGAGTGACTTCGGAGTATGGTGGACAAAGTCCTCAGCAATGAGGCAAGGCGTTCGATGTGTGCTCCGGATGGAGGCACTCGAAGGTTCACCCGACGGAGGTCTCATAAGTCGAGGTGCATCGAAGGCATGGTCCGGGTGAGGTTCGTCGAGGAGTGTGCTCGAGGAGAGACACTGCAACGAAGTGCTCATGGAATGCTTCTTGCGGAGGCCTTGGACGAAGGAGGGACTTCGAAGGGTGGTACTCCAAAGGTGGGGCTTTGGAGTGTGGCTGACTTGAGGTACTTCGGCCATGCATGGCTTCGGTACATGGACTGACGAAGTTCGAGCTGGGAGTAGCTGCGAAGCCGTGGTAGTCCACTCCGGAGGTGATGGTGCGAAGACTCAAGGGCTTTGACGGCTTCGGCTCAAAACTGTCATTGTATCGAAGGCTTACTTCGGTGAAACGAAGGCCGTCAGGCTCAAGGCTTCTCGCCAAAGCTACTGCACCCCTCGCATGCGAAGGGGGGCTTTAGAAGACTCCAAAACTACAAAGGCTGATCATGTCTACTCTGCAAAAGCTGATGTTGTCTCCTTTGCGAAGCTGACAAAAGAATCCTCCAAATAAAGTAGACTACCACCTATACCCCCCTGTTCTGATGAGAAAAAAATCAATGTAAACCCTAGGGGTAAAGTAGTCTATTCACAGGGCTGAATAGTGCCTATAAATAGTGAAGGTTGGCTAGACCTGAGTAACACTTTGAGCAGCCATTTTAGAACTCCTGTGCTAGCCGTCACACTCATGTATTCATACTTGTGAGTTCATTTTGTGTTCCCTGTTCCTGCAATGAAGTTTTGATTATGTTCTTCTTTCACTGCTTGAACTTGTATTATGTGTTACACTGCATGCTTTGATTCCTCTATACACCATTTCTTTCTGAGTTAAGTTTGGGCACTGTTCTCTTCTGGAGGAGTCTGTGAGAGGTGTGTGCGTGCGAAGTGTGTGATTTTCAATGTGTTCGCTTTGTGTAAACTGAGGTAACCCCTCAACATTTACTAGCGAAGCACTGAGTAGTCCGTAGTCGAGGGCTGTTTTTCTTCCCTTAGCAAAAACCTGTTCGATGTGCGTTTAGACCTTTGAAATATGAAGCCTAGTACCAATTGCTAGTGCGGAGTATCTGGTCGAAGTCTACAGAGGGAAATCTCCACCTGCAAAGAGTGAAGTGTGAAGTCTGCTCGAAGGCACCTAGTGTGCAGAACCTGCACTAACATAACAGAGTTGAGTTTTTGGTTTGTGGGTGGAGCGAAGTCTTCTTGACTTCGAACTTTTGCTACTCGTGAAGCTTGGTTTTGGAGCTTTGAAATACCTCCAAACCAGACCTCCGAAGGGTGTGTTCGAAGCCTGTTCCGCAGGAGACTGTTTTTTTTAAAAAATGGAATGCTATTTTTAGCCTAAAATTTTAAAAGCTCCCATTCACCACCCCTCAAGTCGCTAGTTTCGGTCCAACAATTGGTATCAGAGCGGGTTAAAATCATCAGTTGACCTTAACCGGTTTTGTGATCATTTGGCGACATGGACAGGGTTAGTAAAATACCTCTGTTCGATGGGACTAATTTTGCATACTGGAAGGTGCGCATGGAGGCTTACTTGTTAAGCCAAGGAAATGCAATTTGGGAGATTGTGTACTCACAATACTCCATCCGCGAAAACCGCACATCTCAAACAGAAAAAGATAAGTATAATTCTAACTCCAAAGCTAGAAACATACTGTTCACTGGTTTGAGTCGAAGTGAGTTTGATAGGGTGCAACACCTTAGGACAGCTAGGGAGATTTGGACTACACTCACTATTTTTCATGAGGGTTCTACACAGATTAAGGCTAGGCGCCAAAGCACGTACAATAAACAGTATCAGCTGTTTGTGCAGGCGCCTAGTGAATCTATAGATACCATGTTTTCTCGCTTTGATGAAATAGTGAGTAACTTGCGGTCCAACGGGACGCTTGCTTCCAATGATCATGACAGGGCTATCAAGCTTCTTTATGCTCTTGACCGTAGCATATGGGAAGTGAAGATATCCAACATATGGAATAGAAGAGTTGGAGTTGAAGACGGAGTCACACGGATGATTTGAAGTCAAGAATTCGCTGGTTTGGACTACATCGACCACCATGCACCAAAATGGGCATAACTTCCTCATACGAAGTCCGATTGACGTGTTCTTGGACTTTTTGGAAAGCTAAGGAGAAGATGGATCTTTTGGCATTGGTTTCGCCTCATTTGGAGTCTCGAGCCGTCCTGTGTGTTTAAAACAGTCCTGCGTGACAGAATTGGGTCGTGTTGGCCCATAGTCCGAGTCTGTACGCCTTCTACAGGCTGTCCACGCCTTATATACTCACGCCAGCTGCCTTTAGGGTTAGGTTTTGCTTTGTTTGCATCTACACTTGTGTGTTTAGATCCCGCTCCTGCACCGGACCGATTGGCTGCTGCATCAGCGTTTGTGAAACCTCTCCTTTTCATAGTTTATCTGTGATTTGGCATTTAACTTGTATCCTTCCTGTTCTTGCTTGTGTTCTTGGGTTCGCTTGCAGGAATTAGCCTTTGTGGCGAGGTCAATCGTGCCCTGCGTGGTTGATAACCAACGGAGATGGTGGTGTAGTGATTGCAAGGTTTTGATCCGCCGGACCGGAGCCTTGGATCGTCAACGTCGAGATTCTCCCCCAATCCAAGTTATCCTTTACCTAGCGGAAGATCAGGACCAATTCCCCATTAGACGGGATCAGAGGAGAAGTGGTTTTAGTGGATGTTTTGAGTGTGGAGACACCTCTCATATCAAGGCCAACTGTCCTAAGCTCAAGAGGAGAGATTAGAGTGAGTGTCCTAAGCTCAAGAGGAGAGATTAGAGTGAGCGCCCCAAATACCACAAAAAGGATAGGAAACCCTTTGTGAAGGGCAAGCGCGGCAAGGTAGCTAAAAGGGTAGCCAAAGCCGCTTCTAGAGCATTTGTTGATGCTCTCAGTGAAATCGACACTTCCGTGACTAATGAGTCGAGCTCTGATGAGGAGGAGGAGTCCCCAAAGGAAGGAGGACAAGAAGGACAAGAAGGGACAAGATTTCATTGGCCTCTGCTTCATGGCCGACAGCGATCACAGCGGCGATGATCTTGACTCATCTGAGGTACCTCTATCCTATGACCAGCTTTCAATTAAGATAGATGAACTGAATGAAGTAGTTTTGGTTAGGATAGATTACATGTGCAAGCCGCTAGAGATAGAAAATACCTTAGACTTAGGATAGAATTTATTTCTACTGATTATGTCATGCTTAAGTTTAGGGTTAATGATGCTGAATGTGAATCTTGCACTGTTGTCATGGGTGAGCTTGCTCAGTTGCGCTCTGTGTATGCTCAAACTTTTTCTGAGCTTGAGACTGCATAAAAACAACTTTTGATGGTTGATTCTAGTCCTCATGATATAAATGAATGCATGAACTGTTCTTTATTACGTGAGAGCATTGATTCACGTGATAAACATGTTTAGGATTTAGAGGCTAGATTGGAGAGGGCCGGTAATTCTAAGGATGTGCAACCTGTGTGTGACACTTGCATAACCCTTAAGGACCAGCTAGGCACTGTTAGAGAACAAGCTGAACACCTCATGACTGAAAATGAATACCTTTTGTCTATGGTTAACAAATGCATTGAGGGGAAGGGTAGGATGGACTTGCTCTTGTCCAAGACCAAGATGTGTGCTGACAAGGCAGGGTTAGCTCTGGGATTGGGTTTTGAGAGGATTCCTTCAAACAGTGAGAACAAAACTGTTTTTACCTCACCCACTACCTTAGAGAAAGAAAGAGCCCAGTTAGACACTCCTTCAGCCAAAAAGCCTATCCAAAATCCAAAGAAAATCACTCCTCCTACCAAGAAAATTCCTCCCAAGAAAACCACTCAGTAGAAGCCCAAGGAGCATGTGAGGATTGCTCCTATGACCCATGAGAGTGCCCCTAGGAGAGTATTTCATTGTTCCTACTGTCAGCGAGTGGGTCATCTAATTGGGTTCTATTTTCGTTGCATCAAGGATGAGCGACGCTCTCAGACAATGAGTTTCCAGGACATGCGTTACTCATCTCTAGGTATGCATAAGTTTGAGGCTTACTCACATCCTGTTTTCGAGGCTCCCCAGAGAGGTTTTCCCCCTCATGGTGTTCACCATGTTTCATATGGTGCTAGACTGTGTATCAGTGGCTTTGTACCTCGACAGGTTGGGAGACCTCGTCATGCATTTGGGTCACAGCATGTAGGTAAACCTCACACTTTGCATCATTCTGATTTTCCTGTACGTAGACAATTTATTTTTACTGTGCCTACTACTCGCATTACTCAGTGTTGGATGCCTCGTCATTCTTTCACTCACCCCAGTACTGAGCGATCGAGATTCTCTTATCATGTGTAGGCGCCAGACCGAGGCTTGGAGGGCATATGGATCATGGACTCCGGTTGTTCGCGCCATATGACCGGAGATGCAACATGGTTCTCTAGCCTCACCACAACCAAGCAAAAGGAACATATCACCTTCAACAACAATCGAAGGAGTAGAGTGAAAGGTAAAGGTGTGGTAAGAATTAACTCGAATTTCACTCTAAAAGATGTTGGTTTGGTTGAAAATTTGGGATACAATTTTCTTTCTGTATCTCAGTTGCTTGATGAGGGCTTCGAAGTGTGATTCCATCACGATACTTCACAAGTACTCAATTCTGATGGTGATGTGGTTTGTAAGATCTTTAGAGTTGGGAGAGTTTTTCTAGCTGATTTTTCTGAGTAATCTGGTTCTTCTCACTGTCTTGTTGCACATTCGACTTCTGAGCTTTGGAAGTGGCATAGGAGACTAGGGCTTATGAGTTTTGAGTTTTGAGTTTTGAGGATTACCCAAGCTCAAGTTTGAGAAGAATTTAGTTTGTGCTCCCTGTCGACATGGAAAAATTATTGCCGTTTCGCATTCGCTAGTCACTATGGTGATGATTGAACAACCCGGAGAACTTCTCCATATGGATACTGTAGGTCCTTCTTGGGTTAGTTCTTTAGGCGGCAAGTGGTATGTGCTAGTTATTGTCGACGATTTCTCTCGCTACTCTTGGGTCTTCTTTCTAGCTAGCAAGGATGAAGTGCTTTCACACTTTCAGAGCTTAGCTTTGAAACTTTTCACTGAACTCCCTGGTGCATTAAAATTCATTCGAAGTGATAATGACATTGATTTCAAGAACAGTCTCTTTGTTGACTTTTGCATGGAGCATGGCATAGAAGATCAATTCTTTGCTCCGTGGGTTCCTCAATAGAACAATGTTGTTGAGTGAAATAACTGCACTTTGGTTGAGATGGCTAGGACGATGCTCAATGAGCACCGAACTCCTAGAAAATTCTGGTCTGAGGCCATGAACACTTCATATTGCATCTCAAACCGAATCATCTTGCATTCAATTTTGAACTTAACATCTTATGAGCTGCATTTTGGGAGACAACCCAAAGTTACTCATCTTTGAGTTTTTGGTTGTCGATGCTTTATCCTAAAACCATGGAAATTTGGACAAATTTGAGTCGCGCTCTTCTGACGGGATCTTTTTGGGATACACTACTCATGGTCATTCTTATCGTGTTTTTAATTTGGAAACTAACACTCTCATCGAGCCATGTGATGTGACATTTGATGAATCAACCCCCTCTATTAGTTCTACTTTTGAACAGGCAAATGAACACGACATGGAGCAGACCATCTTCGAAGATGAATATCTTGGAGATTTTGAGGATGATCCCCTACTACCCTCGACATCAACCCCTGAAGCCGACCACGCTTCGACCACTTCAGCACAAGGTCCTGAAGCAACTACCTCTACATCGGTCATCTTGGACCACTCCAATGCACAAGTTGAGGGGGAGACTGCATCCCGCCGTGAGGCTCCACACCATATTCAAAGTATGCATCCTCCCGAGCAGATCATTGGTGAGCTTGATCAAAGGGTAACACGTTCTCATGCTCATTTTATTAATTCTGCTTTTGTTGCTTCTTTCGAGCCCTTAGATGTTAGTCATGCACTTTTTGATTATAGTTGGATCAATGCCATGCATGAAGAACTTTAAAATTTTGAGAGAAACCAAGTCTGGACTTTAGTTGATCCTCCACCAAATGTTCATTTCATTGGAACAAAATGGATTTTCAAAAACAAACAAGGGGAGGATGGGACTGTAGTTAGAAACAAGGCTAGACTTGTAGCTTAGGGTTATTCTTAATTAGAAGGGATTGATTTTACTGAGACTTTTGCACCTATTACTCGTCTTGAGGCCATTAGGACTTTACTTGCATTTGCGGCATCCCATGGTTTCAAACTTTATCAAATGGATGTTAAAAGTGTTTTTCTTAATGACTTCATAGGCGAAGATGTTTATGTAAAACAACCCCCTGGATTTGAAAACCCCAAATACCCACATAAAGTCCTTAAACTTCATAAGGCTCTTTATGGACTCAAGTAGGCCCCTCGGGCTTGGAATGATAGGCTTAAGTCTTTTCTGCTTGAGCGGGGATATTTGATGGGATATGTTGATAAAACTCTGTTCACTCTCAAGCATGGCAAATATTTTCTACTAGTTCAGATTTATGTGGATGATATCATCTTTGGTGGCTCTTCTAATGCTTTGGTTGCCGAGTTTGCAGATGCCATGAGCAGGGAGTTTGAAATGTCCATGATGGGCGAACTCACATTTTTTCTTGGTTTACAAATCAAGTAAAGCAAACAAGGTGCATTCATCCACCAGACGAAGTACACAAAGGACCTACTCAAGAAGTTCAATATGTCTGATGCGAAGCCCCTCGCTACTCCGATAGCTACTTCGGTAGCATTGGATCCTGACAAGGATGGAGAAGTCGTGAACCAGAAGGAGTTTCGGAGCATGATCGACTCCCTCCTCTACTTGACTGCTACGAGGCCGGACATACACTTCGCAGTGTGTCTGTGTGCTCGTTTTCAGGCTTTTCCACATGCTTCGCACTGCCAAGCGGTAAAGCGCATTCTCATGTATCTCAAGCATACCCTCGAGTTTGGCATTTGGTATTCTGTGTCTTTCTATTTATGTTTTCGAGGTTATTCCGATGCGGATTTTGCTGGGTGTAGGATTGATAGGAAAAGTACCTCCGATACTTGTCATTTTCTGGGTACTTCACTGGTTTGCTAGTCTTCCCGCAAACAGTCTAGTGTTGCATAATCGATGACTAAGGCTGAATATGTTGCTGCAGCTAGTTGTTGCTCTTAGATTTTGTGTATGGTTTCCACTCTGCGGGATTTTGGGTTGGATTATAAGAGTGTTCCACTTTTCTGTGACAACACTAGTGCTATTTTTATTGCAAACAACCCGGTTCAGCATTCTAGAACGAAACACATTGATGTACGGTATCATTTTCTCAGAGATCATATTGAGAAGGGTGATATTGAACTTTATATGTTGATACTGATGGACCAGAAACGGCGACCAGAGGGGGGTGAATGGGAGCTTTTAAAATTTCAGACTAAAAATAGCCTTCTATTTTACTTTTTTCTTCTGCAGAATAGGCTTCGAACACACCCTTCGAAGTTCTGTTTCGGAGGTATTTCACAGCTCCGGAAACAGGCTTCACAAGGAGCAAAAGTCAGTGCAGGCTCCGCACACAAGGTGCCTTCGAGTAGGCTTCGCACTTCACCCTTCGCAAGAGCGGACTTCCCTCTGAGGACTTCGATCAGCTCTGCTAAGTCAGTGCAGGCTCAGCATACTGGGTGCCTTTGAGCAGACTTCGCACTTCACCCTTGAGAAACCATGTTGAAGAATATGGTTTTGATATTCCAGATGTGATGAGTGATTGTCAACGGAAGTCAATGGAAGGGAGAGATGAAGACCTGCCGAGTCTGAGGCGCATGTGACTCAGGTACACGGGCAATGAGCGACGGCCGGGCAGAGGAGCCACGGAGTCGGGCTGGCCCAATTCGGGTACATGGCTAGGAGCGGCAGATGATCCACTGGTCTGTTGACTGGGTTTGACTCAGGTACACGGGCGGCGAGCGATTGCCGGGCTGAGGAAGCTGCGGGGTCGGGTCGGCCCAATCTGGCTAGAGGCCACGTAGAGAGAGGCTAGAGGCCAGGCCACGTCGTGTAGGTGGTGGTAGAGAAGACAATTTTTATGATCGTGCTCCAGAGGGTGGTTTTCGTTCCGGCAGAGTTCCAGATCGTTATGGATATGGTTTTGGACCTCGTGACCATGATTTTAGGAAGAACAGAGGACCGCGCTTTGATCCGCGTTTTGGTCCAGACTCATATGATTCTTTTTGCTTCCCTACATATCAGCAGATGGCTCGACACTGGTTTAACACCTTTGCCAAACCTGGCGTTGGACCGTTTGTTCCCACTCATGATTATTGATCTTGATTTGGGAGTTGTGTATCCTTTTTGGGATACTTTGAGTCAGTTTTTACTTTCTTCTTTATTTTTTTATTGAGTTTTTTGTGTGCGTTCATATCATGCATAATCATCTATCACATTTTGAGCTTGCTTCTATTATATGATTAATCTACTTTACCTTCTCTAGCCAGTATATGCTTTTGATTACTTGTCGATGATCATGTTCTGTTTCAGTTCACATATATATCTGATATTTGTCATATGCATGGATTTTATGTTTTAAAATTGAAAAATGATCACCATTGCTTCTGGTAACTAGCATGTGTAGGCTGAATGCTTTCGCTATCTTTTACATGCCTTGTAGCTAGATCCTTACTTAGATGCAGATATGCAACTTGGACATTTATATGCTTTCAATATGCAAAATGTGCTATAAAAATGAAAAAAATTCAGAAAAATGAGAAATTTATGCATTTTTATGATTATTAGAAAACATCCAGGTGGGTTTGATTTGTCGCGTTGCATTGTTCTAGACTGCTTACCATAGCACTTTGGTATGAACTAGGACGGTGTAATGTATGCCAAGACCAATGTCTTAAGATTCTGATGGTCCAGTTCTGGCCTAGACTTGACTTGGTCGGTTAGCATAAGGTTTGACATGCAAATAACCCCTGGCAGAAATGAAAAATATAAAGAAAAAGAAAAAGTCTGAAAAAATTAAAAAGATGACAAGTTTGCTGAAGCACTTTGTTTTGGACAGTGCTTATCTTGGTAGATATCAGTTAGCTTTTGCATATCATGCTTTACTTTGCTTGTCAACTAGAAAATGTGGTGATGCTTTTGTTTGCAAAAATCGAAAAATGTGTGCTAATAACTCTCTTTAGATATCATTTGTTGCACTGATCATGTCATGTATCTTAGACAGTATATCTTTTGCTATACCTGTTAGATGTTGTAATAGCAGTCAATCATATCTAAGAAGCATGCTTTTCACACTCCACCTGCACCCCATCTGCATTCATAGCATATTTTGAGGGGGAACTGCATTTCAGGGGGAGTTTGTGTCTATGTCTTTTTAAAGTGCATTTAGTCCCACTTGATGAGTCCAATTGACAACAAGGGGGAGAAATTTTGGATATATTTTTGGCTTTCTCTGGGATTTATTTCAGGGGGAGTTTATTCTTGTTGGTAATTATGAGATTTGCACTTGTTTTTGAGGTTTTAATTATGGTTAACTATAATGACCGTTTTCGTGTTTTTGTTTGGCTTTTGGTCATTAGGGTTAAACCTTTATTTTCTTTCTTCTATTTTCTTTTGTCTTTGTTTTTCTGTTTCCACATTTTTTGTAGGTTCTGAAGATGAGCTGAAAAGGGTGTTGACAATGCACTCATCAAGGGGGAGATTGAGAAACCATGTTGAAGAAAATGGTTTTGATATTCCAGATGTGATGAGTGATTATCAACGGAAGTCAATAGAAGGGAGAGATGAAGACCTACCGAGTCTGAGGCGCATGTGACTCAGGTACACGGGCAGTGAGCGACGGCCGGGCAGAGGAGTCGTGGAGTCGGGCTAGCCCAATCCGGGTACATGGCTAGGAGCGGTAGATGATCCACTGGTCTGTTGACTGGGTTTGACTCAGGTACACGGGCGGCGAGCAATTGCCGGGCTGAGGAAGCTACGGGGTCGGGTCGGCCCAATCCGGGTACCCGGTGCGAAGACGGTGGACGCTTTATCAGTTTTGGCGTAAAACTGACAATCTATGTTTATTTCGTTTTTAGGATATTAATATTTAGTTTTTAAGTTTAGAATATTTTTATTCGAGACTATTAATTTTTCTAAGAATATTTTAGTAATTTTCAAAATTTATTTTAGAGTCAGTTTATTTTACCCGAGGGTAAATTAGTCTTTTCATGTATTAGGATTTGCTTATAAATAGGTCCCTATCCCTTTGGGGATAGTTGACTGTTTTTTTTTCACGGATCAATCTATAGTCCAATTTTTCCGTCGTGTTCCACCGAAAAGTTTTTTGCGGCAGCAGATCCGGCGGAAAGTCGTGCGACAGCAAGAGATTTTTCCCCCACGGCGAAGCTGTTTGCAGCGGAAAGCCTGCCTCCCTGGCATGGTACCCGAAGCATCTCAGCAGCACAGGTTCTCCGCACGTGACACAGGCAGCAAGAAGAAGCAATTTTTTTGTGCTCGCGACGCATGCATCCGGCTGGATATCACGGCGTGGTGTCCAAGTGAGTGGGCCCCCACGAAAAGTTTTTTCCCAAGCCACAGACTGCGCTAGAAGGCATTTGTTTTTATTCCGGCGTGCAGCGCTGAGGAGACGTGTGGCAGCTTCAAGCTTTTTCTGCGCGCTGCTCAAGGCGCAGGCGTCAGGCGCATAGCTTTTTGCCTTGTCATGCATCAGGCGTCCAAAGCCACTGCGCCTGGACGCTGAACGGAAATTTACTGGCGGAAAAATTCAACGCGCGGGTCCTGGTTTCACACGGTGGCGATTCACATGGTTACGTCTACATGCGCATGCAGTTAGTTTCTAATCTCCTATTTTTTAGTAGAGCGTTTTTACAGATAATCATCTATTTATTAATTAGCGAAAAATTTGTTTAGAAATTTCGTGATAATTTAATCTGCCTAAGTATTTTTAGTACTTGTATACAAAGAAAAATTTATTAATAGCCGCAGTAATATTTTTATTCTAGATTTACTCGAAATATTTTAGGTTTATTTCTATATTAATTTCTAGATGTTACATTTTTTTATTCATTTAATTAGTATTTATTTTTTAGACTGGAAAATAAATATTTCGTGTTCTATCTAGGTGTTTTTTATTTACTGCAGTATTTTTATTTAGTTTATCTTTAATATCTTTTAGATTAAGATACCGATCATTTTTTGGCTAGACAATTTTAATTCCAGTAATTTGCTTTGCCCATATTATTCGTCTGGGTCAGCTCGTTTGGGTGTTGGGTCTGAACCATAGTTTAGCAAGAAATTTTTAGGCGCCCATTCACCCCCCTCTGGTCGCTACTTTTGGTCCTACAACCCTTCGAAAGAGCAGACTTCCCTTTGAGGACTTCGACCAAATACTCAGCGCTAGCAACTAGTACTAGGCTTCGCACATCAGAGGTCTAAACGCACACTGAACACACTTCGCCGAGGACTTCTACAAGGGAAGAAAACGGGCTTCGAACAGTGCTTCACTAGTAATCAAAGAGGTCTAGCCTCTAGTTTACACAGAGCGAACAGACACTGAAAAACACACTTCACCCAGACAGACTTCTCACACACCTCTCCAGAAAACTCACAAGAAGAAGGTGCATAGACAAATCAAAGCATGCAGTGCAACATAGAATACAAGTTCAAGCACAGGTGAAAACAGAATCAAAGTTTGATTACTTGAACAGGGAACACAAAATGAACTCACAGGATGAATACAGAGAGTGTGGCGGCTAGCACAGGAGTTCTACAATGGCTACTCAAAGTGTTGATGTGACCTAGCTAGCCTCCACTATTTATAGGCACTATTCAGCCCTGTGAATAGACTACTTTACCCCTAGGGTTTACACTAGTTTTGTCTCATCAGAACACGGGGGTACAACTGGTAGTCTACTTTATTTGGAGGCTTCTTTTGTCAGCTTCGCAGAGGGGACAGCACCAGCTTTTGCAGAGCAGACGCTCTCAACCTTTGCAGTTTTGGACCCTTCTAAAGCCCCCCTTCGCACGCGAGGGGTGCGGTAGCTTCGGTGAGAAGCCTTGAGCCTGATGGCCTTCGCTTCACCGAAGTCAGTCTTCGATACAGTGATGGTTTTGAGCCGAAGCCGTCAAAGCCCTTGGGCCTTCGCACCAACACCTTCGGAGTGGACCACCACGGCTTTGCAGCTTCTCCCAGCTCAAACTCCGTCAGTCCGTGTACCAAAGCCATGCATGGCCGAAGTACCTGAAGTCAGCCTCACTCCGGAGCCAGCCTCACTCCGGAGCCAGCCTCACTCCGAAGTCAGCTTTACTCCGAAGCCAGCCTCACTCTAAAGTCAGCTTTACTCCGAAGCCAGCCTCACTCCGAAGTCAGCTTCACTCCGGAGCCAGCCTCACTCCGAAGCCCCACCTTCGGAGTACCACCCTTCGAAGTCCCTCCTTCGTCCAAGGCCTCCACATGAAGCATTCCATGAGCACTTCTTCGCAGTGTCTCTCCCCGAGCACACTCCTCGACGATCCTCACCCGGACCATGCCTTCGATGCATCTCGACTTCTGAGACCTTCGTCGGGTATACCTTCGAGTGCCTCCCTCCGGAGCACACTTTGAACACCTTGCCTCATTGCTGAGGACTTGGTCCACCATACTCCGAAGTCACTCCATTCGGAGTACCCTTCGAAGTGCCTCGCCTCCGAGGACTTCGTCTCAGAGTACCTTCACCCGGAGCCACACTCCGCACTTACTGCCTTCTCCTGGCGCACCTTGACCCGAGGTCCGACCTCGACCCCTTCGCAGCCTTCGTGACGGAGCTCCCTGCTCCCCTGGCATCAAGCCTCCCGCTTGACCCAGGTTCACTTGCTACGAACTGTCCGTCGCCTCCGAAGTCACCTGCGCACCATAGACAAACAGACAAGTGTATCCAGTACCCAGAGACCTCACCGGGTAAACAACCTCCGATACACACTCTGGTGTACCGCCAAAAGTACCGAACCCTGCGGTACAACCCAGTCATCGTGTATTGTCGGACCCCTCTGACAGGCACACTCCGCTGCAACAGCTGCAGCAACCAGACCCACCGAACCCTTCGGTGAAACAACCTCCGAACCCCTTCGGAGGGACCCCTTCGAATCAGAGTGTAAAATCTGTCAATAAACTCCAAAACCAACCCTTGGTTTCTCAATCTCCCCCTTGATGAGTGCAGTGCAGGCTAATCAAATTCAAGTTCAAGAAATATTTGAAAATTTTCAGCACACAAGTGACCATAAAACTCAGAAACGAGCCAAACCATGTCACTTGACAAAAGAATTTTCCTCCCCTTTTTCAAAAGAGTAAAATCCCTTTCGGCAAAACTTCCTTTTGCAAGATAAAAACTCCCCCAGTGTTATTTTACCCCTTGCTACAGATAACTCAAAAATTTCTTCCCCTTTGGCAATGCAAGCATCATGGAGCATTCAAAAGATGCAAAGCTTCGAAATGGCAGAATTGCAAAGACATATAAAGCAAAAATATACCAACTTAATACCAATTTTCATGTGCTCAGCTCAATTTAACATTCTCTAAAAACATGATGACAACATGTGATTTTATCATTTTGAAATAAAAGCATCACCACTCAATCAAGGTAACTAGACAAGTAAAAACAGGGACTGCGCAAAGCTAGCCAATTTCTACTCTAGACAGACAAGTCCAGTTCAAGTGGAGCATTAAAAGCAAACTTGATGATCAATGAATTTGTTGTTCATTTCATAATGTTAGGGGTTTTTTGTTTGTCAACCTTATACTTTCCAATCAGACCAAGCCTAGGCACAAAAGCCATCAGAAGCTTAAAGCGGTGATTTTGACATACACTACACTATCCCAGTTCAGACCAAAGTACAATGGTAAGCAGTCTAGAATAGAGCAGTGCGACAAAAAAACCCACCTAGTTTCGCTTGTAACCAACAAATCATGGATTTTTGAATTTTTAATTTAGTGACTTTAGCACTTGATGAATATCCATGAATACAATTTTTCAAGTTGCAATGTTTAGCATCCAGATAAAAGGTGTCTTGCTATCAAGCAGATAAAAGATAGCTAATGCAGTCCTGCCTAAACATGCTAGATTCAAGACTAAGCAGTGAGCATGATTTGATTTTGGAAAGAAAAATCATGCACATAATGTTTCAGATATATTAAATAGAGCTGAGCTGACATGATTACATGAATTATAATCAGGCATATAAGTGCAAAAGATGTAAATGTAATTTCACACATGATGAGCATATGCAAGACAATCAAAATTGCTCCCCCTCACAAAATGTCGTAAGGGTGACAAACACCAAGTTCCCCACGCAAGTAGGCAAAACGAGAAGCATCGAGGGGTTTTGTGAAAATATCGGCTAGCTGGTGTTGGGTATCAACATATTGAAGTTCAATATCACCCTTCTCATTATGATCTCTAAGAAAATGATATTGCACATCAATGTGTTTGGTTCTGGAGTGCTGAACCGGGTTGTTTGCAATACAAATAGCACTAGTGTTATCACAGAAAAGTGGAACACTCTTATAATCTAACCCGAAATCCCGCAAAGTAGAAACCATCCACAAAATCTGAGAGCAACAGCTAGCTGCAGCAACATATTTGGCCTCAGCCGTCGATTGTGCAACACTAGACTGTTTGCGGGAAGACCAGCAAACAAGAGAAGTACCCAGAAAATGACAATTACCAGAGCTACCTTTCCTATCAATTCTACACCCATCAAAGTCCGCATCGGAATAACCTCGAAGACACAAAGAAGAAGACCCAGAATACAAAATGCCAAATTCAAGGGTATGTTTGAGATACCTGAGAATGCGCTTTACCGCTTGGTGGTGTGAAGCACGAGGTGAAGCCTAAAAATGAGCGCACAGACACACTACAAAGTGTATGTCCGGCCTCGTAGCAGTCAAGTAGAGGAGGGAGCCGATCATGCTTCGGAACTCCTTCTGATCTATGGCTTCTCCATCTTCATCAGGATCCAATGCTACAGATGTAGCCATTGGAGTGGCGAGTGGCTTCGCATCAGCCATGTCGAATTTCTTGAGCAGGTTCTTGGTGTACTTTGTCTAATGGACGAAAGTACCTTGTTTGATTTGCTTGATTTTCAAACCAAGGAAAAAGGTGAGTTCGCCCATCATGGACATCTCGAACTCCCTGCTCATGACATCTGCAAACTCGGCAACCAAAGCATGAGAAGAGCCACCAAAGATGATATCATCCACATAAATCTGGACTAGGAGGAAATCTTTGCCATGCTTGAGAGTGAACAGGGTTTCATCAACAGATCCCATCAAATACCCCCGCTCAAGTAGAAAAGACTTAAGTCTATCATACCATGCCCGAGGGGCCTGCTTGAGTCCATAAAGAGCCTTATGAAGTTTAAGGACTTTATGTGAGTATTTAGGGTTCTCAAAACCAGGGGGTTATTTTACATAAACATCTTCGCCTATGAAGCCATAAAGAAAAGCACTTTTAACATCCATTTGATAGAGTTTGAAACCACGGGATGCCGCAAATGCAAGTAAAATCTTAATGGCCTCAAGACGAGCAACAAGTACAAAAGTTTCAGTAAAATCAATCCCTTCTAATTGAGAATAACCCTGAGCTACAAATCTAGCCTTGATTCTAACTACAGTCCCATCCTCCCCTTGTTTGTTTTTGAAAATCCATTTTGTTCCAATGAAATGAACATTTGGTGGAGGATCAACTAAAGTCTAGACTTGGTTTCTCTCAAAATTTTCAAGTTCTTCATGCATGACATTGATCCAACTAGAATCAGAAAGTGCATGACTAACATCTAAGGGCTCAAAATAAGCAACAAAAGCGGAATCAATGAAATGAGCATGATAACGTGTTACCCTTTGATCAAGCTCACCAATGGTCTGCTCGGGAGGATGCATCCTTTGAACATGATGTGGAGACTCACGGCGGGATGCAGTCTCCCCCTCAACTTGTGCGTTGGAGTGGTCCAAGATGACCGATGTCGAGGTAGTTGCTTCGGGACCTTGTGCCGAAGTAGTCGAAGCGGGGTCAGCTTCGGGGGTTGATGTCGAGGGTAGTAGGGGTTCATCCTCGAAATCTCCGGGATCTTCTTCTTCGAAGATGGTCTGTTCCATGTCGTGTTCATTTGCATGTTCAAGAGTAGAACTAACAGAGGGGGTTGATTCATCAAGAGTCACATCACATGACTCGATAACAGTGTTAGTCTCCAAATTATAAACACGATAAGAATGACTATGTGTGGTGTAACCCAAAAAGATCCCGTCAGAAGAACGCGACTCAAATTTGTCTAAGTTTCCACATTTTAGGATAAAGCAACGACAACCAAAAACTCGAAGATGAGTAACTTTGGGTTGTCTCCTAAAACGTAGCTCATAAGATGTCAAGTTCAAAATTGAGCGCAAGAATATTCGGTTTGAGATGTAACATGCAGTGTTCATGGCCTCAGCACAGAATTTTCTAGGAGTCCTATGCTCATCGAGCATCGTCCTAGCCATCTCAACCAAAGTGCGGTTCTTTCTCTCAACAACACCATTTTGTTGAGGAACCCGCGGAGCAGAGAATTGATGTTCTATGCCATACTCCATGCAAAAGTCAACAAAGAGATTGTTCTTGAACTCAGTGCCATTATCACTTTGAATGAATTTCAATGCACCAGGGAGTTCAGTGAAAAGTCTCAAAGCCAAGCTCCGAAAGTGTGAAAACACTTCATCATTGCTGGCAAGAAAGAAGACCCAAGAGTAGCGAGAGAAATCGTCGATAATGACTAGCACATACCACTTGCCGCCTAAAGAACTAACCCGAGAAGGACCTACAGTGTCCATGTGGAGAAGTTCTCCGGGTTGCTCAGTCATCACCGTGGTGACTGGCGAGTGCGAAGCGGCAATCATTTTTCAATGTCGACAAGGAGCGCAAACTAAATTCTTCTCAAACTTGAGCTTGGACAATCCTCGGATCATACCTAGGGCACTCAAGCGAGCGAGCAACTCAAAACTCATATGCCCTAGTCTCCTATGCCACTTCCAAAGCTCAGAAGTAGAATGTGCAACAAGACAATGAGAAGAACCAGATGACTCAGAAAAATCAGCTCCAAAAACTCTCCCAACTCTAAAGATCTTACAAACCACAATGCCATCAGAATTGAGTACTTGCGAAGTATCGCGATGGAATCGCACTTCGAAGCCCTCATCAAGCAATTGAGATACAGAAAGCAAATTGTATCCCATGTTTTCAACCAAAGCAACATCTTTGAGAGTGAAATTCGAGTTGATTCTTACCACACCTTTACCTTTCACTCTACTCCTTCGATTGTTGCTGAAGGCGATATGTTCCCTTTGCTTGGTTGTGGTGAGGCTGGAGAACCATGCTGCATCTCCGGTCATGTGGCGTGAATAACCGGAGTCCATGATCCATGTGCCCTCAAAACCTCGATCTGACACCTACACATGATAAGAAAATCTCGATCGCTCAGTGCTGGGGTGAGTGAAAATATGACGAGGCATCTAGCACTGAGTGATACGAGTAGTAGGTACAGTAAAAGTAGACTGTCTACGCACAGGATAATCAGAATGATGCAAGGTGCGAGGTCTACCAACATGTTGTGATACAAAAGCATGACGAGGTCTCCTACTGTGACGAGGTGCAAATCTACTCGCCCTGGGCCCACCACCATATGGAACATGGTGAACACCTCGAGGAGCAAAACCTCTCCAAGAAGTACGAGGAGCCTCTAAAATAGGACGTCAGTACAACTCAGACTCATGCATACCTCGAGATGGGTAATGCATGTCCTGGAAACTCATCGCCTGAGAGCGTCGCTCATACTTGATGTTGTTTGCAGCGGAAAGCCTGCCTCCCTAGCGTGGTACCCGAAGCATCTCAGCAGCACAGGTTCTCTACACGTGACACAGGCAGCAAGAAGAAGCAATTTTTTTGTGCTCGCGACGCATGCATCCGGCTGGATATCACGGCGTGGTGTCCAAGTGAGTGGGCCCCCCACGAAAAGTTTTTTCCCAAGCCACAGACTACGCCAGAAGGCATTTGTTTTTATTCCGGCGTGCAGCGCTGAGGAGACGTGTGGCAGCTTCAAGCTTTTTCTGCGCGCTGCTCAAGGCGCAGGCGTCAGGCGCACAACTTTTTGCCTTGTCATGCATCAGGCGGCAAAAGCCACTGCGGCTCGACGCTGAACGGAAATTTCCTGGCGGAAAAATTCAACGCGCGGGTCCTGGTTTCACACGGCGGCGATTCACACGGCTACGTCTACATGTGCATGCAGTTAGTTTCTAATCTCTTATTTTTTAGTAGAGCGTTTTTAGAGATAATCATCTATTTATTAATTAGCGAAAAATTTGTTTAGAAATTTCGTGATAATTTAATCTGCCTAAGTATTTTTAGTACTCGTATATTTTTATTTTAATATTCTGCTTGTATACAAAGAAAAATTTATTAATAGCCGCGGTAATATTTTTATTCTAGATTTACTCGAAATATTTTAGGTTTATTTCTATATTAATTTCTGGATGTTACGTGTTTTTATTCATTTAATTAGTATTTTATTTTTAGACTGGAAAATAAATATTTCGTGTTCTATCTAGGTGTTTTTTATTTACTGCAGTATTTTTATTTAGTTTATCTTTAATATCTTTTAGATTAAGATACCGATCATTTTTTGGCTAGACAATTTTAATTCCAGTAATTTGCTTTGCCCATATTATTCATCTGGGTCAGCTCGTTTGGGTGTTGGGTCTGAACCATAGTTAAGCAAGAAATTTTTAGGCGCCCATTCACCCCCTCTGGTCGCTACTTTCGGCCCTACAAGTGGTATCAGAGCAAGGTTAGGTTTTTCTAATATCTTAACCGATTCGAAACCTAGGTAGTGATCATGATGTCTTCTGGCAAAATCCCGTCCCTAGAGGCTTTTGGCTACACTTATTGGAAGACTCGCATGCGAGCATATCTTATGAGCCAGAGCTCGGACATATGGAAGATTTGTGTTCATCCTAATTTCACCATAACGACTATTGCTGCGGATACTGCTGAAAATGTAATTACCCAGCATCAAAATTATAGTAAGGCGGTGAATATTTTATTTTCTGGTCTATGTCCCAGTGAGTTTGAGCGTGTTAGCCATCTCACCACTGCTTGAGAGATTTGGGCTACCCTCGAGGCACACCATGAGGGGACAGCCCAGGTTAAGGCTAGGCTCTACCAGACCTACCGGCGTGAGTATGAAAATTTCTCACAGAAGCTGGGTGAGACTGTCGAGGCTTTGTTTGGTCATTTTCAATCGATCATTAACAAACTTCACATTAACAAGGCCGAGCATGATCAGCTGGTCTCGGATCATGAGCAGGCGCTTAAGGTACTCCATACCTTGGATCCTAAGATCTGGGAGATCAAGGTCTCTTCTATTGTTGAGAGCGCGTCTTATGATACCTTGACCGTCGCAGAGCTTTTTAGCAAGCTCAAGGCCTCAGAGGCCGATATCCAGTTGAGATCAAATCTCATTGATTCTGGCTCAAAGACTCTGGCACTTGCGACACCGTCGGCTGATCCTAATGCCATGAGTTGTACTGCTTTTTCCTTGATGTCTATCTTCGAGGAACAACTTGATACTCTAGGAGATGATGATTTGTGCCTGTTTAACAACCGGGTGCGACGTGTCTATGATAAGCGAATGTTTAAGAGACACGGCACAAAATCCAGATGCTTTGAGTGTGGTGACCCAGGTCATTTTATCGCCGACTGTCCCAAGCAGAAGAATTACAAGAAGGGAACCGGCGGCAACTCCTACAACTCTGGCAAGTATGACAACTCCACGAAGGGCAAGCCCAAGACAAGATTCTTTCGAAAGGCTCTGAAAGATTACAGGCGTGAGAACAAGAAGCGAGACAAGACCTTCTTCGCCGAGATGGAGAAAAGATACTCCAATAGATCCTCGTCTTCCTCATCATCTTCAAGTTCAAGTGATGAAGATATCATGATCAGGAAGGGGAAGGACAGGGACAATCCGGCGGGCCTCTGTTTCATGGGCTTCGGGGACAAGCCGAAGAGTCGCTCACGTCACAGTCGAAGACCCCACAAGAGCTTCTGCTCAATGGCTCTTGGGGAGAAGAAAGAGAAGGACTCCTCTGATGACTCCGACGACGAAGACGATGAGAAGGCATCTTCCTATGAACAAGAAGTTGTTAATTTACTAGAACAGAACAGTCAGGAGTTGAAGTATAGGGAGAAACTGCTTAGAGGGGCTAAGAAGAGGATAGATGAGCTTGAGAGTGAGCTTGCCACAACAAATGGCAAGATTGAGACTCTGTCTTCTTCCCCTTGCTTGGGTGATAGTGGTGAGTGCCCTAACTGTGAGGTGTTGTTGTGTGACCTGACGACTCTTAAGTCCAGGTACACAAAGAGAGTTGATGAGAGAGACGCGTTGGCCACTGAGCTTGAGAGCGCTCAACAGGAGATAAAAGATGCTCATGTCATTGTCGCCGCACCTTGTGTAGACTGCCCATCCCATTTAGCTAGTATAGCCGAGCTGAGAGCCAAGAGTGATGAGCAGTTGTGCGAGTTAGCTAGAGTGAGAGCTGAGTTGGAGCAGACTAAGCTAGAGCTTGAAACCTTGTTAGCACCATCCACTGTTTGTGAGAACTGCCTATCCATTAGAATGGAGTTGATCAAGCTAAAAGCTGAGAAGTCTGTCGAAGTTGATAAAGAGTGTGAGATCTGCTTGTCTCAGGTGGAGGTGTTAGCTTCTTTGAGAGAGGAGCTAGCTGATGTTCAGAATGAGAACTTTTACCTCCGTTCAATCCTAAGTTGGATCAGTGCTAAAGAGCCACAACTCGGCATGATGATCCAGCAATTCAAGAGACAGGATGGGTTTGGGGTAGGTTACACCTATACCAATGCAGATTTTGAGAGCGCCATTAGCCGAGCAGTGGAGTGGAGCAAGATGACTCCCGAACAGATATATACCAAGACTCACTCCACTGAGTCCTTTAAGGATAGTCAGCCCAAGGATGGAGTGATCCAAGAACAACCTAAAGCTCCACCTAAGAAGCAGATTTGGGTTCCGAAGCCTAAAACTCTTCACACTTCTCTTGATTCTTGACCTGGACCCTCTCACACCAAATATGATACACCAAACCCCACCAAGCCTAAGAATCCCAAGCCTCAACCACATACCAAGAAGCCTACCTATCACTGTGAGTTTTGTCAGAGAGACGAGCATCTTGAGAAGTTTTGCTTCAGGAGGAAGCGGGTTGAGCGAGCAGAGAGAGCTCGAGGTGGGCAGGAGCAGTTCTACCAGCAGAGTGGTAGACAGAGAGTTCCTCGACGTAGAGAGAGGCTAGAGGCCAGGCCACGTCGTGTAGGTGGTGGTAGAGGAGACGGTTTTTATGATCGTGCTCCAGAGGGTAGTTTTCGTTCTGGCAGAGTTCCAGATCGTTATGGATACGGTTTTGGACCTCGTGACCATGATTTTAGGAAGAACAGAGGACCGCGCTTTAATCCGCGTTTCGGTCCAGACTCATATGATTCTTTTTGCTTCCCAACATATGAGCAGATGGCTCAACACTGGTTTAACACCTTTGCCAAACCTGGCGTTGGACCGTTTGTTCCCACTTGTGATTAATGATCTTGATTTGCGAGTTGTGTATCCTTTTTGGGATACTTTGAGTCAGTTTTTACTTTCTTCTTTATTTTTTATTGAGTCTTTTTGTGTGCGTTCATATCATGCATAATCATCTATCACATTTTGAGCTTGCTTCTATTATATGATTAATCTGCTTTACCTTCTCTATCCAGTATATGCTTTTGATTACTTGTCGATGATCATGTTCTGTTTCAGTTCACAGATATATCTGATATTTGTCATATGCATGGCTTTTATGTTTTAAAATTGAAAAATGATCACCATTGCTTCTGGTAACTAGCATGTGTAGGTTGAATGCTTTCGCTATCTTTTACATGCCTTGTAGCTAGATCCTTACTTAGATGCAGATATGCAACTTGAACATTTATATGCTTTAAATATGCAAAATGTGCTATAAAAATGATAAAAATTCAGAAAAATGAGAAATTTATGCATTTTTATGATTATTAGAAAAGATCCAGGTGGGTTTGATTTGTCGCATTGCATTGTTCTGGACTGCTTACCATAGCACTTTGGTATGAACTAGAATGGTGTAATGTATGCCAAGACCAATGTCTTAAGCTTCTGATGGTCTAGTTCTGGCCTAGGCTTGACTTGGTCGGTTAGCATAAGGTTTGACATGCAAATAACCCTTGGCAGAAATGAAAAATATAAAGAAAAAGAAAAAGTCTGGAAAATTTAAAAAGATGACAAGTTTGCTGAAGCACTTTGTTTTGGACAGTGCTTATCTTGGTAGATATCAGTTAGCTTTTGCATATCATGCTTTACTTTGCTTGTCAACTAGAAAATGTGGTGATGCTTTTGTTTGTAAAAATCAAAAAAATGTGTGCTAATGACTCTCTTTAGATATCATTTGTTGCACTGATCATGTCATGTATCTTAGACAATATATCTTTTGCTATACCTGTTAGATGTTGTAATAGCAGTCAATTATATCTAAGAAGCATGCTTTTCACACTCCACGTGCACCCCATCTGCATTCATAGCATATTTTGAGGGGGGCTGCATTTTAGGGGGAGTTTGTGTCTATGTCTCTTTAAAGTGCATTTAGTCTCACTTGATGAGTCCAATTGTCAACAAGGGGGGGAAATTTTGGATATATTTTTGGCTTTCTCTGCGATTTATTTTAGGGGGAGTTTATTCTTGTTGGTAATTCTGAGATTTGCACTTGTTTTTGAGGTTTTAATTTTTTTAACTATTATGACTGTTTTCGTGCTTTTGTTTGGCTTTTGGTCATTAGGGTTAAACCTTTATTTTCTTTCTTCTATTTTCTTTTGTCTTTGTTTTTCTGTTTCCACATTTTTTGCAGGTTCTGAAGATGAGCTGAAAAGGGTGTTGACAATGCACTCATCAAGGGGGAGATTGAGAAACCATGTTGAAGAATATGGTTTTGATATTCCAGATGTGATGAGTGATTGTCAACGGAAGTCAATGGAAGGGAGAGATGAAGACCTGTCGAGTCTGAGGCGCATGTGACTCAGGTACACGGGCAGTGAGCGACGGCCGGGCAGAGGAGCCGTGGAGTCGGGCTGGCCCAATCCGGGTACATGGCTAGGAGCGGCAGATGATCCACTGGTCTGTTGACTGGTTTGACTCAGGTACACGGGCGGCGAGCGATTGCGGGCTGAGGAAGCTGCGGGGTCAGGTCGGCCCAATCCGAGTATCCGGTGCGAAGACGGTGAACGCTTTGTCAGTTTCGGCGTAAAACTAACAATCTATGTTTATTTCGTTTTTAGGATATTAATATTTAGTTTTTAAGTTTAGAATATTTTTATTCGAGTGAGTTAATTTTTCTAAGAATATTTTAGTAATTTTCGGAATTTATTTTAGAGTTAGTTTATTTTACCCGAGGGTAAATTAGTCTTTTCATGTGTTAGGATTTGCCTATAAATAGGCCCCTATCCCTTTGGGGATAGTTGATTGTTTTTTTTCACAGATCAATCTATAGTCCAATTTTTCCGTTCAATTTTCGTGTTCCACCGAAAAGTTTTTTGCGGTAGCAGATCCGGCGAAAAGCCGTGCGACGGCAAGAGATTTTTCCCCACGGCGAAGCTGTTTGCAGCAGAAAGCCTGCCTCCCTGGCGTGGTGCCGAAGCATCTCAGCAGCACAGGTTCTCCGCACGCGACATAGGCAGCAAGAAGAAGCATTTTTTTTGTGCTCGCGACACATGCATCCGGCTGGATATCACGGCGTGGTGTCCAAGTGAGTGGGCCTCCCACGAAAAGTTTTTTCCCAAGCCACAGACTGCGCCAGAAGGCATTTGTTTTTATTCCGGCGTGCACCGCTGAGGAGACGTGTGGCAGCTTCAAGCTTTTTCTACGCGCTGCTCAAGGCACAGGCGTCAGGCGCACAACTTTTTGCCTTGTCATGCATCAGGCGGCAAAAGCCACTACGGCTAGACGCTGAACGGAAATTTCCTGGCGGAAAAATTCAATGCGCGGGTCCTGGTTTCACACGGCGGCGATTCACATGGTTACGTCTACATGCGCATGCAGTTAGTTTCTAATCTCCTATTTTTTAGTAGAGTGTTTTTAGAGATAATCATCTATTTATTAATTAGCGAAAAATTTGTTTAGAAATTTCGTGATAATTTAATCTGCCTAAGTATTTTTAGTACTCGTATATTTTTATTTTAATATTCTTATTTTATACAAAGAAAAATTTATTAATAGCCGCAGTAATATTTTTATTCTAGATTTACTCGAAATATTTTAGGTTTATTTCTATATTAATTTCTGGATGTTACATGTTTTTATTCATTTAATTAGTACTTTATTTTTAGACTGAAAAATAAATATTTCATGTTCTATCTAGGTGTTTTTTATTTACATCAGTATTTTTATTTAGTTTATCTTTAATATCTTTTAGATTAAGATACCGATCATTTTTTGGCTAGACAATTTTAATTCCAGTAATTTGCTTTGCCCATATTATTCATCTGGGTCAGCTCGTTTGGGTGTTGGGTCTAAACCATTCACCCCCCTCTGGTCGCTACTTTTGGTCCTATAACCCTTCGCAAGAGCAGACTTCCCTCTAAAGACTTCGACCAAATACTCAGCGCTAGCAACTAGTACTAGGCTTCGCACATCAGAGGTCTAAACGCACACTGAACACACTTCGCCGAGGACTTCTACAAGGGAAGAAAACGGGCTTCGAACAGTGCTTCGCTAGTAATCAGAGAAGTCTAGCCTCCAGTTTACACAGAGCGAACAGACACTAAAAAACACACTTCACCTAGACAGACTTCTCACACACCTCTCCAGAAAACTCACAAGAAGAAGGTGCACAGACAAATCAAAGCATGCAGTGCAACACAGAATACAAGTTCAAGCACAGGTGAAAAAGGAATCAAAGTTTCATTACTTGAACAGGTAACACAAAATGAACTCACAGGATGAATACAGAGAGTGTGGCGACTAGCACATGAGTTCTACAATGGCTACTCAAAGTGTTGATGTGACCTAGCTAGCCTCCACTATTTATAGGCACTATTTAGCCTTGTGAATATACTACTTTACCCCTAGGGTTTACATCGGTTTTGTTTCATCCGAACAGGGGGTACAACTGGTAGTCTACTTTATTTGGAGGCTTCTTTTGTCAGCTTCGCAGAGGGGACAACACTAGCTTTTGTAGAGCAGATGCTGTCAACCTTTGCAGTTTTGGACCCTTCTAAAGCCCCCCTTCGCACGCGAGGGGTGCGGTAGCTTCGGTGAGATGCCTTGAGTCTGACGGCCTTCGCTTCACCGAAGTCAGCCTTCGATATAGTGACAGTTTTGAGCCGAAGCCGTCAAAGCCCTTGGGCCTTCGCACCAACACCTTTGGAGTGGACCACCACGGCTTTGCAGCTTCTCCCAGCTCAAACTCTGTCAGTCTGTGTACCGAAGCCATGCATGGCCGAAGTACCTGAAGTCAGCCTCACTTCGGAGCCAGCCTCACTCCGAAGTCAGCTTTACTCCGAAGTCAGCTTCACTCCGGAGCCAGCCTCACTCCGAAGCCCCACCTTCGGAGTACCACCCTTCGAAGTCCCTCCTTCATCCAAGGCCTCCGCATGAAGCATTTCATGAGCACTTCTTCGCAGTGTCTCTCCCCGAGCACACTTCTCGACGATCCTCACACGGACCATGCCTTCGATGCACCTCGACTTCTGAGACCTTCGTCGGGTATACCTTCGAGTGCCTCCCTCCGGAGCACACTTCGAACGCCTTGCCTCATTGTTGAGGACTTGGTCCACCATACTCCGAAGTCACTCCATTCGGAGTACCCTTCGAAGTGCCTCGCCTCCGAGGACGTCGTCTCGGAGTACCTTCACCCGGAGACACACTCCGCACTTACTGCTTTCTCCTGGCGCACCTTGACCCGAGGTCCGACCTCGACCCCTTCGCAGCCTTCGTGATGGAGCTCCCTGCTCCCCTAGCATCAAGTCTCCCGCTTGACCCAAGTTCACCTGCTACGAACCGTCCATCACCTCCGAAGTCACCTGCGCACCACAGACAAACAGATAAGTGTATCCAGTACACTGGAGACCTCTCCGGGTAAACAACCTCCGATACACACTCCGGTGTACCGCCCAAAGTACTGAACCCTTCGGTACAACCCAGTCTTCGGTACAACCCAGTCATCATGTACTGTCGGACCCCTCCGACAGGCACACTCCGCTGCAACAGCTGCAGCAACCAGACCCACTAAACCCTTTGGTGAAACAACCTCTGAACCCCTTTGGAGGGACCCCTTCAAATCAGAGGGTAAAATCTGTCAATCACTCATCACAAACTCCGAAACCAACCCTTGGTTTCTCAGATACCCAACACCAGCTAGCCGATATTTTTACAAAACCCTTCGATGCTTCGCATTTCACCTACTTACGCGGGGAACTTGGTATTTGTCACCCTTACGGCATTTTGTGAGGGGAGCATATTTTGACTATCCTGCATATGCTTCTTTTGTGTAGAATTGCATTTACATGTTGTGCACTAATATGCCTTATTTTAATTCACGTAATCATGATAACTTAGCTCTATTTACTATGTCTGATTCATTTTGAGCATGGTTTTCTTGTACAAAATCAAATCATGATCACTGCTTAGTCTTGAATCTAGCATGTTTAGGTAGGACTGCTTTAGCTATCTTTTATCTGCTTTGTAGCAAGAATCCTTTTCTCTGGGTGCAAAAATTGCAACTTAAAAATCATACTGCTTACTCATGGATATTCTTCAACAAGTGCTAAACAATCTGTTCACTTATCCAAAATTAAAAATCCATGAGTTAAAGTGCTAAGAGTGAAAAGATCTAGGTTGGTTTGTTTGTCGCACTACTTTATTCTAGACTGCTTACCATTGCACTTTGTTATGAACTGGGATAATGTAGTGTATGCCAAAAACATAGCCTTAAGCTTCTAATGGCTTTCTTGCATTGTTTAGGTTTTGCTTGATTGGAAAGTATAAGGTAGATAAACAAATAACCTCTGGCATTATGAAAAGAATAGCAAGTATAAATTCTTTGTCAATCAAGGTTGCTTTCAAAACTCCATTTGAACTGGACTTGTCTATCTAGAGTAGAAATTGACTAGCTTTGTGTGGCCCTTGCCTTTACTTGTCTAGTTAACTTGATTGAGTGGTGATGCTTTTATTTCAAAATGATGAAATCACATGTTGTCATCATGTTTTTAGATAATGTTAAATTGAGCTGAGCACATGAAAACTGGCATTAAATTTGACATATTTTTGTTCTATATGTCTTTGTACTTCTGCCCATTTTGAAGCTTTGCATTTTTTACTTGCTCCTTGATGCTTGCACTACCAAACGGGGAGAAATTTTTGAGTTCTCTACAGTAAGGGAGAAAATAACTCAGGGGGAGTTTTTATTGTGAAAAAAAGGAAAGTGTGAATTTTTGATGCCTTGTAAAGGGAGAGATGTGTCAAAAGGGCGTTTACTCTTTTGAAAAGGAGGAGAAAAAATATTTTATCAAGTGACATGATTTGTCTCTTTTCTGAGTTTTTATGGTCACTTGTGTGCTGAAATTTTTCAAACTTTCTTGAACTTAAAATTGGTTGTCAATGCACTCATTAAGGGGGAGATTGAGAAACCAAGGGTTGATTTTGGAGTCTGTGATGAGTGATTGACAGATTTTATACTCTTGTTTCGAAGGGGTACCTCCGAAGGGGTTTGGAGGTTGTTTCACTAGGGATCGGTGGGTTTGGTTCCTGTGGTTGTTGCAGCGGAGTGTGACTGTCGGAGGGGTCCGACAGTACACAATGACTTGGTCACCGAAGGGTTCGGTACTTTGGGTAGTACACCGGAGTGTGTACCGGAGGTTGTTTTCCCAGAGAGATCTCCGGGGTACTGGATACACATGTCTATCTGTCTGTGGTGCGTAGGTGACTTCGGAGGTGACGGACAGTTCGCAGCGAGTAAACCTTGGTCAAGCAGGAGGCTTGATGCCAGGCGAGCGGGGAGCTCGGTCATGAAGGCTGCGTGGGGTCGAGGTCGGTCCTCGGGTCAAGGTGTGCCAGGCGAAGGCAGAGAGTGTAGAGCGTGGCTCTGGCTGAAGGTGCCCCGAGATGAAGTCCTCGGAGATGAGGCACTTTGAAGGGTACTCCGAATGGACTAACTTTGGAGTATGGTGGACAAAGTCCTCAACAATGAGGCAAGGCGTTCGAAGTGTTCTCCAGATGGAGGCACTCGAAGGTTCACCCGACGGAGGTCTCAGAAGTCGAGGTGCATCGAAGGCATGGTCTGGGTGAGGTTCGTCGAGGAGTGTGCTCGAGGAGAGACACTGCAATGAAGTGCTCATGGAATGCTTCATGCGGAGGCCTTGGACGAAGGAGGGACTTTGAAGGGTGGTACTCCGAAGGTGGGGCTTCGGAGTGTGGCTAACTTGAGGTACTTCGGCCATGCATGGCTTCGGTACACGGACTGACGGAGTTCGAGCTGGGAGTAGCTGTGAAGCCATGGTGGTCCACTCCAGAGGTGATGGTACGAAGACTCAAGGGCTTTGACGGCTTTGGCTCAAAATTGTCATTGTATCGAAGGCAGACTTTAGTGAAGCGAAGGCCGTCAAGCTCAAGACTTCTCGCTGAAGCTACCACACCCCTCGCGTGCGAAAGGGGCTTCAGAAGACTCCAAAACTGCAAAGGCTGATCGTGTTTGCTCTGCAAAAAGCTGATGTTGTCTCCTCTACGAAGCTGACAAAAGAAGCCTCCAAATAAAGTAGACTACCATATGTACCCCCTGTTCTGATGAGACAAAATCAGTGTAAACCCTAGGGGTAAAGTAGTCTATTCACAGGGCTGAATAGTGCCTATAAATAGTGAAGGCCGGCTAGACCTGAGTAACACTTTGAGCAGCCATTTTAGAACTTCTGTGCTAGCCGTCACACTGATGTATTCAGACCTGTGAGTTCATTTTGTGTTCCCTGTTCCTGCAATGAAGTTTTGATTCTATTCTTCTTTCACTGCTTGAACTTGTATTATGTGTTACACTGCATGCTTTGATTCCTCTATACACCATTTCTTTTTTAGTTTAGTTTGGGTACTAGTTCTCTTCTGGAGGAGTGTGTGAGAGGTGTGTGCGTGTGAAGTGTGTGATTTTCATTGTGTTTGCTCTGTGTAAACTGAGGTAACCCCTCACCATTTACTAGCGAAGCACTAAGTAGTCCGTAGTCGAGGACTTTTTTCTTCCCTTAACAAAACCTATTCGGTGTGCGTTTAGACCTTTGAAATACAAAGCCTAGTACTAGTTGCTAGTGTGGAGTATCTGGTCGAAGTCTGCAGAGGGAAATCTCCACCTGCAAAGGGTGAAGTGCGAAGTCTGCTCGAAGGCACCTAGTGTGCAGATCCTGCACTGACTTAGCAGAGTTGAGTTTTTGGTTTGTGAGTGGAGCGAAGTCTTCTTGACTTCGAACTTTTGCTACTCGTGAAGCCTGGTTTCGGAGCTATGAAATACCTCTGAACTAAACCTCCAAAGGGTGTGTTCGAATCCTGTTCCGCAGGAGACTGCTTTTTAAGCAGAAGGCTATTTTCAGCTTGAAATTTTAAAAGCTCCCATTCACCTCCCTTTGGTCACCGGTTTCGGTCCAACACTAGATTTGAACCATACCTTTACTTTTACCTTTACTTTTATGCAATCTTCATGGGTTTTCCTGGAAGCCCTCTGACAGCCACTTCAGAATAGTGGTAATCCTTGTTACTTCGCTGGTGAAGTATCCGTTAATCTACGTAATAGATTGCTATCGCCTTGTTACTTCGCCTGTGAAGTATCCGCTAATCTGTGTAACAGATTGCTACCTTCGCCCCTAGTGCAACACTTAGCAGAATTTGGTCCCCAAGACGAATTAGTACTTGATATCTATTCTGTTGCAGGTTTTCACGTTTGGAGCTACTTCGCCGGAGGTGTCCGGAGCTAGGAGATTGGTTTCGGAGGTTGCCAGAACACCCCTCGGCGGAAATACTGCTTCGACTACCCGTGTCGGACTGTCACGCTGTTGTCGGTTTGACTGAGTCCCGCGCACAAGCACGCTTCACAACAGGCTTCGTCATGACAGGCTTCGCCACATTCATACTTCGCGTCAAATGAAGTCATGCCAGTGCGTTGTGTTTAAGTTGTTTTATCGTGTTAGAGACTTTGTGCCGAACCCCGCTGTTTGGAGGTAATTGTCGCGTCGAGATCTGTTTGGAGCCCATCTTCGGCCAGGTCAGTCCGAACGCCGAAGGCACCCTTCGGCGGGACCCTTCACATTAGATGCCAAAGGTACCCTTTGGCGATACCCTTCGCACATTATACTTCGGATCAGTCAGGTTCCACTCGGGCTTGCTGATTTATTCTATTTAATATATTTCTTTTCGGTTAAATGGATTATTTCTGTGTGATCTGATTACCTGGTGACTCCACCCCCCTTATCATGGTTAAGGGTAGTCAGAACGCGACGTCGGTGCTGTGTTACGCTTAGGCTTGTTCCTAAGTATCCGCATGCTTTTGGATCGTCGAACTGACCCAAGTGCGGGGCACGTTTTCGTGTCAACAAAAGGCAGCGGTGCTTGTGGTGCGTTCCACGGTGTGATTGCATGTGGAGGCGGTGGAGGCAAAAAATCTTGACTGGATGCAACATAGACAGAAGCAGGAGCGTTGAAGGCAGCCAGGCCGGCCGGGGGAGCTGTATTGGGACGTGGGCCCAACAGTTGGGGTAGAGAAGAACGTGGGTCAGGACACATGTTGATGGTGCCGGTCCACAGGTTGAAATGTGTGGGCCAGGCCGGAGGTCCCCTGGCGCCTCTAGGTATTTGCTAGCCGTAGACGCTCGGTCCACCCGGACCACCCTGGTTATTGCCACAACGCCATCGGTTGTTGCGGGTGCTATTGTTGCCGGTGTCATGGCCTCCACCAGGAGGAGGGAGGTCGTTGTTGTGAGCGAGAGCAAGAGGAGTCCCACAGTTGGAGGCAACGAAGGCAGTAGCAGACGCAGTGGGGCGAGGGTTCTTCGTGAGCTCCTCGAGGAGGAGTTGGGAGTGGGCTTCAACGAAGCTGGGAAAGGGGCGCTGCATAGGAAGAAGAGTGGTGAGATGTTGATACTTCGGGTTGAGGCCACGGAGGAGCGTGAGGACGAGGGTGCGATCAAGGACAGGTTCGCCGAGGTCACCGAGGGAGTCGGCCATCGTCTTGAGGCATCGGCAATAGTCGGTGACAGAGAGGTCACCTTGCGTGAAGTTGCGAAACTCCGAGGTTAAGTTCAGCGCTCGTCGTTCGTGATTGCCGAGGAACTGGTGCTCGAGGCTACGCCACACGGTCCGGGCTGTGGAGGTACTAGACATCACGATCTCGAGGAGCTCGGCGGAGATGGAGCCGTAGAGCCATGCGAGGATGACACAGTCCATGCAGACCCAGTCAGTGCGGTCTAGGTGGTAGTTGTCCGGCAAGACATGGTCGGTGAGGGCGTACTTGCCGACGGTGACAAGGAAGAGCCCACATCATTTGGTGTAGTTTGCGGTGGAGAGGTCGAGTGCAGTCGGCACTAGGGATTTGATGTTGAGGACGGCGACTGCTTGCATGTGAAGAGCATTCACGGTCTCGTCGTCGAGGTTGTTGGGTAGAAGGCCAACGACGCCCAGGTGAGATTCGATGGAGCCGAGGTAGGAGAGGATTGGTGCAGGAGTCGTGGTTGCTGCGGCCGAAGAGGGAAGACTTGGCGTTATGGAAGAGGTAGCAGGTGGAGTGAGGGCCGCGGGGACCAGGGTTGGATTTATCGGTTTAAGAAATCCGATAAATCCGATAAATCTGATAAATCCATATTACCGCTGACCCCCCAAATTTTTCCCTTACCACTCAAAAATTTCGGATTTTTTTGAATTTTGCCATAGGCCCATTTGACTTCATTTGACTTCAGCCCGATAGCTAAACCTAATACTCCCCTCCCCTCAGTCCTCCCTAGTCCCCACTCCCCACAGACCCGCCGCCGCTCCGGCGCTCCCTGCCGGCGCCGCTCCCCGCCGCCGGTGCCTCCCCGCCGCCGGCGCCGCTCCCCGCCACCGGCCCGCCTCCTCGCTGCGCCTAGGGCTGGACAAAAAACTCGTAGCTCGTTAACTCGCTCGGCTCGTGACTAGCTCGGCTCGACTCGGCTCGGCTCGTTCTATTTTCCTAACGAGCTGAGCTGGTGTTTTAGCTCGTTAGTATAACGAGCGAGTTCGAGCTGGCTCGCGAGCTGCTCGCGAGCTTAATGAGCTCAGCACAAGTAGTCAAGTCAACCCATTAAAGCAATAATAAAACACCATCTTACAATATGAGACTCATTATTTTATAATTTATTTGTTAATATCAAGTTATTACTTGCTAACTTGTTATTATAAATTTATTATCATGGTCTATATAATTTATCATATAAAAGTATATAGAATTTCTCATATAAAAGTACGAAACAAATAACATGTGTGATTAATTTGATAGAATCATAGAAATAATGATGGAACTATGGATGATTAATTTTTGAAACCTTATATATTCTATTTATTTCATATTTTGATGTTTGATATGTGATTATTTAAATATTTATTATTTAATCATTTTTTAAATAATTGGCTCGCGAGCTAAACGAGCTAGCTCGCGAGCTGAACCGAGCCGAGCCGAGCTGGGTTTTCTGCTCGTTATGTTAACGAGCCGAGCCGAGCTAGCTCGTTAACATAACGAGCTATAACGAGCCGAGCTAAACGAGCCGAGCTGGCTCGTTATCCAGCCCTAGCTGCGCCCCCTCCATTCCCGTCACCAGTCTGCCGCCGCCTTCCCGCCACCTCCCCGTCGTCGCCATCTCCCTGGTCCCTGTTGTACTGCAGTTCGGAGTTGGTAGGATTTAGGCGTACTGCGTTTTTACAGTTGTACTTGCATCATACTTTCTACTCTCCACTACATAGTTCGTGCTAGTTTCAATTTCAGATAGTAATGTTGAGGTGGTTTGCAAAAATGGTAAATAGGCACACTTTATTACTCTCACTTTGTTGCATGGATCATTATGCTTGTGAATTGTTTCCTATTTATTAATCTTTGTTTCATTTTAATTTGCGGTGTTGATGTGGTGGCTTGTTATGGATATTTGTCTTGGCATGCATGATGATGAATCAATGGTATATATTATTGACCTGTGGCATGCGGTTTATGTTATGAATTGATGATTTTTTCATGTTTTTTAATTTATTGTGGTTAGTTTTTGATGTTATATAGTTTAAAAATGGTTTGTTTTCATTTCTGTGCAAATTGAGAGAAATTTTTTAAATTTTGTCCGAAATTTTTTTCCAATCTTCGATAGAATTCCGATATATCCGATATTCCCGTTTATCACTATCCTCCGATATTTTTTAAATATCGATAGAGTGAACCCTGACGGGGACCGCATTGGCAACGGCATCGACGATGGTGCGGGCTGCAGCGGAGTCGGCGTCGGATGCGTCTGGGTTAGGAGTGAAGGTTGCACGGATGACTGCGGCAACCGCGTTGGCAGCAGCGTCCTGTACAGAGCCAGCCATGACGAGTGTAGAGAGGAGAAGCAAGAACCTAGTCTGATACCATGAAAGCGGAAGGAATTTGATTGATAGCAAAAGTGCTGAACGATTACAAGATATATAGCTGGTCTTTCCAATCTGCAACGGACTCACAGAAGCAAGTGTTCCTGTTGGAAATGGAAAGATATCAGCCTGTGAAAGAAAGTGGCAAACGGCTATGGTCCTGCCCGAGATTCATGCAACGGGCAGAATGTTGTGAATGTATTTTGCTAACAGACGCCGTCAGGAAGATCCTCGCCGCCGACGGGGTGAAGGGTCTGTACAAGGCTTCGGCCCGGCCATGGCGCGCAGTGTCCCGGCAAACGCCGCCTGCTTCCTGGCGTACGAGGTGACACGCTCTTCACTAGGCTAGGCTGAACAATCAAATCATTCATCCTCCTTGATTAGTCCCCTCGCTGACCTCTTCTTTTCTTCTCGTTCTTGCTGTCAATTGCCATCGATCTCATCTGGACGCACATTGTAATTCTCTAACACACACAAAGAAAAGCCTCTATCGAATTTCGTTTTTTAATTACTTCGCCATGAGAGACATAATCAAGGTGTGATCAATAGAAGCCTTCCTTGTGATGTGTGATGCATCGATCAGTCTCTCGCTCTGTGACCAGTTCAACGTCAGAGCCTCACAGGATGCTGTTTTGTCCATGGATACGCTTCTGTTTATCATGTTGATACCAATATGAAACAAAAGCCTTCACCAAGGGGTGGTGGCGCAGTTGGCTAGCGCGTAGGTCTCATAGCTAAAGCGAGTGATCCTGAGGTCGAGAGTTCGAGCCTCTCTCACCCCAATTTTTTTCCATTTCTGCTCGATTTTTTTTTCCACAACTGAAGCCACAAGTTATGGAGGCCGAACTGGCTGTGTCCCCTAGCTAACCAACCAGCAGTTGCTCAGTGCGATCGTCCGTGTTGTCCGTTGGCTCAAAAAGCAGTTCGTCAGTATGGCATTTCTGCAGTCCTTTCGTGCATCGACTTGAAAAAAACGAAAAAATAACAATAAGATATAAGACTATTTAAATCAATCATAGGGGCTAAAATCACAAAATACGAAGCCACTTCTTTACATTAATCAATTATCATTCTTTTCATGGAAAAAAGCATATTAGCATGTCTCCCACCGGTCTTAATACGAAGGGAGAGTTTTTCTGGCTTTGATGACTATTGTTAAGGCAGTTGCGCAAGTTGTTGAGAGGAGGGAGGGTCACTGTGCGAAATAAGGTGCCATGTGAAAGTATCTCCAACATATGTATTAAATTTTATTCCCTAAATTTTGATATAGAGATCATCCTATTTTTGTTATTTTCTAAAATCTAATTTGATGCACAATAGTTTTCCTAGAACTTAAAATCCTTGTTTTTTAGATGAGGAATGAGAAGTTAATCCTAAATTTAGGATAGACGGCAAGAAACTTATGGAATAATTTAGGATAGGGATTTGTTTAGAGATATTGTTGTAGTTTAATTTTTTATTAAAATCTTAAATTTTAAATTTAAGAATCTATATAAGAGTTTTCTTAGAGATGCTATAAGGGCACCTGTTTCATCCCATCCTACTAGACTTTCAGAGCAGTTTTAATGCTACAATTAAGACAATTTCTCTACTATTAAACAATATATTACATACGATAAAAAACGACAATGTATCAAATAAGAAAAGAAGAGAAAATAAGTTTTACACGAGACCTAGTTTATACATAACATCAAAAGCATGATGAAAAGTAATATTAAATTATCATATATTAAATTAGTAGTATATCTATTTAGATAGTTAGGTTTAAAACCGGTACCAATCTAGTATCAGTGTACCACCAGTCATGCTTCTCTCTACGTCTCTCCCGAGTGAAAAAAACCCCTTGTGAGTTGTGACTCATGAAGTTACCATGTGTTCTGAACTTCTGATTAGTTAGCTGCATCCTCATTCAGACTGCCTTTGTCAGCGAAATGGAACCCAGCTGCTTGAATTGGTTCAATTGATCACAAAACGAGAGAATATGTAAGTTATTCTAATATTTTTTAGATTTATTTATAGATTAATGAATCTACACATACATATATATTTAAATTCATTGATATATAAATGAATCTGAAAAAAATAAGAATAACTTATATTTCTAACGGAGGTAGCAGCTTCTACGGTAGCCTTGAATTTTAGCTGTACTAACGCAATGGTATGCGCAGACGAACAAGGTGATGCATCGATTAGGAAATGAAAGGGGAAATGAAGCAAGATGTACGAAGTAGCGATTAGTCTTTTAATGATGGATGCCAAATCGCTAATGAAGCAAGGGGACTGCAGGTTAAAGTTAAAGGGATCCCCATTAATACCAAGAGGAGCACCTACCTATATATTGCCTCCCGAATCTTTTGATTTTTGAGATGTCCTAGTAACTATCTTGAACTGATTTGTGCACATTTTTTAAAGATGTACTAATAAAATGAACGTCCTCCTCCTATAGCTTTTCTCCTTCACCGTCTGAATCTCATTGCATATTTGCACTTAATTAAAAAGATTTCATAATATTGAACAGTAAAAGATAATGTAATAGTATATTAAATAAGAAAAGATGAGGAAACCGGATCTTATATAAGACATCATTTGTATATAAAATTCAAAGCGTGATAAGAATGAAGTGATATTAAATTACTATATTTAATTAATAATGTGTGCATTTGAGGTAGTTGGTTTTAAGAGTAGTTTCTAACGTAGAAAATAGCATTGAGATTACACTTTACCTCCTTCTGGAAGGCACGTACGCCTAACACAAAAAGATATTTACACGACTAACTACTAGGAATGTTCTTGGAGAGAGCCGAAAATGACGCTGCTTTTTGATTAATCAAAAACCATCCCGTCAAACAGCTATCAACTGAAAAAGGAAATAATTAGATATATTAAAAGCCGCTGGCGTTTTGAGCTCCCACATCGAGCCACGTCAGTGCGCTTACAGAAAAGCCCCTATGTTTTGGTGAAATTAATTAAGCGTGGTGGCCAAACCATTTTAGGAAAACATCCTTCTACTTTGCTAAAATTAATCTGATCTCCTCCACCTGTCACCTCCTTCTTCCAGATCTCTCCTCTCCTCCCTCTCTAGCCGACGCGATACGCAATGGAGATGGTGGTGGCGGCGGTAGCAACTCCGACTCCCCGACGTCGCCGCCCACTGACCGCTTCCTCTCCTTCCTCGTGCCTCGCCTCTGCTGCATCAATGCCCGACGCAACCTCTTATTCGACACCGCTCCGAGGTGCACCCTCACCACCACTGGCGCCGTGGATCTAGCTCTGCCCATGTCGTCCTCGTGCTCAAGCTGCCCGTGCATCTACACTAGTGCCAGCCACGTCGACGAGACGAGGAGGTCGAGGAACTCCTACAACCTGCCCTTGCCCTAGCTCTATCGTGTCGATGGATGTTGAGCACATCTCCTTTGGTAGCAAGGTTCACGATGCTTTCTTGATTTGTTTCCTAGAGGTTTGGTTCCTGTTTAGTTAAGGCCGATTTGGTTGGAAGCATTGGAGCTGCTCGGGAGGCGGGTTAGAGGGAGATGCTCTGAAAGATGCAAACTTGGGATTTAGTTCAGTTTTTGAAAACACCTCATTTTGATTGGATGTCAATGTGTTGCGTTTTTCTGTTTGGATGGTTTGGGGGTTCGAAAGGGAAGGGAACATTTCTTTGAGTTCCATCTTTTCAGCAGTTGTTGTTGCCTACTGGTTGCATTGTGTTGGTTTTAGATCGGATCCTTGAATTGCCATAGGATTTTTCTCTTGTTGTTCGAGTTAGTTTCCATGTTTAGGTTGTTTCTTGCTGATTTTAATGTCAACAGACCAACGCAGTATACGTCATACATCATCCTTTCTTTTGGAGCCCCGAGTTGTGTCTCTCATTTCTACGAGATACCAGTGACATGATTGAGAAAACCAGTGAAAATGATCTCATAAATGCTTTGGAAGCATAAATGATGAAGCATCCGGTAAAAACGGGGGAGAAAAACTAGATGCTGCCCTGCTTGCAGACATGGGACAATATTTCACATGATCTCAGATTTAGTTGCGATGTTTCTCTTGTTGTGTTTGCTTTGTTTTAATTTACATACACTTATATATATTCTCATTTTTATATATATTCTCATTTTTGCAATTTGTGCAAACAATGAGTTTTCTACTAACGCGCAACGCGCGCTTCGCTATCTAGTACGAAAAAAAGAAGAAGAAAAGACAGCGTCCAGACTACGCAGGCTTAATAACTCTTAAAGGACAGAAAACTGGGGGCCATCAATCATTTACTCTCAAATTTCTAGGCGCTTCAATCAAACTGACATTTTTTTATGAAAAGGAGTATTCAAATGTGTTTATGTTGCTTCAAAAATTCTTGTGAATGCAACTGGCCTTTTGTATTCCAGGTCAGCGGCACCAAAGTATTCTGTATTGTAGTTGTAGGAGTACAAATTTTCATGCTTGGCTTGCTCCAAAGAATGGTGTCGTCCCCAAGTACACGTAAGAGAAAATCTGACAAGACGGCGACAAAAACTCCGTACGTACTATGCTAACCCAGCATCCATGCAGCCATCGATGATAGTACAGTTTTAACAATCCCAAAAGCATAATCATTTTTAACCTCCTATTTATCTATTTAACTAATTTTTCGAAATAATCCTCTTTATATATTTTATTCACTAAAAAATTATTTTCAATTCTTTAAAAAATTATTTCCTTTTTCCTTTATCTCTCTCGTCCCTACTAAGCCCTAGCCAACTCTCATCGCTCACTCCGGTCTCACCGTCACCCCCTATGATATCTGACACGTAACTTCGGTCACCTCCCACTACTCTTATCGCTCGCCCAACGTCCTAGGTCGCACCGAGCGTCCGAGCATCTCCCGTCACCCTGAGCCGCCTCCCGCTACCCTCTACTGCTTTGGGCTCCCACCACCAACCGCTGTCTTGGCCATTTAGCTCAGCCATATGTAACCATTAGATTAGCTTTTAGATGCATATTATCTACTAAATAGTTTTTTCGATGAATATATATAATTGTATTTATATCTACTATGTATTCATATATGATAATATCAATTATCTAAAATATTCGAATCTAAAAAATAAAAAATAATATCAATAATATCGATCCGTATTTGATTTGTTTCCAACTTTCCATCCATACTATCCATACTAACAATAGAAACACAATTGTCAAAGCAATTAAGTCTCTCATCATTTGTACCATCTTGTAAAATGCAGAAAGATCCGTTGGCGTTGCCTTTATGGCCGGAAGAAAAGAGGATTTATGATAACCATCAGCAACTGCTAAATGCTAATGAAGTGATGGACACTTTGTTTCGAAACAGGCAGCGAACAGAGGGGTGCTAATTTCATAATTTGGCAACCGCATGAAGCACCGAAATGCAAATATGAATTCCAATCAGGCCGTCACACAAATGTAAATATTGGAATTTGGAAGCAAAAGTAAACAAGGAATCCAGCGAGAGAAACGGAGAGATTATTACAGGCAGCACCCCAGGAATCACATCTATTTGAAGCTGAGCCCTCCTCTTCCAGCAAGCAGATTCGAAGCACCCCCTCCAGAAGAAGAGAAATTACAGATAGGTCCAAAACTTTGGGGGAAGCTGGCGTTATTCCGCGGCGGGGCGAGGGGGAGGCGGAGGCGGAGGCGGAGTGGCGGCGGCGTTGGCCTCGGCGACGGACTTGAGCTTCTGGAGGTTGAGCCTGATGACGGTGTCGGCGAAGAGGCACGTGTCCTCCTCGGTGTTTCCCTCAGGGACGTCAACGATGTACGACTCGAGGACGACGGTGCATATCTCGGCGGGCGCGGCGAGCTCGGAGACGGTGGTGATGGATCGGTAGCTGCGGAGGCGGTGCTCTCCGCCGGTGATGGTGAAGCCGAATATCATGTGGGCATCGTCGAGGAGGTCGAGGCGCTCGGTGCTGGTGCTGGCGGGGAGGCCGGAGATGACGCTGACCTCGCGGAGGCGTCCGGGGCGGAGGTCGTCGGCTGCCAAGTCGGGGTCCGGGCGGAGCGTGCAGCTGCGGATGAAGTGCTTGTAGACCTGAGGGCAGTCGAAGCGGCGGACGACGGCCCAGACGGCGGACGGCGGCGCGTGGATGCGCTGCGCGAGAAGGGAGGAGCATTGGCCGGGCCCCACGGCGTAGCGGTGGTGCGCCTCAACCGTAGGCCGTAGCTGCGCGTACTCCGCCGCCGTCAGCCCCAGCCCCGGCGGCACATCGGGCTGCTCCATCGCGATCCGCAGTCGCCGGAGGGAGCAGGGAGCAGGCTATCTTTGGATGGGGCGAGCTGGAGCTAGAGCTTGGTCTCGAGGTGGAGAGAAGACAAGATTGTTCAATGGAGTGAGAAGGACTCCCCTCTCGTCTCCTCTAGCTCATGTAGGAGTGGAGCCTGATGGCCTGAGCTTGAGGCGAGACGCGGAGTCGAGGTTTGAGCTTTTCTTTTCTTCTCTCTCGTTTTCTTTTCTTCCTTTCTTCTCTCGTGCTTTCCTTTCTTTTCTTTTGTCGTAAAAATACAGTTTATTCTGTTCTGCACTTTGGATGGTTACCTATCTTCGTTTCAGCTTTTCTAACTAAAAAGTTAAAAAAACAAATCATATAAATATTAAAATAAAACATGCTTTTGCAATCACAACATCTTTTTATGGTATAAAATAAAGAATTGTATATTCAACTTCATAGATATAATTGTTCGGATCCTCTGGCTAATCTATATGAGATTTGACAGTAAATTGACATATATACTCATTGTTTAGTCAATTCAATTGAATCACTCTCTATCCTAGACCTAAAACTGCACTAGCATAAAAAAGTTTTGTAATTCATGATTTAGTATTTTTAAGGGAGTATTTGGATGTGGGTTAAATTTTAGCTCTCGTCACATCTAATGTTTAAGTATTATTTTGGAGATTAAATGTAGATTATTTACAAAACTCATTCATAACCTTGGGATTATTCACGAGACGAATTTAATTAGCCTAATTACGTTATGATTTGATAATATGATGCTACAGTAAATATTTTCTAATCATGAATTAATTAGGCTTAATAAATTTGTCTCGTGAATTATCCTCCGATTCTATAATTATTTTTATAATTAATTCATATTTAATTCTTTAAATCGATGTCTAAATATCCGATATGACACCCTTAAATCTACCCCTGAAACAGGCCTATACTCATTGTTTAGTCAATTCAATTGAATCACTTATCCTAGACCTAAAACTGCACTAGCATAAAAAAAGTTTTGTAATTCACGATTTAGTATTTTTAAGGGAGTGTTTGGATACGTGGGTTAAATTTTAGCCTCCGTCACATCTAATGTTTAGGTATTATTTTAGAGTATTAAATATAGATTATTTATAAAACTCATTCATAATCATGGGATTATTTGCGAGACGAATTTAATGAGCCTAATTACGTTATGATTTGACAATGTGACGCTAAAGTAAACATTTGCTAATCATAAATTAATTAGGCTTAATAAATTCGTTTCACGAATTATCCTTCGATTATGTAATTATATTTATAATTAGTTCATATTTAATCCTTTAAATCAATATATAAACATCCGATATGACACGGGCTAAAATTTAGCTCCTTGATCCAAACACCCCCTAAATCTACCCCTAAAACAGGCCCACCCTTCTAAGTTTTGCCACCAGTGGGCTTTTTGTGATTTAGAGCTTCTCTCGCAGGGACCTGTTTGCTTATACCGTGTTGTCAGTGAGTGTGCGCTATTGCTTGTCTGGGTGCAGTGGGGACCATACCTAGGGGGTGTTTGGATCAGTGGCTAAAATTTTAGCCCCTGTCACATCCAATGTTTAAATATTATTTTGGAGTATTAAATATAAACTATTTACAAAACTCATTCATAATCGGAGGATTATTCACGAGACGAATCTAATGAGCCTAGTTACGCCATGATTTGACAATGTGATGCTACAGTAAACATTTGCTAATTATGGATTAATTAGGCTTAAAAAAATCGTCTCGCGATTTAGTCTCCGGTTCTGCAATTATTTTTATAATTAGTTCACGTTTAGTACTTCAAATTAATGTCGAAACATCCGATGTGACACGAGCTAAAATTTAGCCCCTAAATCCAAACACCCCCCTAGTATGGGTAGGCCTATACGAAACACGTAGTCTTTAGTGTAATCAAAAACCACAAATTTATCTGTACTGTACAATATATGGTTACACCGGCTGAGTACATACCGGCAGCATCGGAGAACGTAAAACGCATACATGGCGTGACCCTATCCCTCATTGAACGGATCGGACGACTTCACGCGAGTTCGCCTCGGACACATGCAGATGCTGGTGTACATGAATGTAAACGTGCCAGTGTCAACTGTTAGATCTCGGGACAGAAGCGCGCAACCACCTCCTCTCAGAGAAAAGCGGTCGGTCTCAACGATGGGACGAAAACCTTAACGGCGATACAGATAAGCAAAAGGCACGGGCCATTGGGCTGGCCCGAAGCACGCCAAAAAAGCACGGCCCGAGCATGGCATGACCCGTTACTAATCGGGCCCGGGCCGGAACAGCACGGCGGTTGGGTCGTGCTTGGGCTGGCACCCTGGCACGGTGGGTCGGCACAGGCACGACCTGTTTAGAGCCAGGCCCAACAAAGCCCGCTAGGTCACGTGTGGGGGTATAAAACTCCCTACTCGGCCGCACGCCCGCAGCCCCGCACCCCGCCCCCAGAAACCTAACCCTAACCCTCTGCCTCTCTGCCGCACCCTGCCCCCAGAAACCTAACCCTAACCCTCCACCAGTCCGCCGCTCCGCCTCTGCTAGTCCGCCGCTGCACCGCTTCACCTCCGCTAGTCCGCCGCTCCGCCGCCAGTCCGCCTCTTGCTCTCCTCTAGGCTCCACTGTCTTGTCCACCTCCGTGGCTCCGTCCTCCGCCTCCTCTCCTCAAGAGGCTCCAGTGTCCACCTCCGTGGCTTCGTCCTCCGCCTCCACTCCTCTAGACGGGAGCTTCCATCTCTGCTCATCGACACTCGTCGGAGGTGTTCAGGCGGCCAGATCTAGCGGTTCAACTTCAACTCTTCATGGTTCGTGTACGGTAACCTCTCCCCTCTCATCCTCCTGACCTCCTCTACTAGGTAGTCTAGTCTTTTGATGTGTCGGCCATATTCGGTAGTTCAGTGAGCAGATCCATGTGATGACCCTAGCCTTTCCTGTATTCTGGTGTTACCGATTGTTACCAATCCCGTGGTTGATTGTTTCCGCCGGTGGAAGCGGTGCTCTAGCTTCACAGGTTAGGCACTTAGGCCTTATGCCCTTACTGCCTTAGCCCTTACTCCCTTAGGGTTTATAATCGTAGCCTTACTTGTAGGTCGTTGAGGAACCGTAGCGCCGGCTAGGTGGCGATGGAGCCTCGGGATGACCCGACTTCTATCAACCATGAGATTAGGCTACTGGGAGACACAAAAGATGGGGACATGGGGCGTGATGATCTGTTTGGTAGTACTGCTAGCAATGCCTACTCTAATGATTTGAACCCTAGTCCAAATGTGACTGTGGGTGAGGGAGAGGCTAGGGATGAACAAACTCCAAATGTTCCAGATTCTGCCTGGTCCGACGGCAAAAAGAGAGCAAGATCGTCCACCTCTTATGTGTGGCTTGATTTCGAGGCACTATACAAAATGCAGGATAGTTCGATTGTAAGGTACGCCGCTAAGTGCCACCTGTGTAAGGCTCAATTGTCTGCTAATTCTGCTGGTGGTACTGGGCATTTGATCCGGCACCTGAAAGCTTGCAAACTGAAACATGCCCGTACTCTATCGGCCATGTCTCAGTCCATGCTTCAGTTTAACCCTAATGGATCTGTTCGTGGGTGGGAGTATTGTCCACTCGTTGCTCGTATGCAATTGGTTAGGTTGATTGCTAGAGATGATCTTCCTATTTCCTTCGGTGAGTCTGTTGCATTTGTTGAGTACCTGAAACTTGCTCATAATCCAAAATTTACACCTGTATCTAGGTTTACTACTGCTAGAGACATTGCTAAGTACTTTACTGAATGTCATGGTAAGGTTATAGAATCTTTAACATGTGTTTCATCTGTTTCTCTTACCTCTGACATTTGGTCTGGTAATGCTAAAGAAGATTACCTTAGTGTTGTAGCTCATTATGTTAACAATTGCTGGCAATTAGAGAAGAGGATTATTTCTCTTACGCTCATTGATTGCTCACATACTGGTGAAAACATTGCTAAGCATGTTCATGCTGTGGTTAGTGCCTATGGTTTGTTTGAAAAGGTATTCTCTATTACTTTAGACAATGCATCTTCTAATACTAGTGTCATGGTTAAATTGTCACTTACATTGTCTGCTTATGTTGGTCCTATGTTTGTACATCAGCGTTGTGCTTGTCATATCATAATCTTATTGTCAAGGCTGGCTTAAAATGACTGAAACCATGGCTTGATGCTTTTAGAACTGCCATAGCTTTCTTGAACTCTTCTAACCAGCGCATTGCATCTTTTAAAAGCTATTGCATGAGTATGGGTGTTCGCCCCCTCAAATTTGGTTTGGATATGGATGTGAGGTGGACCTCTACCTACCTCATGCTCAAGCACCTCATTCCTTACAAAAGCACATTTTCAGTGTTTATACAAACTCAGTACCACCCCATAGAGCGTGAGACTCTTCTTTCTGATGCACATTGGTATATTCCTGAAAAAGTTCTTATATTTCTTGAGTTGTTTTATGATTCAACTGTTGCTCTTTCTGCTGTTTATCAACCAACTTCTACAAAAATTTTGCATCACATACTTGACTTTGCTGGACACCTTAGAAAATATGAAAATGATGATTTGCTTAGAGAAATTGTTGTCCCCATGAAATCTAAGTATCTTAAGTACTGGAAAACTATCCCTATGTTGTATGCATTTGCATTTATTATGGATCCAAGAGCTAAGATGAGAGGTTTTACAAAAGCACTCTCTCTTTTATCTCAATTGGTTGGTACTGATTATTCATCTTATTTAAGTGAAGTTAGGTCTAATCTGACTAACCTGTTTAACAAGTATTACAACAAGTTTGGTTCAGTTATAGTACAGATGCCTGATCATGAGCCTTCTACTGGTAAGAAAGAAACTGATTGGGGTAAGCTCTATGGTCCTTATATTACTGAATCTACCTCTACTAGTGGATTTGGTAGTGAAATTTCTACATCTTCCTCATCCCCATTCTTTATAACAACTTCTGCTAGTGCATTGCTACAGGCAGCAACATCAGGTACTGGTATTGGTTCTGAGTTGTCGACTTACCTCGATAGTGACACTGTGAACCAATATAGTGATAGTTTTCAAATCTTGAACTGGTGGAATGAGCACAAGCAAACATATCCAATACTTTCAATCTTAGCTAAAGATATTATTACTGTGCCTGTTTCTACCATATCTTCAGAATATGCATTTAGTTTAACTGGTAGGATCATTGAGGATCGGTGATGCCGTTTGAAGCCTGAGATGGTGGAGATGTTGGCCTGCATCAAGGATTGGGAGGCAGCTGATGCCAGAATGCAACACACCATCAACGATAAGGTTCTGCAAGAGTTCTACGCAAACTTCGGTCTCGATGATGAAAGTTATGTGTGAATGTGTGATAAACTTGATGATGAACTGTAATGTCTTATGTAAACTTGACGATGAACCGTGTTAAACACTTATAGAGCTGGGCTGTACTCTTTTTCCCTATCTAGGGTTTTCTCACGAGGTGTAAGTTTTACCTAGATAGGTTTTTAATGAGGCAGTCAATATCCATTATGGACAGCTCAAATATATTACCTATATGATGTTTCAAATTTTGTTCTGTTTGCTATATGCTACTGTGGCTTGTGGTTGTGGGAATGTGGGTAAATTCTGGAATGGTTTGAAATGTGAATATTTGTTGTTGCTTCTGGAATGTTGAATGCATGTATGAAATTTTGTAAATTATGTAATGTTTGTAAATTCTGGATTTGAAATTGTGTTGTTGTATGAAATTTTGTTATTGTGAATTGTAAATTGTAAATTCTGGAATGGTTTGAAATGGTTTGAATTTTAGATTTTTTGACCATTCTAATGAAATTTGGAATTTTTTTAGACTGAAAATCTGGTTTCTATGAGTACACGGGCTGGCATGGCCCGAATAGATAATCGGGCCGCCCGGCACGACTAAACTACCTTCGGGCCGTGCTTGGGCCTGATGTCAAGCCCACGGGCCAGAACGGCACGGCCCGTTTAGTAACCGTGTTGTGTCGTGCTTCATGTAATCGGGCCGTGCTTCAACGGGCCCGTGTCGTGCCATGCCGGGCCGCCTGTTTGCTCATCTATACTCTGCGATCGCCGGGGCGGCGCGGTGAGATTCTCTAGAAACTGAGATGTGCTTGCCACGGAAAACCTCGAGGGCGGCGATCGTTGATGGTGTTATCAGGCATTTAGGCTATTGGTGCCCATAATGTTGTCACCATTCACCTTCTCGCGAAGAGCACATTGTCGACATACTTTACCTTCTCACCGAAGGCCACAACGTCGTCGTCGTTCAACTTCTCGCCTAAGACCACAATATCGTCGTCGTTGACCTTCTCACCAGAGAAGGTGCCACTGGAGACGAAGTTCGGGAGGTGGATGATGTAGTCGTTCCTGGCTCCGGGGAACGCGTGTGGTGGTGCGGTCGGTGTGGGTGCACAACTTGTCGGAGGAGTTCGAGTTGATCAAGTCACCGTTACCTAGGTTCTGGTACGTCGTCATGGACACCGAATTCCCCACGACGATGCACCGGCCAAACGTTTCCACATACTTGCTCTCATCGGCGGAGAAGTACAAGTTCATCAAGGCCAACATCAATACTCTTTACCTCGTTCAACTTGGCCTTACACTGTTCAACGATGATGATTGGTTGCTAGATTTCAACACCGGCGACGCCATGCAGGTCGTGTGGGAGTTTAATTTTCGGGAGTTTGATGTCATGCACCACCTGCACGCGCTAGAGTCAATCACGATACTATGGATGAAGGGCATGGACTTCGATAGGACGCACTGGCATGGCATCGATGCGGCAGCGTTCAAGGCACGTCTACGCAAGTGGCTTCATGATGTGCTTGGCCGCGTCGGTGTGATCACCTTCAGTGGCAGCTACGACCTCGCCTACATGCTCAAGATGATGTACGACAACAGCTACAAGCTACCTAACACAATAGCACAATTCAATAACATCGTGAAGTCGGTAGTTGGGAAGATGTTATACGATGTGAAAGAGATGGCGCGACACTACCCTAGTGACCTCCGTGGTGGGCTGGAGCTTGTTGCTAGGAAGCTCGGCGTGCGGTGCGTCGTCGGTGAGGTGCACCAACACTATAGAAAATGAGACATTTCTGTCGGCCACATTAACTTCCGTCGCCATTTCCAAAAGCCGACAAAAGTTACTAATTTCCATCGGCCTGAACAAGCCGACGGAAGTTAACTTCCGTCGGCTTTCATTATGGCTGACAGAAGTTAACTTAACTTCTGTTGGCTTTCACTATGGCCGACGGAAGTTAAGTTGGTCGACGAAAATAAGGGTTGTATTTCCCTGCCTTTTCCCACGCGTGCCCACGTCACCGCCAGCCCACGCGCCCGCCCGTGCTCCCTCGCGCCCGTCGCTAGTCGTCCCACCACCAGGCCACCGACCGCTCGCCCCGTCACCCGTTCCCCGCTTCTTGCAGCCGCCTCCCACCTCCCGCCTTCGCCGGCCGCCATTGTCAGCCGCCTTCTCCACCCTCCCCGCTACTGCCACTGGTAATTCTTCGTTTTCACTCGGATTTGCGTAAAGAGTTCTTGAGATACATAGACCCGGATTTGTGGGGTCGAGCAGTCGTATTTTAAAGAGATTAGGTAATCTTCAAATTAAATTTTATGCCAATTATAAACTATTACTAGTTGTTTTTCATACCATTTTGCAGGATGACGAGAATTTGGGGCGGGAAGAGGACACCGAGGGTGCGAGGCGAGACGAGTTGGAGGGTGCGGGCAGGAGGACGAGTTGGAGCGTGCGGGGCAAGAGGACGTGTTGGAGGATGTGGAGGGTGCAGGCTCTACATCATCGTCACACCGTTTCAGAATGAGCCACCTAGTCGCCCCACCTCTAGCCCCTCAGGTTAGAAACAAGATCAAAATCACGCCTGTAGGTGATGGGTATGTCTCTCATACTTTAGTGTTGTGATTTACTGCCAAATTTTTTTTTCAATTTATTGACTTTATTATGTGTTTGTAGATTTTGGATTGACTCTAGGTTTGATGACACTTCAAGGATTAGGCGGATTAACTAGATATCAGATAACTTGTGTCGTCTTCACTATCCACGGGTGGTGACACTATCATCCAATGAGCAACAACTTTGCACTACTTGGGACCAATACAGGTTTGCTCCTGACGGAGACTACAAAACTTCCTAGGGTGTAGTGTTGCATGACTTTTGGGTATGATTTCTTTCATGTATGGTTTTGTTTTAACTAGTAACTTCTGGAGTTACAATAGTTTACTTATATTAATGCATTTCTCATTACATATTTTCTTTCTAGTTATGTTTTTGCTTGCTAGAAAGGGGTAATTACCATAATCGTGTCCTTATGGTCTTTAACAACAATGCACATAAGGTTGTTAAGGACACAATTTCGTATTCTTATATTCAAGCGAACAATCAGTACTACAAGGAAGAATTAGGGCAACAAATGAATAAGAAGATGGGTTCTTCAGCAATATACTTGACTGAGGAGCAATACCATTCAGTAAACAATTCTAAAACTTTTGATTTCCAACTTTTGAGATTTATTTTCATATAATGCAGAAGCTTTACATTTTGTTTAGGTGAGGATTCCGTAGTTTAGAAACCATGACGCAACCTACTTTGAATTCTGCAAGCTTTGGTCTTCAAGTGGTTTCAAGAATATTTTTAAGAAGAAAAGACTTAGTCATGGAACCAATCCAAAGCACAGATATAGGGCCGATGGATATATCCACTTGGCTAAACGCATGGTAAGATCTACACTTGTGTTGAAAGCTATATATACATTGTAATGCGATTAACTCATATCTACAAGAAGCTAAAACTAGTATTGTGCCAAGTGACGTCAAGATTTATATAGGTGATCATAAAGGACTAGATTATTCAAATCTAGATAAATTATGTAGTCAGACAACCATATATCATTTGGTGAGATGTTAACAATTTTAAGAGTTTGCATCATTTTTCTTTATCTAATCGGCATTGTTGGTTTTTTGTAGACACAATATGGTCAACAAATGGTGCAACTCCATGGAGAGGAGTATGATTGACGGAATCAACCTATCGACTCAATGGTTGTGTGCTCTAGTGGAGGTGGAAAGAACCATGGATGGTGAGACGATGTTTCTCAATGTTTTGTGTGTGGTACTATAATAGTAAACAATTTATTCAATGTTGCAGGTATTCTATGTTCAATGGAATAATTGACTCAAGAGAGGTGAGAGCTCAAAAGTCAAGTCAGTCATTATAGAACTCCTCAGGTGTTAGCTCTGTCCATCACCGTGCAAAAGAAAACCTACAAGTGCTTCAACTGACGGGTGCAATGAGGCAACGAGACAAGTATTATGTCGCGTGCTTAGCACAACAGCAGATGATGTTTCAAGTAAGTTCAGTGATTGCATTATAACTATATAGCATTTAGCAATAGGTTTAAAACTAACTAATTGCATTATAACATGTATAGCAATTTGCTTAGCAACATGGATTTGACATGTCACAGTTCCAGCCGATACCTCCCCACCACCATTATTCCCATTTGGTACTCCTCCTACAGCTGAGGTACCTCTTCGCATGTTACTTTTTTCTAACGTCTATTTTACATAAATGTAAATTTAGATGATTATTTGAGTTAGCTTGTTAGTAGATAATGTTTACCCAAATTTATATATTTCTTTAGATTATCCGTACTTCCAGTCAGGATGGATCCTCGACTTCAAATGTTAATGATCCAAGAGGTAGCGGTGACACCCACAATTCAAACCAACCAAGTGAGGGTTGAGTGAGTATGAAGGTTGTTGGACCGGAAATGGCGACCAGAGGGGGGTGAATGAGAGCTTTTAAAATTTTAGACTAAAAATAGTCTTTTGTTTTAATTTTGTCTTCTACGGAACAGGCTTCGAACACGCCCTTCGAAGTTCTGGTTCGGAGGTATTTCACAGCTCCGAAACCAGGCTTCGCAAGGAGCAAAAGTTCGGAGTCAAGAAGACTTCTCTCCACCCACAACACCAAAAACTCAACTCTGCTAAGTCAGTGCAGGCTCCGCAAACAGGATCCCTTCGAGCAGACTTCACACTTCACCCTTCGTAGGAGAAGGTTTCCCTCTGGAGACTTCGACCAGATACTATGCACTAGCAACCGGTACTAGGCTTCATATTTCATAGGTCTGAATGCACACTGAACACACTGCGCTGAGGACTCTGATAGGGAAGAAAACAGGCTTCGAGTTAAGCCAGAAATAGTGCTTCGCTAGTAATCAGAGAGGACTAGCCTCCAGTTTACACAGAGCGAACGAACACTAAAAACACACTACACACGCACTGATCTCCAGCACACTTCTCTAAAAACCACCTCAGACAACAAACTCAAACCAGGATGAAGTGGAGCACAACAAAACCAAAACAATCAGTGCAAAAGGCATACAAGTTCAAGCTAAAAATGAACACAGGATCAAAGTTTCATTTCTTGAACAGGGAACACAAAATGAACTCACAGACTAAATATAAGAGAGGGCGGCTAGCACAGGAGTTCTAAAATGGCTTCTCAAAGTGTTACAGTTGCCTAGCTAGTCTCCACTATTTATAGGCACTATTCAGCCCTGTGAATAGACTACTTTACCCCAAGGGTTTACACTGATTTTGTCTCACCAGAATAGGGGGTACAGTTGGTAGTCTACTTTATTTGGAGGCTTCTTTTATCAGCTTCGCAGAGGAGACAACATCAACTTTTGCAGAGTAGACACGGTCATCCTTTACAGTTTTGGATTGTTCTGAAGCCCCCTTTCGCACGCGAGGGGTGTGGTAGCTTCGGTGAGAAGCCTTGAGCCTGACAGCCTTCGCTTCACCGAAGTCAGCCTTCGATACAGTGACGGTTTTGAGCCGAAGCCATCAAAGCCCTTGAGCCTTCGCACCATCTCCTCTGGAGTGGACTGTGGCGCCCCGATTTATCAAATCGGAACATTATTGAATTTCCAAAGAAAAACAATAATACAAGAGGTTCATCATGCGACAACGTACATACGACAAGCATCCGTGGTACGCAGACCACAATTATTACATAAGAGTAAAAATAAAATAAACAATTAAAAGCATGACGAACGCCCTCTTCAGGATCTTCTTCTTAACTGGGTCGCTACTCCAGACCATCCTCGTAGTAGGCATCCTCTGAATTGTGTCTCCAACGGGTATGAGTACAAAGAGTACTCAACAAGACACCGCAAATGCAAATAATAATGCAGGATAATAGCAAAGGAAGAGTAATGGCTAAATGTGCGGAAAAGTACATTTTCAGTTATTGCATTTAATGTAGTCAAATTTTATCATGCGGAATGATAAACATGAACAACAATAATAACATCTAACTCGAGGAGTACATTTTTCCTCCTCGCATAACAGTCCTTACATGTCAAACCATCATGCACATACATCACAGAAGTAAACTAACTATGGGATATCACGCAACCCGCCCTTGACCGTGGGCTCGACTTTTTGAAAAGATTTATGACTCTGATCAGAGATGTACTACTATACCCACAAGGCACACACTCATCCCAAACACCAAAGTGTAACGAGATGACCCATACCACGGGAACTCATGCCAAAACCTCAGCATGAGATGCTCCAAGCGATAACCACCCGCTCTAGGTTTCGCCAGCGCACCGGGCCGCATCCCGGCTAACGTCGCACCCCCTTTTGCGCCACGTCGGTACAAGCCACCCGCAGGTGCTGCTTGACCCATCTCCAAGTGGTGGCCTCGGTTTGGAACACTACATACCTTAGTTAAGACTTACCCATTAGACTTGTGGTTAGTACGAAAGTGTATTGCAACGGATCCCGCAGACCGGTCCTTATAGTGCCCCGAGTGCTACCGACCAATGCCCTAGCTTGCACCCGGAACCCACCATGCATACACTCACAACCAAAACTCTATCACCAACAGAATTCCAAAGATAAGGATAACGGGGATCATATAGTAGAACCAAGTTGCTACAACTCATTTTTAATCTTATAGCAATCGTGTCAATACATTGGACACTAGCTAATAGTACTAATCATATGGTGACAAGGAGTTTAGGCTAGATAGCATGGCTTGGGTTGCACATCAAGGTCGGGGGATCCTAAATAAATATATTGTAAGGGTTCCATTTGACTAATGCATGTATATCCTATGTGTTTTAACGATAGTTTAATAAAACATGGGTTAAATATGCTCAAAAGATTGGTTTGGTGACTTGCCTTGTTCAGCGAAAGGGGAGGGAGGAACTTCCGGGAAGTATTCCGGCTCCTCGGCGACATCGTAGTCTTCCCAATATAAATAAAATAAATACGACATTCAATTAAACAATCTAAAACACACAACAAGCATATAGGTTTTGATTGGGTTAATTTAAAGAAAACAAAGTTGTTAAGTTTCTGAAAGTCGTTTTATGAATAATTAAAATGAACTATAATGAGATATGGCCCTTTATAAAAGGGGTTTTAATTGTGAATAAACTTATTTTAAGTTTTCTAATTAATTTAAAATAAGAGCTTCAGAGAAAATGTAGTGGTTTCATTAAATTAACAGGGAATGAATAAATATAAATTTTGCTGAAATTTAAATATTTGAATTTGTAACTTTCATTAAAGAGCATTTGGATACTTTGTTAAATAAACATGGAATATCCAAAGTAAACATACTGTTTTTATTGTATGAACATGTAGAGAATAATATTACAAATTTTCTAGAATTGAAATGGTAATTTTTGAAGTAAAAATGCGCAAGATATGAATTTTAGAAGTTTAAAATCGTTTCTAGAATTTAAATTAAATACCAAAATAGCCTCGGGTCCACGGTGAGCCAGGCTCACGGTGAACCCGCGCACTGTGCGCGTGCGCCGGATCGAGATCCACCGTTGGATCGCGATCGGGCGGCCACGGGCGAGGCGAGAGTTTTAAATGAAAATGGACGCGCGAGATTAAAAGACCGAACCGGTATGCGATGGACGACCCAGATTAAACGTGGGTTTTAAATATTAACGAACGCACGAGATTAAAACGTACCCCTTCGCTCAGATCCGACGGCGTAGATTAAACCGCACAGGGGATTTAATCGCCACCGTTAGATCCAGATCACATGACCAGGATTGAATCCGACACAGCACGGGTACTCGACCCGTGTCGGTCGTCTTCTCCGGCGACGGCGAGCGGGCCAGGGGCCATGGCGAGCGACGGCGGCCCTAGCTAAGCCTAGAAACGGAAAGAGGACGCCTAGGGGAACACGTGGGTACCTTAGGCGAGGCGAGGGGTCAACGGAGCATGGCCGGCGACGAGCGGAGGTGGCGAAGTGGTTCGGGTTCCTCGTCGGCGATGGTGTTTTGGTGGGGTTCGTCGTTGGCAGAGGGGTGGCCGAGGTTGGGGTGGCGCTTGTGGTCACGGTGGTGCGGTCGGTGAGGACGGAGAGGGGCTCCGGCGACGGCGAACAATGACTGGAGTGCGGACGGTGGTGTGGCGCTAAAAACCGAAGTGTGAGTGTTCTGTTCGTTCTCGCAGCGATTGGGCATAGGGGTATAACGCGGACGACCAGGGGGTTTAAATAGGGCCACCGGCGGGGGCAAGGGGGCAAAATTGACGGTGGCCGAGAGTAAACGCGTTTAAACGTCGACGAGCTCAGGTTGCGCTTGATTCATCGAACCTGGACACGAATTGGTCGGATTTGAATAGGGGAAACGGTCGTCGTGGATCGGGGGTTGTAATGGCGGGCTCAATTTGAGGGGAGGGGTTGGGAGCAACGGATCCGAGGAGCATTAAGGCGTCGGCCGGCGAGGCGGGGGGGGGGGAGATTTGGGGGCGGATCTCGCGGAGATGAAGCATCTGACAAACAGGGGCCACATGCCAGCGGGGCGCGAGCGATTGGGCACAGAGGCTGATGGGTGGGGTCAAGCGGTCGGGCACGAGGGGTTCGGTTGGCGCCGACAGGTGGTGCCGGGGTGTCGGGCGCGCGTGCGCGGAGAGAGGGTGTCTCTAACAGGTGGGGTCCAGGTGTCAGTCCGAGGCGCGCGGGGGTAACGGGCTGGGCCGGCCGGGAGAGAGAGAAAGGGAGGGGGAAGGGCCCGTTACTGTTTAAATGTTTTTCTGAATAAAAACAATTACAGAAAATGGATTAAAATATTTGGGCTACTTCCAAGGTTGATAAAAATTTGTAAAAAATCTCAAAAATATATCTTGGCCTTGGGATCATATAGAAAATTTTCTAGCCTCTGGTTTGGTCATTTCATCTAGGTTCTAGTTCAAAAAGGTTAAGGAGGGCATTAAAGGTATTTCCAAAATAAATAATTCCAGGAAAATAGATTAAATGATATTTTTATTTCCTTGAAAATTTGGGGTGTTACAAACCTATCCCCCTTACAAAGAATCTCGTCCTCGAGATTGGAACGCTACTCGAATAACTCGGGGTATTGGGCTTTCAACTCGTCTTCCTTTTCCCATGTGGCTTCTTCGACGGGGTGGTTGTCCCACTGAACCTTGCAGAAGCGAACCACGTGGCTCCTGGTTACCCTTTCCTTAGTTTCCAAGATCTTGATGGGTTTCTCGATGTAGGTCAAATCCTCTTGGACGTTGAGTTGTTGGAGGTCGGCTTGCTCGGCGGGCACACGAAGACACTTCTTCAGCTGAGAGATGTGGAACACATCATGGACTCCTGCCAAGGATGGAGGCAGTTCTAGTTGATATGCCACCTCTCCTTGCCATCGGAGGATCAGAAAAGGTCCGACGTAGCGGGGTGCTAGCTTGCCTTTCATGTTGAACCTCTATGTGCCACGGAGGGGAGTGACTCGGAGATAGACATAATCGCCCTCCTCAAATGTTAGGTCTCTTCGACGGTTATCGGCGTAGCTCTTCTGTCGGGACTGGGCTATCTTCAATCTGTCCCTGGTGATCTTGACCTTCTCTTCAGCTTCTCTCAATATATCTGTCCCAAACAGTTGCGACACTCCGGTCTGATCTCAAAGCAACGACGTTCTGCATTTACGTCCGTAGAGTGCTTCGAATGGGGACATTTGTAGGCTGGCTTGATAGCTGTTGTTGTAGGAGAACTCCGCGTAGGGAAGTTCTTGTCCCACATTCCGCCAAAGTCTAGAGCGCAAGCTCTAAGCATATCCTCCAATATCTGGTTAACCCTTTTGGTTTGACCATCGGTCTGAGGATGATAGGCGATGCTAAAGTTCAGTCGGGTGTCGAGTTCCTCTTGAAGGCTCTTCCAAAACTTAGAGGTAAACTGACTCCCACGGTCAGATACGATCTTCTTAGGAACTCCGTGTAGGCACACGATCCGGGTCATATACAACTCGGCCAACTTGGCGACGGTCTAGGTTGTTTTGACGGGGATGAAGTGAGCCACCTTGGTGAGTCGGTCAACGATCACCCAGATAGAATCATGACCGGCTTGGGTCCTGGGCAGTCCTGTGATGAAGTCCATTCCTATCTCTTCCCACTTCCATTCAGGGACCTTGAGGGGTTGCAATAGTCCAGCAGGTCTTTGGTGCTCTGCCTTGACTCGCCGGCATGTGTCGCACTTGGCCACATACTCAGCTATTTCCCTCTTCATGCTAACCCACCCATATTTCTCCTTCAAGTCTTGATACATTTTTGTACTCCCAGGATGTATGGAGTACAGAGTATCGTGGGCTTCCTGAAGGATGAGAATCTTCAACTCAAGCTGGTCGGGTACGCATATCCGATGTCCGAACCAGATGGTACCATGCTCGTCCTCGGAGAACCTGGGGGAATTTACCCTTCCGCATGTTCTGCTGAATCTCTGAGATGTCCGGGTCTTCCTTCTACTTTTCTCGGATCTGGTCTATTAAGACAGGTCTAGACTCTAAAGCATTGAGGTACGCTCGGGTGCTGATCCCTAAATTCAGCCTTTCCATCTCCTTATATAGCAAAGGGGCCTGGTCCTGTATCATGATGGCATTACAGTACCCTTTCCAACTAAGGGTGTCTGCCACCACATTTTCCTTGCCTGGATGATAATGGATGCCCAAGTCGTAATCTTTGATCAGCTCCAACCATCTCCTTTGCCTGAGGTTCAGGTCCGGTTGGGTGAATATGTACTTGAGGCTCTTGTGGTCGGTGAAGACCTCGCACCGGTTTCCCACAAGGTAATGTCTCCATATCTTCAAGGCGTGAACAACGGCTGCTAACTCCAGGTCGTGGGTCGGGTAGTTTAGCTCATGCGGTCTCAGCTGTCGGAAGGCGTAGGATATCACCTTCCCATCTTGCATTAAGACACATCCCAAACCTTGGCGAGAGGCATCACAGTAGACATGGAAGTCTTTCCGGATGTCCGATAGAGTCAGGATAGGGGCTGACACGAGCTTCTTCTTAAGGGTTTGGAAGCTTTCTTCACAATCTGGGGTCCATTCAAATTTTACCTCCTTTTGTAGCAGTCTGGTCATAGGCTTGGTGATCTTTGAAAAATTCTCGATGAATCGGCGATAGTATCCGGCCAATCCGAGAAAACTCCGGATCTCGGTCACGGTCGTGGGCTGCAGCCAGTTGGTCACTGCTTCCACGGTGGTTGGGTCCACTGCTATTCCTCCGGCAGATATGATATGGCCGAGGAACTTCACCTCAGACGACCAAAACTCGCACTTGTTGTATTTGGCATACAGTTGCTGTTCCCTTAGCTTTCCGAGGGTCAGACGGAGGTGGGTTTCATGTTCTTCCTTGGTCTTGGAGTAGATGAGGATATCGTCGATGAATACCACGATGAACTTATCCAAGAACTCCATGAATACATTGTTCATCGTGTTTGTGAAAAAGGCTGGGGCATTCGTGAGTCCGAACGACATCACAGTATACTTGTAGAGTCCATAGCGGGAGGTGAAGGCAGTCTTGGGTATGTCCTCTTCTCTAATCCTCAATTGGTGATAACCTGACCTGAGGTCAATCTTAGAAAACATCGAGGATCCTTTCAGTTGATTGAATAGGTCGTCGATCCAAGGCAATGGATACTTGTTCTTGATGGTTATGTTGTTTAGGGCTCTATAGTCCACACACATTCTTTTTGTCTTGTCCTTCTTCATAGCGAAGATGACCGGTGCACCCCAGGGTGAGGTACTCGGTCGGATGTACCCTTTCTGCTCCAGGTCTTCGATATTGCTCTTGACTTCGGCTAGTTCATTGGCGGCCATCCGGTATGGGCGCTTGGAGATTGGAGTGGTCCCGGGGATGAGTTCGATTTTGAATTCAATGTCCCGCTTGGGAGGCATTCCTGGCATGTCCTCAGGGAAGACGTCATGAACTCCTTGACTACGGGTACTTCTTCAAGGGCTAGCGAGTGAAGAGATGCCTCAAGTGGTTTGTGGCTTGTCATCCGAAAAGTGACGTCTTCGCCTTCGGGGTTGGTCACAGTTACGGACTTGTTGGCACAGTCGATCACTCACTTGTGCTTCATCAACCAATCCATCCCTAGAATGAGGTCGAGTCCGATGCACTTAATGAGGACTGGCTCTGCCCGGAACAATACTCCTTGGATCTCTATCTTAACCTTAGGACTGTATAAGTGGGCTAAGGTTTTATTGCCTGGAGTGGCAATCATCATGGGGACTGGTAGAGGGAGCACTTCCAAGTTGTGGATTTTCACAAAGTCTTCCGAGATGAAAGAGTGTGTTGCTCCAGAGTCAAATAATATCACAGCTGGTATGGAATTCACAGTAAACGTACCAAGCACGACTTCGGGAGCCTCCTGAGCTTCCTCCGCGCTGATGTGGTTGACACGGGCACGAACCGCCTAGTTAGGTGCCGCGCCCTGGGGTTGCTTTGGGTGAGGACACTGGTGTGAGTAGTGCCCTTCTTTCCGTTAGTTGAAGCATACGACCGGCTTCCCTTGGCGATCCCTTAAGATCGGGGCCTTGGTGGCGGGCGTCGGCTGAGCGGCCGGAGCTGGTGGAGCGGGGGCGGGGATGCCCGACGTTGGATCCACCGGTGGCGTGAGGTGGCCTGTAGGCGGGCCGAGGATAGTAGGCGGGCGCTGGTGGCAGAGGGATGAAGCGGGGCCTTTGGGAATTCGCTTGTTGATGCTTGAAGGCGATCATCTTCCTCTTCTTGAGGTCCAGCTTGTTTTGCTCAGTCTCTTGGATGAGCGCTTTATTCACCAACCGTTGAAAGTCGGCATAGTCGGTGGCGACGAGCTGGATGGACAGCTCATCCTTAAGTCCCCGGAGGAACTTAGCCTAGCGGAGGGCGTCGGTCCGCACCTCTTCTGGCGCGTAGCGTGCCAGACGGATGAACTCATGGAGGTACTCCATGACAGTCCGGCTCCCCTGTTGCAGGTCGTGGAACTCCTGCTGTTTCACCGCGATAACTCCGGCGGGGACGTGGGCGGCGCGAAAGGCGATGGTAAACTCCGCCCATGTCACCACGTGGTCCTCCGGCTGGGACTCACGGTAGTTGTCCCACCACTCCGCGGCAGGACCCTGGAGCTGGTGAGTGGCGAACGCCACTCTCTCCCGGTCGGTGCAGGGGTGGAGGTCCAACTTCTTCCCAATGGTGCGGAGCAAATCTCCAGCCTCCATGGGGTTGGTGGTGCTGAAGAAGATCGATGGGCGTACGCGCAGGAACTCCGAGAGTTGGGGAGCGGGCGCGGGTGCGGGCACATGAGGGGCGGGCTCTCCATTTTGCAGACGGTCCAACTGTGCCGGTTGGTGCTGCATTTGGGTGAGGAGGGCGGTGATCAACTGGTTTTGATTCGCCATCATTTCCGCCAAGGTAGGGTGGTTGGCGGATGGCGACCCAGTCTGTCATGGGCCCGTTGCACCCTAGTTGGGCACAACACTTTCGGGCAAGCCGTGGCTTCCTTTCTCCATTGTTGGAGCCGGTGTTCTGGTTGTCGGCCATCTTCTGAACATAAGATGTTAGCCATGAGATAAAAAGATGATGATACAAACATTTTAATCAAAAGGGGCCGTTGAGGCTCATATATATATCTCAAGTGGTATAAAAAGTTTGTTACAATCATGCTCATATTTTATTCTACCTACAACACAAGTTGTTGTAGATAGCACCACATACATAAAATTATTAGTCAAACAACGGTAACTAGTGCCTACTCGCCACCGGAGGCGGTCTCCGTGCTCTCGGAACCACGAGCACGTGGGTCTTGAGAGATGGTGGGCTTGAGAAAATTTTCGATGATCGTGTCGGAGACGAGGCCGGGGCGCGGTGCAGGGGCACTGGTGGTGGACGGTCCAGCGGTCGAGGGGTGGGGCGGGATCCTCTTGGGGTGAGGGTCAGGCTCGCGGATGGGCTTCCTCTTCCTCGGGACGAGGAGAACCATCTCTGCAATGTCCTTCTGTAGCTGCATGATCTTGCGCTGCAGCTCACCATTTTGCTGGATCAAGTTCTTCATCTCCTCACGAAGGAACTCAACCGCCTCATGGTACTCATCGGCGTCGAGCATGGCCTCAGTATGGAGGTCGTCCATGGCTTGAAGAAGACACGACTGCCTGTCCATGACCGGATCACGAACGGAGTGAACTCCGAGGTAGATACTACGGTAGGCACCGGGAGTGCGCTTCGGCACAAGCCGAAAAGATGAGTTCTGAAGACGATCATCATAGATCATCCTCAACTCCATAAGGGCTTGGAGGGCGACGCGTTGGCACGCGACGTCGAAAGTCAGGCCCCAAGTGCTGTCGTGTAGGGCGGTAGGTGTTCTCCGGATCCGTGGATGGTGAGGGAGACGTCGCAGGGTCCGGCGAACTCTTCCAGGTACACCCCCAAGAATTCGGGCTCGAAGAGGAACCCGAGGAAAGTGAGCATCATGCGGAGCTCCCTGACAAAGCCCTCGTAGTGGCGGCAGTAGTTGTGTACTTGGTAGACTGGCATCTACAAAAACAACAAGTTGAAGAAAGTGAGGGGAGGAACAAAGTTTATAAAGTAGGTTTTCGAGAAATAATTTTTTGCAGCTATTGGCTAGGATGGTCCGTTTGGCTTCCTACAGTCAAGTCGGCTCTGATACCATCTTGTGGCGCCCCGATTTATCAAATCGGAACATTATTGAATTTCCAAAGAAAAACAATAATACAAGAGGTTCATCATGCGACAACGTACATACGACAAGCATCCGTGGGTCGCAGACCATAATTATTACAGAAGAGTAAAAATAAAATAAACAATTAAAAGCATGATGAACGCCCTCTTCTGGATCTTCTTCTTGACTGGGTCGCTACTCCAGACCATCCTCGTAGTAGGCATCCTCTGAATTGTGTGTCCAATGGGTATGAGTACAAAGAGTACTCAACAAGCCACCGCAAATGCAAATAATAATGCAGGATAATAACAAAGGAAGAGTAATGGCTAAAAGTGTGGAAAAGTACATTTTCAGTTATTACATTTAATGTAGTCAAATTTTATCATGCGGAATGATAAACATGAACAACAATAATAACATCTAACTCGAGGAGTACGTTTTCCCTCCTTGCACAACAGTCCTTACATATCAATCCATCATGCACATACATCACAAAAGTAAACTAATTGTGGGATGTCACGCAACCCGCCCTTGACCGTGGGCTCGGCTTTTCGAAAAGATTTATGACTCTGATCAGAGATGTACTACTGTACCCACAAGGCACGCACTCATCCCAAACACCAAAGTGTAACAAGATGACCCATACCATGGGAAATCGTGCCAAAACCTCAGCATGAGATGCTCCAAGCGATAACCACCCGCTCTAGGTTTCACCGGCGCGCCGGGCCGCATCCCGGCTAACGTCGCACCCCCTTTTGTGCCACGTCGGTACAAGCCACCCGCATGTGCTGCTTGACCCATCTCCAAGTGGTGGCCTCGATTTGGAACACTCCATACCTTAGTTAGAACTTACCCATTAGACTTGTGGTTAGTACGGAAATGTATTGCAACAGATCCCGCAGACCGGTCCTTATAGTGCCCCGGGTGCTACCGACCAATGCCCTAGCTTGCACCCGGAACCCACCATGCATACACTCACAACCAAAACTCTATCACCAACAAAATTCCAAAGATAAGGATAACGGGGATCATATAGTAGAACCAAGTTGCTACGACTCATTTTTAATCTTATAGCAATCGTGTCAATACATTGGAAACTAGCTAATAGTACTAATCATATGGTGACAAGGATTTTAGGCTAGATAGCATGGCTTGGGTTGCACATCAAGGTCGGGGGATCCTAAATAAATATATTGTAAGGGTTCCATTTGACTAATGCATGTATATCCTATGTGTTTTAGCGATAGTTTAATAAAACATGGGTTCAATATGCTCAAAAGATTGGTTTGGTGACTTGCCTTGTTCAGCGAAAGGGGAGGGAGGAACTTCCAGTAAGTATTTCGGCTCCTCAGCGACGTCGTAGTCTTCCCAATATAAATAAAATAAATATGACATTCAAGTAAACAATCTAAAACACACAATAAGCATATAGGTTTTGATTGGGTTAATTTAAAGAAAACAAAGTTGTTAAGTTTCTGAAAGTCATTTTATGAATAATTAAAATGAACTATAATGAGATATGGCCCTTTATAAAAGGGGTTTTAATTGTGAATAAACTTATTTTAAGTTTTCTAATTAATTTAAAATAAGATCTTCAGAGAAAATGTAGTGGTTTCATTAAATTAACAGGAAATGAATAAATATAAATTTTGCTGAAATTTAAATATTTGAATTTGTAACTTTCATTAAAGAGCATTTGGATACTTTATTAAATAAACATGGAATATCCAAAGTAAACATACTGTTTTTATTGTATGAACATGTAGAGAATAATATTACAAATTTTCTGGAATTGAAATTGTAATTTTTGAAGTAAAAATGCGCAAGATATGAATTTTAGAAGTTTAAAATCGTTTCTGGAATTTAAATTAAATCCCAAAACAGCCTCAGGTCCACGGTGAGCCAGGCTCACGGTGAACCCGTGCACTGTGCGCGTGCGCCGGATCGAGATCCACCATTGGATCACGATCGGGCGGCCACGGGCGAGGCGGGAGGTTTAAATGAAAATGGAAGCGCGAGATTAAAAGACTGAACCGGTATGCGATGGACGACCTAGATTAAACGTGGGTTTTAAATATTAACGAACGCACGAGATTAAAACGTACCTCTTCGCTCAGATCGGACGGTGTAGATTAAACCGCACAGGGGATTTAATTGCCACCGTTAGATCCAGATCGCACAGACAGGATCGAATCCGACACGGCACGGGTACTCGACCCATGCCGGTCGTCTTCTCCGGCGACGGCGAGCGGGCCAGGGGCCACGGCGAGCGACGACGGCCCTAGCTAAGCCTATAAACGGAAAGAGGACGCCTAGGGGAACACGTGGGTACCTTAGGCGAGGCAAGGGGTCGATGGAGCGTGGCCGGCGACGAGCGGAGGCGGCGAAGTGGTTCGGGTTCCTCGTCGGCGATGGTGTTCCAGCGGGGTTCGTCGTTGGTGGAGGGGTGGCCGAGGTTGGGGTGGCGCTTGCGGTCACGGAGGTACGGTCGGTGAGGATGGAGAGGGGCTCCGGCGACGGCGAACAGTGACTAGAGTGCGGACGGCGGTGTGGCCCTAAAAAACGAAGTGAGTGTTCTGTTCGTTCGCGCAGCGATTGGGCGTAGGGGTATAACGCGGACGGCCCGGGGGTTTAAATAGGGCCACCAACGGGGGCAGAGGGGGCGCAATTGACGGTGGCCGAGAGTAAACGCGTTGAAATGCCGATGATCTCGGGTTGCGCTTGATTCATCGAACCTGGACGCGAATCGGCCGGATTTGAATAGGGGAAACGGTCGCTGTGGACCGGGGGTTGTAATGGCGGGCTCAATTTGAGGGGAGGGGGTCAGGAGCAACGGATCCGAGGCGCATTAAGGCGTCGGCCAGCGAGGGGGGGAGATTTGGGGGCGGATCTCTTGGAGATGAAGGATCTGACAGACAGGGGCCACATGCCAGCGGGGCGCGAGCGATCGGGCGTAGAGGCTGACGGGTGGGGTCGAGCGGTTGGGCGCGAGGGGTTTAGTTGGCGCCGACAGGTCGGGCCGGCTTGTCGGGCGCGCGTGCGCGGAGAGAGGGTGTCTCTGACGGGTGGGGTCCAGGTGTCAGTCTGAGGCACGCGGGGGTAACGGGCTGGGCCGGCCGGGAGAGAGAGAAAGGGAGGGGGAAGGGCCCGTTAATGTTTAAATGTTTTTCTAAATAAAAACAATTACAGAAAATGGATTAAAATATTTGGGCTACTTCCAAGGTTGATAAAAATTTGTAAAAAAATCTCAAAAATATATCTTGTCCTTGGGATCATATACAAAATTTTATGGCCTCTGGTTTGGTCATTTCATCTAGGTTCTTGTTCAAAAAGGTTAAGGAGGGCATTAAAGGTATTTCCAAAATAAATAATTCCAGGAAAATAGATTAAATGATATTTTTATTTCCTTGAAAATTTGGAGTGTTACATGGACCACCACGGTTTCGCAGCTACTCCCAGCTCTAACTCCGTCAGTCCGTGTACCGAAGCCATGCATGGCCGAAGTACTTCAAGACAACCACACTCCTAAGCCCCTCCTTCGGAGTACCACCCTTCAAAGTCCCTCCTTCGTCCAAGGCCTCTGCGTGAAGCATTCCGTTAGCACTTCGTCGAAGTCTCTTCCTGAGAACACTCCTCGATGAACCTCACCCGGATCATGCCTTCGATGCACCTCGACTTCTGAGACCTTCGTCGGGTGAACCTTCGAGTGCCTCCTTCCGGAGCACACTTCAAACACCTTGCCTCATTACTGAGGATTTTGTTCACCATACTACGAAATCACTCCTTTCGGAGTATCCTTCGAAGTGCCTCACCTCCGAGGACTTTATCTCAAGGTACCTTCAACCGGTGCCACGCTCCTCACTCTCTGTATTCACCTGGCACACTTTGACCCGAGGACCGACCTTGACCCACCGCAGCCTTCGTGATCGAGCTCCCCGCTCGCTTGGCATCAAGCCTCCCCCACCTCCGAAGTCACCTGTGCACCACAAATAAACAGACAAGTGTATCCACTATCCCGGAGACCTATCCGAGTAAACAACCTATGGTACACACTCCGGTGTACCACCCCAAAGTACCAAAACCTTCGGTACGAACAAGTCATCGTGTACTGTCGGACCCCTCCGACAGTCACACTCCGCTGCAACAGCCGCAGCAATCGGACCCACCGAACCCTTCGGTGAAACAACCTCCGAACCCCTTTGGAGGTACCCCTTCGAATTAGAGGATAAAATTTGTCAATCACTCATCACAGACTCTGAAACCAACCCTTGGTTTCTCAATATCCCCCTTGATGAGTGCATTGACAACCAAAATCAAGTTCAAGAAAATTTGAAAAATTTCAGCACACAAGTGACCATAAAAACTCAGAAATGAGCTAAATCATGTCACTTGACAAAAGAATTTTCCTCCCCCTTTTTCAAAAGAGTAAAAACCCCTTCGGCAAATCTTTCCCTTGGAGTTATTTTCTCCCTTGATGCAGAGAACTCAAACATTTCTCCCCCTTTGGCAATGCAAGCATCAAGGAGGATTAAAAATAAGCAAAGCTTCGAAATGGGCAGAAATGCAAAGACATATAAATCAAAAATATGCCAAACTTAATGATAGTTATCATGTGCTCAGCTCAATTTAACATGATCTAAAAATATGATGACATCATGTGATTTCATTATTTTGAAATAAAAGCATTACCACTCAATCAAGGTAACTAAACAAGTAAAAGCATGGACTGCGCAAAGCTAGGCAATTTCTACTCTAGACAGACAAATCCAGTTCAAGTGGAGTATAGAAAGCAAACTTGATTGACAATGAATTTATACTTGTTGTTCATCTCATAATGCCAGGGGTTATTTGTTCATCTACCTTATACTTTCCAATCAAGCCAAGCCTAGGCAGGAAAGCCATTAGAAGCTTAAGGCAGTGATTTTGGCATACACTAAATTATCTCAGTTCATACCAAGGTGCAATGATAAACAGTCTAGAATAAAGTAGTGCGACAAACAAACCCACATGGATCTTTTCACTTTTAGCATTCAAATCATGGATTTTTGATAAGTGAACAAATTGTTTAGCATTTGAAGAATATCCATGAGTAAGCAATGTGATTTTTCAAGTTGTAATTGTTGCATCCAGAGAAAAGGATTCTTGCTATCAAATAGATAAAAGATAGCTAAAGCAGTTCTGCCTAAACATGCTAGATTCAAGACTAAGCAGTGAGCACAATTTTGATTTTTGGAAAGGAACATCATGCACAAAATGTATCAGACATATTAAATGGAGCTGAGCTGACATGATTACATGAATTAAAATCAGGCATATAAGTGCAAAACATGTAAATGCAATTTCACACACAAGAAGCAAATGCAAGTCAGTGAAAATGTGCTCCCCCTCACAGAATGTTGTAAGGGTGACAAACACCAAGTTCCCCACGCAAGTAGGCAAAACGTGAAGCATCGAGGGGTTTTGTGAAAATATCGGTTAGCTGGTGTTGGGTATCAATATATTGAAGTTCAATATCACCCTTCTCATTGTGATCTCTGAGAAAATGATATCGCACATCAATGTGTTTGGTTCTGGAATGCTGAACTGGGTTGTTTGCAATACAAATAGCACTAGTGTTGTCACAGAAAAGTGGAACACTCTTATAATCCATCCCAAAATCCCGCAAAGTGGAAATCATCCACAAAATATGAGAGCAACAGCTAGCTGCAGTAACATATTCGGCATCAGTCGTTGATTGTGCAACACTAGACTGTTTGCGGGAAGACCAGCAAACCAGTGAAGTACCCAAGAAATGACAAGTACCGGAGGTACTGTTCCTATCAATCCTACACCCAACAAAATCCGCATCGGAATAACCTCGAAGACATAAAGAGGAAGATGTAGAATACCAAATGCCAAATTCGAGGGTATGCTTGAGATACCTGAGAATGCGCTTTACCACTTGGCGGTGCGAAGCATGGGGCGAAGCCTGAAATCGAGCGCACAGACACACTGCGAAGTGTATGTCTGGCCTCGTAGCAGTCAAGTAGAGGAGGGAGCCGATCATGCTTCGGAACTCCTTCTGATCTACGGCTTCTCCATCCTCGTTAGAATCCAATGCTATCGAAGTAGCCATCGAAGTAGCGAGGGGCTTCACATCATCCATGTCGAACTTCTTGAGCAGGTCCTTGGTGTACTTCGTCTGATGGACGAATGCACCTTGTGTGCTTTGCTTGGTTTGCAAACCAAGGAAAAATGTGAGTTCACCCATCATGGACATCTCGAACTCCCTGCTCATGGCATCTGCAAACTCGACAACCAAAGCATGAGAAGAGCCGCCAAAGATGATATTCTCGACATAAATCTGAACTAGCAAGAAATCTTTGCCATGCTTGAGAGGGAACAAGGTTTTATCAATAGATCCCATCAAATACCCCTGCTCAAGCAGAAAATACTTAAGTATATCATACCAAGCCCGAGGGGCCTGCTTGAGTCCATAAAAAGCTTTATGAAGTTTAAGGACTTTATGCGGGTATTTGGGGTTTTCAAAGCCAGGGGTTGTTTTACGTAGACATCTTCGCCTATGAAGGAATTAAGAAATGCACTTTTGACATCCATTTGATATAGTTTGAATCCCCGGAACGTCGCAAAGGCAAGCAAAATCCTAATGGCCTCTAGATGTGCAATAGGTGCAAAAGTCTTAGTAAAATCAATCCCTTCTAATTGAGAATAACCTTGAGCCACAAGTCTAGTCTTGTTTCTAACTACAGTTCCATCCTCCCCTTGTTTGTTTTTGAAATCCATTTTGCTCCAATGAAATGAACATTTGGTGGAGGATCAACTAAAGTCCAGACTTGGTTTCTCTTAAAATTTTCAAGTTCTTCATGCATGGCATTGATCCAACTAGAATCAGAAAGTGCATGACTAACATCTAAAGGCTCAAAAGAAGCAACAAAAGCGGAATCAATGAAGTGAGCATGAGAACGTGTTACCCTTTGATCAAGCTCACCAATGATCTACTCGGGAGGATGCATCCTTTGAACATGATGTGGAGCCTCGCGGTGGGATGCAGTATCCCCCTCAACTTGTGCGTAGGAGTGGTCTAAGATGACCGATGTCGAGGTAGTTGCTTCGGGACCTTGTGCCCAAGTGGTCAAAGCGGGGTCAGCTTCAGGGGTCGATGCCGAGGGTAGTAGAGGTTCATCCTCGAAATCACTGGAATCTTATTCTTTGAAGATTGTCTGCTCCATGTCGTGTTCATTTGCTTGTTCAAAAGTGGAACTAACAGAGGGGGTTGATTCATCAAAAGTCACATCACATGACTTGATGACAGTGTTAGTCTCCAAATTGTAAACACGATAAGAATGACCATGAGTAGTGTAACCCAAAAAGATCCTGTCAGAAGAACGCGACTCAAATTTATCCAAATTTCCATGCTTTAGGATAAAGCATCGACAGCCAAAGACTCGAAGATGAGTAACTTTGGGCTGTCTCCCAAAACGTAGTTCATAAGATGTCAAGTTCAAAATAAGCACAAGAAGATTCGGTTTGAGATGTAACATGCAGTGTTCATGGCCTCAGCCCAGAATTTTTTGGTAGTCATGTGCTCATCAAGCATCGTCCTAGCCATCTCAACCAAAGTGCGGTTCTTTCTCTCAACAACACCGTTCTGTTGAGGAACCCGCAGAGCAGAGAATTGATGTTCTATGCCATGCTCCATGCAAAAGTCAACAAAGAGACTGTTCTTGAACTCAATGCCATTATCACTTCGAATAAATTTCAATGCACCAGGGAGTTCAGTGAAAAGTCTCAAAGCCAAGCTCTGAATGTTTGAAAACACTTCATCCTTGCTAGCAAGAAAGAAGACCCAAGAGTAGCGAGAGAAATCATTGACAATGACTAGCACATACCACTTGCCGCCTAAAGAACTAACCCGAGAAGGACCTACAGTGTCCATGTGGAGAAGTTCTCCGGGTTGTTCAGTCATCACCGTGGTGACTGGTGAATGTGAAGCAGCAATCATTTTTCTATGTCGACATGGAGCACAAACTAAATTCTTCTCAAACTTGAGCTTGGGCAATCCTCGGATCAGACCTAGGGCACTCAGACGAGCAAGCAACTCAAAGCTCATATGCCCTAGTCTCCTATGTCACTTCTAAAGCTCAGAAGTCGAATGTGCAACAAGACAATGAGAACAACAAGATGACTCAGAAAAATCAGCTCCAAAACTCTCCCAACTCTAAAGATCTTACAGACCACAACGCCATTAGAGTTGAGTACTTGCGAAGTATCGCGATGGAATCGCACTTCAAATCCCTCATCAAGCAACTGAGATACAGAAAGCAAATTGTATCCCAAATCTTTGAGAGTGAAATTTGAGTTGATTCTTACCACACCTTTTCCTTTCACTCTACTCCTTCTATTGTTGTCGAAGGTGATATGTTCCTTTTGCTTGGTTGTGGTGAGGCTGGAGAACCATGCTGCATCTCCGGTCATGTGGCACGAACAACCGGAGTCCATGATCCACGTGTCCTCCAAGCCTCAGTCTGGCGCCTATACATGATAAGAAAATCTCGATTGCTCAGTGCTGGGGTGAGTGAAAGAATGACGAGGCATCTAGCACTGAGTGATACGAGTCGTAGGCACAATAAAAATAGACTATCTACGCACAGGAAAATCATAATAATGCAAAGTGTGAGGTCTACCTACATGTTGTGATCCAAATGTATGACGAGGTCTCCTAACCTATTGAGGCACAAAGCTACTCACACGGGGTCTACCACCATACGGAAAATGGTGAACACCTCGAGGACCAAAGTTTCTTCGGGAAGTACGAGGAGCCTCGAAAACAGGACGTGAGTAAAACTCAGACTCATGCATACCTAGAGATGGGTAATGCATGTTCTGGAAACTCATTGCCTTAGAGCGTCGCTCATCCTTGATGCGACGAAAATAGAACCCAACCAGATGACCCGCCCGCTGATAGTAGGAACAATGAAACACTCTCCTAGGGTCACTCACATGGGTCATAGGAGCAATCCTCATAGGCTCCTTGGGCTTTTGTTGTGTGGTTTTCTTGGGAGGAATTTTCTTGGCATGAGGAGTGGTTTTCTTTGGAGTTTGGGTAGGCTTTTTGGCTGATGGAGTGTCTAACAGGGCTCTCTCTTTCTCTAAGGTAGTGGGTGAGGTAAAAACAGTTTTGTTCTCACTATCTAAAGGAATCCTCTCAAAACCCAATCCTAAAGTCAACCCTGCTCTGTCAGCACACATCTTGGTCTTGGCCAAGAGCAAGTCCATCCTACCCTTTCCCTCAGTGCATTTGTTAACCACAGAAAGAAGGTATTCATTTTCAGTCATGAGGTTTTCAGCACGCTCTCTAACAATGCCTAGCTGGTTCTTAAAAGTTATGCAAGTGTCACACACAGGTTGCACATCCTTAGAACTACCGGCCCTCTCCAATCTAGCCTCTAAGTCCTGAACATACCTATCACGTAAATCAATGCTCTCACGTAATAAGGGGCAGTTCATGCATTTATTTATATCATGAGGACTAGAATCAACCAACAAAAGTTGCTTCTGTGCAGTCTCAAGCTTAGATAGAGTTTGAGCATGCATAGAACGCAACTGAGCAAGCTCACCCATGACAACAGTGCAAGATTCACATTCAGCATCATTAACTCTAGACTTAAGCATGGCATAATCAGTAGAAACAGATTCTAACCTAAGTCTAAGATATTTTCTATCTCTAGCGGCTTGCACAAGTAACCTATCCTGACCAAGAACTACTTCATTCAGTTCATCTAATTTAATTGAAAGCTGGTCATGGGATAGTGGTACCTCAGATGAGTCAAACTCATCGCTGCTTGATCGCTATCGGCCATGAAGCAAAGGTCGGTGAAATCTCGTCCCTTCTTCTCCTTCTTCTCCTCCTTCCTTGGAGACTCCTCCTCATCAGAGCTCGACTCCTCGGTTGAGGAAGTGTCGATGTCGCTAAGAGCAGTAACAAATGCTCTGGAAGCGGCTTTGGCTACCCTCTTAGCCACCTTGCCGCGCTTGCCCTTCATAAAGGGTTTCCTGTCCTTTTTGTGGTATTTGGGGCGCTCACTCTCATCTCTCTTATTGAGTTTAGGATAATTGACCTTGATGTGAGAAGTGTCGCCACACTCAAAACAACCACTAAAACCACTTCTCCTCTGATCCCGTCTCTCATGGTGAAAACGGGTGAACCTTCTGACAATGAGAGCAAGCTCTTCATCATCCAGAGTTTCCACCTGCTCCTTAGTGACGGAGACCAGGGAGGACAAGGCAAAACCTCCAGCAAGAACACAAGTACCAGATGTGCTTGGTTATATAGGGGTGCCACAGCTAGTACTAGAAACTAGTGCCAATGGTTGTGGCAAGGAGTTCCTATGCACTGCAAGAGATGCCTTGGCAATCTCTGTGGACTTCAGCTTGCTGAAGAGCTCATCACAGGTCAATGTATCATAACCTGTGGACTCCTCAATACTGTATATCTTCACTTCCCATATGCTACGATCAAGAGCATAGAGAAGCTTGATAGCCCTATCATGATCATTGTAAGCAAGCGTTTCGTTGGACCGCAAGTTACTCACTATCGCATCAAAGCGAGAAAACATGGCAACTATAGATTCACCAGGTGCCTGCACAAACAGATGATACTGTTGATTGTATGTGCTTTGGCGCCTAGCCTTAATCTGTGTAGAGCCCTCATGAAAAATAGTGAGCATGGTCCAAATCTCCCTAGGTGTCCTAAGGTGTTGCACCCTATCAAACTCACTACGACTCAAACCAATGAACAATATATTTCTAGCCTTGGAGTTGGCATTATAATGATCCTTCTCTGTTTGAGAGGTGCAAATTTCAGGGATGGATTATTGTGAGTCCACAATCTCCCAAATTGCATTTCCTTGGGTTAGCAAGTAAGCCTCCATGCGCACCTTCCAGTATGCAAAATCCGTCCCATCAAACAGAGGTATTTTACTAACTCTGTCCATGTTGCAAACAGATCACAAAACCGATTAAGGTCAACTAGTGATCTTAAGCCGCTCTAATACCAATTGTTGGACCGAAAATGGCGACCAGAGGGGGGTGAATGGGAGCTTTTAAAATTTCAGAGTAAAATAGCCTTCTGTTTTAATTCTGTCTTCTGTAGAATAGGCTTCGAACATGCCCTTTGAAGTTCTGGTTCGGAGGTATTTCACAGCTCCGAAACCAGGCTTCGCAAGGAGCAAAAGTTCGGAGTCAAGAAGACTTCTCTCCACCCACAACACCAAAAACTCTACTTTATTTGGAGGCTTCTTTTGTCAGCTTTGCAGAGGAGACAACATCAGCTTTTACAGAGCAGACACGGTCAGCCTTTGCAGTTTTGGATTATTCTGAAGCCCCCTTTCACACGCGAGGGGTGCGGTAGCTTTGGTGAGAAGCCTTGAGCCTGACGGCCTTCGCTTCACCGAAGTCAGCCTTCGATACAATGACGGTTTTGAGCCGAAGCCGTCAAAACCATTGAGTCTTCGCACCATCACCTCCAGAGTGGACTACCACGGCTTCGCAGCTACTCCTAGCTTGAACTTCGTTAGTCCGTATACCGAAGCCATGCATGGCCGAAGTACCTCAAGTCAGCCACACTCCGAAGCCCCACCTTCGGAGTACCACCCTTCGAGGTCCCTCCTTCGTCCAAGGCCTCCGCATGAAGCAATCCATAAGCACTTCGTTGCAATGTCTCTCCTCGAGTACACTCCTCGACAAACCTCACCCGAACCATGCCTTCGATGCACCTCGACTTCTGAGACCTCCGTCGGGTGAACCTTCGAGTGCCTCCATCCGGAGCACACTTCGAATGCCTTGCCTCATTGCTGAGGACTTTGTCCACCATAATCCGAAGTCACTCTATTCGGAGTACCCTTCGAAGTGCCTCGCCTCCGAGGACTTCGTCTCAGGATACCTTCAGCCAGAGCCACGCTCCGCACTCTCTGCCTTCGCCTGGCGCACCTTGACCCGAGGACCGACCTTGACCCCACACAGCCTTCGTGACCGAGCTCTCCGTTCGCCTGGCATCAAGTCTCCCGCTTGACCCAGGTTCACTTGCTACGAACCGTACGTCGCTTCCAAAGTCACCTACGCACCACAGACAAATAGACAAGTGTATCCACTTCCCCAGAGACCTCTTCGAGTAAAGAACCTCTGGTACACACTCCGGTGTACCACCCCAAAGTACCGAAACCTTCGGTACGACCAAGTCATCGTGTACTGTCAGACCCCTCCGATAGTCAGACTCCGCTGCAACAGCCGCAGCAATCGGACCCACCGAACCCTTCGGTGAAACAATCTCCGATAGAAGTTAGCGATTTTGCTGACATGGTCAAAAGTTCCTGTTAATTTCCGTCGACCAGGCCTGGCAAACGGAAATTAGCCATTTTTCGTCAAGACACCTCTGTTGGCCAAATACCGACGAAAGTTAGCTTCTTTCGTCGGTATTGTCTAACTGCACATTGGTTTTGAAGTTATTATTAGAGCGGACTGAAGTTAGCATGATTTATGTAGTGCAGGCTGGATCTGATATCTTGATATCTTGTGCTCAGAGCAAATTGCATATTGGTTTTGAAGTTATTATTAAAGCGAACACAACGATGATGGCTATGCAAAGCACAAGCGTAGCATTCATGGCCTGCCCGAAATGTAGGAATTATTCGCGTTTTCTATGGTGTCATTTGTGATAGGAGTGTCTCTCCTCTTGTAACCTTTAGGCACGAAATGGGTAGGTGTAATTGGAATTGTCTATTTAGGCCAACGAATTGTGCTTTTGTCTTTGCATTTATGGTATTGTGATGGACAACAGATACAAGATCCATTTGATGGCATACATTATGTGTATGAAAAAACTGTATATATCTATTATGTTCTCGAGTAATATGTAATTGGGTGAGCAAAAATAAACCAAAACCAAACCACCAAGAACCAAACTCAACTTTGTGCATGTTTATGTTTTTTTAAAATGGTTTTTATTTTCAGAAAATCTGGTTTTGAGTTTGGTGTCTAGACTTAAAAAATCAAACAACTGAAAAAACCTGAAGAGGTTTAGATTTTTAATCTCGGTGGTTCGATAATAAGATGATATATTAAATTGTGGTATAATTTAATTTTATTTTAAAACCAAAGAAGTTTTTAATATAAAATTTCCGTAATAAGTTGATATATTAAATTGTGATATATTTTAATTTTATCTAGCTTACACATTAATAATTTAAAAGAGTGTCATCTTCCAAACTAAATTGGTATCTTAAATTTATTATATATTTACATATAAAACAACAACTATACCTACTAATTCAGAAATTAATTTACAAAACCTACCTAAACATGCATCTAGTTTTTGTTTTGCTATGCCTACGTGGTTTGCTGCCCGGCGAGGAGTTGGATGGATTGGTGGACCATCTGCACGTAAGAGCATCACAATGTATGGAACTAGTATTACATTGACACGTGGTAAAGTTGATTTTTAGGAAAAATGATACAATGTATAGTATCGGAGATATGACTTTTAGCAAAATAAAAAATATAAAATAATACATGCTCTACCCAATGGACAAGTAGTAAACCAAACAATAGTATTATTTAATTTGAAGAAGTAGTATCCATGCTTAGAACACATACTTTACTTAACATATCTTCTCAATGTATGGAACTAGTGCTAAAGCAAAAAAAATTCTTTTAGACACCCCTTATTTCATACATTGCAGTTGTTCTAAGTGACCTGGTGACCTATAGCTATTTTTCCAGTATTTTATGTCATTTAGATTTAAAGATTTATTGAACAAAGTAGTTAATAATTGCCGAGGATGGTAGGATTAAGAAATGTGAGTTTTGGGTGGGGCGATATCAGCAGGCTTAGTCTTAATGATAAATGATAATGAACAGGTGTGCCCTTCTGTTTTTTGTCCAATGACTGGCGGATTTTTCGCTGTGTTGTTTTTTACTCCCTCGCGTTAAAAATAAGTTGTTTAAAGGTTATATGAGTCTAAAATAAGTAATTTTGTATTTTATTGTGCATTTTAAACAATTATACCTCTAATGTAGTACTACTTCTTTTATCATTTTAAATACTATTTTACTCCTATATTATATTTAATATGAGCAAATATAAAAAATACACGCTAATTAATTATTTATTGGTATCTGAAATCATATTCAATTTATTTTAACAAAACGTCTTTTTTAACCGGAAGAGTACCTAGATGTCAGCTTGATTTTAATTACAGTGGAGCAGATTTCATTTCCAAGGTACTAGAAGGCAGTGCCAAACCTGTTACTCGGCCCATGGGTTCCTGCAGAAAACAATGCCTTCGATTTGGGAAAGCCCATAGCACCGGCCCGGCCCGGCCCGTAAACGCAACGGCAAAGGGGGCTGTCCTGTCAGTGACCGAGGCCGTTTTCAAAAACGCAATCATGATCTCGCCCTTCCGCCGCCTGCCCGCCCGCTTATCTCCCTAGGGTTTTACTGTTTCCGAATTCCTATCCTCCACCTTCTCCATGCCGAAGCCCAAGCCCAAGGGGAGGAGGTCGGCGTGCACGACAGCGCCGCCGAAACCACAGGTGCCACCGCCGCCGCCAGCTCCGGCGACGAATTTCATCGACATCACATCGTCCCCGGACCTCTCCGGGAACGGCATCAGTAAGAAGGCCAAGGGCTCTCCCCCCTCGCCGCTTGACCTCGACGGGATCGAGATGTTTACCCCGCGCCAGAAGCGCCGCCTCGACGACGAGTGCTGCATCCTCACCGCTGACCCTCTCGCCGCCGCTGACGTTGTCCCTACCGCTACCGCCGCCGCCAATGACGACATCGCGGTAGTCGCCGAGCGCGGCAAGGTACGAACCCTTCCGCGGCCGTTTCAAGCGACTCGAGAGTGAGATGCGCGCGGTTTCCATGTCTTGTGTTGCAGGTGGCATGCAGGGATTACCCGCATCCGAGGTCTGCTTGCGCCGAGTACCCCTTCAGCAAAACACCTCATGAGAAGCACTGCGACAAGGTAGCACTGCTACCCTTTGCTTTCAGAAAATTCCGACCATGCGCATCTTTTTTTCATGGGTCCCTTTTTTCATGGCATCGTGCCCCTGCATTGCAAACGGTTTCAGATAAATATAACATGCAAGTTAAAATGAAAAAAAGGTTCTACATTGTGCATATTTTTTGTTAATTCTTCATGGTTGTTCAAATTTAGATATATTTTCCGTTTTTAATGTTTTGCTACACAGGTTATGTGTAAGAGAGAAAACACCACAGAATGATGTTCGCTAGCAGTAGTTGCTCACTAAAATTAGCTTACATTATGTATTCATGCCTTGCACTCGGAGTACTTACTGTAAAATTAGAATCATCTGGATTGGATTTTTTTCCTTGGCCTGTGTACTTTTAGCGCTAGATCATCTGCACGGGAGAAAAGACCACATAGTACTAAAAAAGTAAGTAATATCAACAGTTCTATATATGGTTGGTTTACTAGCTTCCATGTTACAGTGTGAGAATCGTGTTATTGCCTCTCAGTAAGAGCTGGCGCCTGGCTGCAAGAAGACAAAAACCACTTCTGTGAGACGATATGGTTTAATGAACTCAATCACCATGTCGCCCGGTTAAAGACTCCAATTGAATTTGTGGGTTCAATGTACACTTGCAGCATAGACGAATTGCCTTGACATGCTTAACTTCATTTGCTATTTTGTCGAGTATATCATACTGCCACATAAAGCAAGCAGCTGTATTATGTATCTTTCATGTCTCCAAATGGTTATGTTTAGTCAATTATTGGTTACTGTTGGACATCCACAGGAACTGGTATAGTTGCGTTGCTGTTATAACTCATCAAATTTTAACAAAACGTGTTCCTCATGTGGTGCAGTGTTTCTGCTATGTGTGTGATGTTGCTGCTCCATGCTTGTCATGGAAGGAACAAGGGCATTGCCATGCTTCGGACAAGGAGAACAAATGGAAGATCCAGAGACAAGAAATAAAGTGCCGCATCCGTCAAAAAATATAGGCCTTGTATAAATCTGAAAAAGTCGGCCTATTTAACCTTTGTTTGATAACTAAGCTAAAGTCATGTATTTTTAATATACATGACGATATATTGTAAAGAAATTAACGGTCAAATTTTTAAATCACGGCGTTGAAAACTTTTACTTGTTTTTGAGAGAAGGCGCAAGGGTGGTTAGCTGAGGCCACCAGACCAAAGCCTAGGATCCGAAGTTTTGCTTTTTTTTGCATTGGAAGTTCTTCATGTATGATGTCGATTATACTTGACGTATACGATGCGATACAGTCACAGACAGAGGTGGACAAAAATTAACCGAGAACGGAAAATCGAAAATCGATCTGAACTTGATGAAAGTAAATACTGCTTTTCCTTTTTTAATCTTTGGTTTTATTTTTATTAACTTCGATTTTTGTTTTCTATTTATAAAAAACTAAGAACCTTGAAAAAACAGAAGACCTACCGCTTGCCCCCTATCCCCCACCACTAATCATAGGAGTAAGGTGAAATGACTCTGAATCTGAAAAAACGGGTTTTGATGGTGTTTTTTTAGATATTGATTTAGATTTAGATTTTTATTTTTAGATATGGAAATGGATATGATATTATTAATATTCGGCAAATACGTATTCAGATTCAGATAATCCGGACATATTCGGAATAAAAAGCCCATTAGGCCTAGTTGTTTGTATTGCTTTAAGATATGCACTTATTATAGGATATTTTCGCTAGAGCATAGATGTCCATATGGGTTGCCCAATTCGGCCCGGGCATGAGATAGGCCTAACCTGATTTGTACCGAACCGGCACAACCAACTAAGCAATTAGATCGTGTCATGCCAGCCCATAGGCTGACACCAAAGCCCAAGCACAACATGAATTGTGTTAAAATCGAATCATGCTGGCCCAAAAGCCCGATGGTCACTCCTACCGCCATTATTCAGAATGCAGTTAGCCACGTTTGCAAGAGTGAGGGGAAGTAGGCCATATGGCCAACAACCATGTCCTACGTCAAAAGTAACATAGGCCCACGTTTGTAAGAGTGATGGGAAGCAACAGTGCAGTGGCCCACGTTCCCAGGTCCACTTTGAAGGTAGGAAAATATATGGGCTTTTAGCATATTTTATTGGGGCATTATTCGCTGAACATCGAGACGCGTCATGTTAGCCCACGAGCTTATCCCTCAGTCTAAGCATGGTCTAATGCTTCTTACCGGGTCAGCCTAGCCCAATGAAAGATGGACTGAGGTTTTTTTGCTATTTTAAAACTCATAACAGAGGACTTCTCTAAAATAGGACTCAAAACGATGGCTTCTCTAAACTAGGACTCTTAAAGAAAGTTATTGACTATTTTAGAATTTTGAATTGAATTCAATGGCTTATATTTTTTTCTACTCTCATCCGTCTAAACTGACTATTTTACCCTTGATGAAACTGTTAGCCTGATAAGCCCGGCGACCGAGAGGTCGAGCGTGAGAGGTCGAGGCAGAGGAGCGACGCCGTGTCAGGTGTTTCCCTGCGCAAGAGAAACGCCGCTGCCACGGACGCTAGCGTGAAGAAGCAATAGAAGCAGAACACTGTATGCGTTGGCACTGTGGAGTTCGCTGCCGCGCGCAGGCTTCTCCAGACATCAGTAACCTTTAAACTTTAGGATATTTTCTGAACTCCATAATGCATGGTCCAGCCAAAGAAATGCTAAAAATCATTTCTTCAAATGTTGAATGTGTGTCAAATATGTGGCGACAAACCTAACCTACTGGGATATTCATTCACTTGTAAGCATATAATTCCAACATTGATTTTTTAAGATATAAAATTGTTATCAATACACAGGTAAGCAAACCAAGAACATAAAACACATTCAATGAATCAATGAAAACCAAAACGAAACTAGCACTGTTGTCGCTGCTGCTGTACGCAAACTGGCACTGCTATTGTACGGAAACTGAACAGGACAAAATATATACTAATTAACACACAAATTCAACATTTCAGAAAATTTCAAAACAGAACAGCACTTGTCACAAAATAAGTTCTCATATAGTTAAATTGTCACATAAATTCTTACACCCCAAAATAACCAATGACATCTCATGAAAGGCAAAATTCATTACACATTAGACATGTAAATTTCTCTTAACTTTTTTGGTGTCATCTTTTTTGGAGCTAATGGAGTTTTTCCAATCTGAGTGATCTCCAAAGTTTGAGAATAAGCCTCTTGAGATACGTCTTTAGGAAACCACTCTTTGGTACTATTTTTTCTTAGCTTTTTTTCCTGCGATGTTAAAGTGGTTAAGTAAATAACACATGGATGAAATAAATTGCAAAACCAACAAAAAACAAATCCTACCTTTTCTTAATACCATTAAGTGGACATTTGTAGCTTGATTTCTTGTGTCCCAACTCTCCACAGTTAGGACACCGCACTTTGCCTCTAACTATTTTTTTGTTTTCTCGTTTTGATTTTCAATGGCCTTTGAACTAGATTTTGACCCACCACTCCCACTTTTGAGGAAACCTTTGATCCTATTTTTTCTTTGCCTTCCGATACTTCTTTTAAACGGTGCTCCCATTTAAAATGGCAAGTCCACTTTGGGCCACTTTTCCTTCCTACAAATAGACTATACTTTTAGTATATGCATTTCTAAACATTTCCACTGAATAATATTTATTAGCAAAATCTTCCATCATCACATTTTTGATTTGTTGATTTGTTATCAACGATAGAGTATGATGACAAGGCTTCCTAGTGTGTTGTCACTCACAACAAGAACATTCATGCAAATATGCCTTAACCATAAACCTTTAATTACGATTGTTCCACACCTCAGCAGAATAGTGGTCACCTTTGATAACACTCAAGTGTCCCAGCCCTCTAGTTCTAGTATTTAAGATTTGTAAGATTGGATGAGTATTCTTCCATGCAACCTTTCTGAAATCTTTCTCCTCTTGAAAAAAGAACTATAAGCATCTCTCTTATCTTGTCAACTAGTTCAACAACAGGTAAATCCTTTATATCTTTGATCCAGTTATTGAAAAATTCAGCTACATTGCTTGTCACATAATCACACTTGATGTTGGGATCAAAGACAGACCTATGTCACTTAAGTTTATGATTTGCCTCTGTTGGACCGGAAACGGCGACCAGAGGGGGGGTGAATGGGAGCTTTTAAAATTTCAGGCTAAAAACAGCCTTCGGTTTTAATCCTGTCTTCTGCGGAACAGGCTTCGAACACTACCTTCGAAGGTCTGGTTCGGAGGTACTTCGACAGCTCCGAACACAGGCTTCGCAGGAGCAAAAGTTCGAAGCCAAGAAGACTTCGCTCCACTAACAACCCTCAAAAATCTACTCCGCTAAGTCAGTGCAGGCTCCGCACACGGGGTGCTTCGAGCAGGCTTCGCACTTCACCCTTCGCAAGAGTGGACAGCCCTCTGAGGACTTCGACCAAGTACTTGGCAACAGCAACTGGTGCTGGGCTTCGTACACGAAGGTCTAAACGCACACTACGCAGACACCGCTAAGGGCTTCGACACAAGAAGCAAAACGGGCTTCGAACAGGGCTTCGCTAGTAAGCTGTGAGGTCTGGCCTCAAGTTACACAGAGCGAACGCACGCTGAAAAACACACTTCGCACAGAAAAAACCTTCGCCTAGACAGGCTTCGGTGCACTATAACTAGCGAGGTATGTAACGCGAGCTCAAGCAAAAAGCACAAAGAAGCAGGGCTTCACCGCTTGAACAAGGAACACAATAAAATGAACTCTGGATGAATACAGCAAGGTATGTGGCTACAGGAGCTCAACAGTGAATGCTCAAAGTGTTAAATGTTACCTACCGAGCCCCCATATTTATAGCCCACAGTTCACCCAAAGGAAATGACTACTTTACCCCTAGGGTTTACAAAGGATTTGTCTCTACAGAACTAAGGGGTACAAAAGGTAGTCCACCTTTATTTTGGAGGCTTCTCTGTCAGCTTTGCAGAGGGGACAGCGTCAGCTTTTTGCAGAGCAGACAGTGTCAGCCTTTGCAGTCTTTGACCTTCTGCAGCCTCCCTTCGCACGCGAGGGTGCGGAAGCTTCGGCGAGAAGCCTTAAGCCTGGTGGCCTTCGCTTCGCCGAAGATCGTCTCTGATACACTGACGGTTTTGAGCCGAAGCCGTCAAAGCCCTTGGGCCTTCGCACCAACACCTCCGGAGTGGACCACCACGGCTTCGCAGCTTCACCCAGCTCGAACTCCGTCAGTCCGTGTACCGAAGCCATGCAGGCCGAAGTACCTCAAGTCAACCTCGCTCCGGAGCTAGCCTCGCTTCGAAGCCTTCCTTACTCTGAAGCCCCACCTTCGGAGTACCACCCTTCGAAGTCCCTCCTTCGTCCAAGGCCTCCGCATGAAGCATTCCATGAGCCCTTCGTCGCAGTGCCTCTCCCCGAGCACACTCCTCGACGATCCTCACCCGGACCATGCCTTCGATGCACCTCGACTTCTGAGACCTTCGTCGGGTAACCTTCGAGTGTCTCCCTCCGGAGACACTTCGAATTCCTTGCCTCCGTAGAGGACTTGTTCCACCAACTCCGAAGTCACTCCATCCGGAGTACCTTCGAAGTGCCTCACCTCCGAGGACTTTGTCTCGGAGTACCTTCAGCCGGAGCCACGCTCCGCACTCTCTGCCTTCACCTGGCACGCCTCGACCCGAGGACCGACCCGGACCACCTTCGCAGCCACCGTGACGGAGCTCCCCGCTCCCCTGGCATCAAGCCTCCCGCTTGACCCAGGTTCACCTGCTGCGAACCTTGTCCGTTGCCTCCGAAGTCCCTGCGTACCACAGACAAGAAAACAAGCGTATCCAGTACTCCGGAGACCTCTCCGGGTTAGCAACCTCCGGCACACACTCCAGTGTACCGCCCAAAGTACCGAAGCCTTCGGTACACACCCAGTCATCGTGTACTGTCGGACCCCTCCGACAAGCACACTTCGCTGCACAGCTGCAGCAACCAAACACTGAACACCCTTCGGTGAAACCACCTCCGAACACCCTTCGGAGGTACCACCTCCGAAACCCCTCCGGAGGTACCCTCCTCCGAACACCTTCGGAGGTCCAACCTCCGAACACCCTTCGGAGGTACCCTTCGAACAGAGGGTAAAAAGCCTGTCAATCACTCATCACAAACACTGAAACCAACCCTTGGTTTCTCAGCCTCCAACCAATCCTTAGCCACAGGGTTACTTGAATAAATTGCGCCAATGTAAGCCTATGAAAATATGCCTTGCCCTCAACCACCTTGCATTCAATCTCAATAACGCTGGCATGATCCTCATGATCTCTGCCTTCCAATTATATAGTATCTGAAAACTCTCTTCCCATGTTCCATACAATATATCTAAAGCCTTTTCTTTTTCTCTCCAGACTATATCATAACCAATTGTGCACTTGTAATCATCTTGTAGTTTATTCTGTAGCTCCTTAACACCCATTTGAGGATACGTTCTTAGAATTGAAATAGCCTTCGAAGCAACCCACTTACAAGAAGGTATAGTAGTCTTTCTCCTGCTGCTAGACGTACAAGTGTATACATCATTCAATATTGTGACCTGTATGAATAATTCAACATTGTACGTTAAATGTTTACAAGAAAAAATTAAAACAATTGAAATTTGTGAACATCTCACTTTAGTACCATAGCAGTCATGTCGTCCTTCTTCTTGAACCCAACAATATACCAAGGACAATTACCACCCTTGCAATACCCTCTATACCTATACTTGCTTGTCGCCTCAACGCCCAGTTCAAATTCCTTATTTATGGCATATTGTCTCACAGTCAACTGAAATTTCTCCATACAAGGGTATATGATGCCTAAAGCCATAGTGGGATTATCCGTGTCATATTCCATCGTTTTCTCCTCTTGAATATGATCATCTACTAGCATAGCTTCACCTTCGATATAATCTAAATTAGGAACTCCATGAGCATTGATTCCACCGTCTCTTGAACTCATGGTTGTAGTCATGTCTTCTTCTCTCTCATCCTCGCAATTGAACCCAAAAAGCGCATAAGCTTGTTCTTCACAACAAATTTCTGTTTTTCCCTCCTCCTGAATTTGCATTGAATTCCAATCTACCAACGGAGGTGCTGCCTCTAGCATAGAAAGTGATGATTTTATTGTATTGTCCTCCTCGTCCATGGCCACTGTAAAAAATAAAAAAATCAATGAACTCTTCAACCTAACTCATTGTTGCCGAATAAACAATTAAAGTCGCACAACAGTAATTACATCACAGACAATATCCAAAAAATTGTGGCATTTGTATTTGTAGTGAACTAAGATGAATGGATTTACAGTGAAAAATTGTCGTACTGATTAATGACTGGCGGTGGTGTTTTCTGGGCGAAGGACGCAACGACGCTGGTCTGCTGGCCACGCGGGGGCACGAGGGAAAAAATATATGAGGGAGGGCCTCAATCCCACTCTCGTGAGGCCCTCCCCGGATGGCTGTCGCGTGGAGGTGAGGAAGAATCGACGGAGGAGATCTGCGAACCCTCCTGCTACTCTAGCTTCACCCCGGCAGCGACCCGCGCCACCTCTGCCTCCGCCTCCCCGTGCTGGCGTGCCTCCTCCGCCTCCCCGTGCCTCCTCCGCCTCCGTATCCCCATGCCGGCCGGCCGCGCCGCCACTCCTCCGTCTCCGCCTCCCCGCACCGGCACGCCTGCTCCACCTTCATCTCCCCGCGGTGGCTGACCACGTCGCGCTGCCTTTGCCTCCCCGCGCTGGCCGCCCACGCCTCACGTTGGCCACCCGCGCCACCCCGTCTCCGCCTCCCCGCGCCTCCTCCATCGGTACCTCACCATCAAAGCTCCACCGCAAGATCTCCCCCACCACCACGTGGCAGCCATCTGAGGAAGGGCCTCACAGGAATGGGTTTGAGGCCCTCCCCCATAGATTTTTTTAGGGGCATGAGGCGGCACGAAGGCCCCGACAGCACCGACCTAGGTGAAGGCCATGAGGCATGAGGGCTCTAGCCTGGCCACACGGGGCACGAGGCGGCTCCTAGCGCGCCGGGCCACCGTGGGTCATGCGGCCAAAAGCAGAAGCCCTTCGTGCGACTTCTTCTTGGCACGCGTCGGTGAGGGTAGTAGCTTCATGGAGAGCGACGACTACGACACTGTGAGCTCTAGCACGTGGGCGATGGTGTTTCAATCGGTCCAACTTCCTTAGAAGATGAACAATCACTAGGGGCAAAATAGTCAGATTAGACTGATGAGGGTAGAATTTTTTAAAAAAACTTTGAATTCAGTACAAAATTATAAAATAATAAATAATCTCTCTCGAGAGTCCTAGTTTAGAGAAGGCATCCTTTTGAGTCCTATTTTAGAAAGAGCTCTGTTATGAGTTCTAAAATAACAAAAAACTCAAATGAACATGTTAAGTATGAACCGGACCAAAATCCCCTTAACCCATGTTTTTATGGCCTAGCCCATAAGGCCATCCATAGCTAGGAGAACATGCTTAATGTCGCTCTCTCTCCCTCCAAGCCTCCCCACTACATAAGTAGAGCACCGTCACCCTTGTCGACTTCTGGTTGCCGCCTCCGTCTTCACCCTGCCGTAGTCCCGTCGGCGCCTTGTTGCATCCTCGTCCCATCCTTGTCCGGCACCCTAACATGCGCTCAGCTACCAACCCTAACATCCTTGTCAAAGTATCCCTATATCATATCTTACATATCATTATACCATAACATTTATTGTGTTTTTCAGACTATTTAAATTTTGAGAATTAAAAAACCATTAAACTGCAAGCTCCACGTCAATTTCTCTATCACATAAACCGTCAAGCGCAGCAACATTTTCTCCTGACATTACTGTTAGAGATAAGAATATCGTTAGGAAGATAAGATTAGGAGGTTGTGATTCTGCGTCATTAGTTAGATAAGAGATAAGTTTTATCTTGTAATTTCTGTTTCTTTTTCCCGATTGTATCGCCACGCCAGGGGCTGTTCCTGGCCTATATTAACACGCAGCCTGCGGCCTCTTAGGAGGTTAAGACGCTTCATCCCGATTATCCTTTATGGTATCAGAGCCTTTCCTCCACTGAAATTGCATCTAGCAACCATGGCAAGCTCCTTCAATGCTGCCATGAATCTCCTGGCCGGCCATGTGATCGCAGAAAAGCTGAGCAAAACAAATTATCTCCTCTGGAAGGCACAAGTCCTCCCTCCAGTCTGTGGCGCTCGTTTGGATGGATATCTGACCGGCGCATGCAAGGCTCCACATGCAGAAACCAGCGTGGAGAAAGATGGCAAGACCACTGTACAAAAAAATCCAGCTTATGCGGCATGGATTGCTTCAGATCAGCAAGTCCTCGGGTACATTCTTTCTTCTCTTTCAAAAGAAGTACTAACTCAAGTTGTCAATCTGTCAAATACCGCAGAAGTATGGAAGGCGATTGAGAATATGTTCTCGACGCAAAGTCGCGCATGTTCCATCAACACGCGCATAGCTCTTGCCACCACTCGTAAGGGTAACATGACGGTGGCAGAATATATCGGCAAGATAAAGGCTCTTGCTGATGAGATTGCTTCATCTCGCAAGGCACTAGACGATGAAGAGATTAACGCCTACATCATCGCTGGCCTCGACGCCGACTTTGAGCCAGTGGTGTCCTCCATAGTTGGGAGAACACATCCTGCTTCTGTTTCGGAGATCTACGCGCAGCTTCTGAGCTTCGAGAACCGGATGAAACTATGACATGAAGGGGCGAATTCATTAGTTAACATCGCCAAGCGCGGTGGACGCAGTGATGGTAACTTCAACTTCAATCGAGGTAGTCGGACTACTGCAGATGGCGGTGGTCGTGGTCGCGGCAGAGGTCGTGGCCATGACAACACTGGAGGCTTTGGCGGTCGTGGCAGTTCTAATAACAAGCGTCATGTTTGTCAACTATGTGGAAAACAGGTCACACTGTCTTTGATTGTTGGCACAGGTTTGATGAAGAATTCATTCCAACTGAGAGAAGTGTTGCCACCATATCCAATTCGTATGGGGTTGACACCAACTGGTACATGGATACTGGTGCAACCGATCACATCACCAGTGAAATAGAGAAGCTGACAGTATATGAAAAGTATAACGACAAGGACTAAGTTTATACAACAAGCGGATCAGATATGGATATTGATCACATTGGCCATTCAATTGTTCATACCCCTAATAATCACAAGTTACTCCTCAAAAATAATCTGCATGTTCCAAAGGCTAAGAAAAATCTTGTCTCAGGTTCATCGCTTCCTTTACGATACTCATGCCTTTTTAGAAGTTCACCCATTCTATTTTTTTATAAAGGATCGGGTCACGAAGAACACACTTCTTAAAGGGAGGTGTCACAATGGCCTCTACTCTCTTCCTTCGGCATCAAGAGAGGCCTATGGAGTCATAAAACCTACCGTCATTAGGTGGCATAATCGCCTAGGACATCCATCTCTACCAGTTGTCCATCGAGTCATTAGTAAGAATAATCTTCCTTGCTCAGCAGAGTCTATTGAAGAGTCAGTTTGTGATGCTTGTCAAAAAGCCAAGAGTCATCAACTACCTTATGCCAAATCTACCAGTGTGTCTAAGTTTCCTTTAGAATTAATTTTTTCAGATGTGTGGGGTCCTGCACCTGATTCTGTTGGGGGCAAAAAGTACTATGTAAGTTTCATAAATGATTTCAGTAAATTTACATGGATTTATTTACTGAAATACAAATCTGAAGTCTTCACAAAATTTCAAAACCTTGTTGAGAGACTCTTCAATCGCAAAATTATTGCTATACAATCTGATTGGGGTGGTGAGTATGAGAAGTTAAATTCATTTTTTACTAAAGTAGGAATCACTCACCATGTCTCATGTCCTCACACACATCAGCAAAATGGCTCCGCTGAACGCAAACATTGTCATATTGTGGAAGTCGGTCTATCTTTATTAGCTCAAGCATCTATGCCTTTAAAATTTTGGGATGAGGCATTCTTGGCAGCCACCTATCTCATAAATAGAACACCTAGTAAAGTTATCAATTTTGCTACACCCTTGGAACGCATGTTCAAGGAAAGCCCAACTATTCATCTCTTCGTATTTTGGATGTGCATGTTGGCCTCATCTTCGTCCATATAATTCTCGCAAACTACAATTTAGATCTCAACAATGCACTTTCCTTGGTTATAGCAATCTTCATAAAGGTTTCAAATGCCTTGACATTAATTCCGAAAGGATATATGTTTCACGAGATGTCATTTTTGATGAAAATGTGTACTCTTTCTCTCAATTACACTCTAATGCCGGTGCTCGACTAAAGTCAGAAATTCTTCTCCTTCCACTAACCTTGCTAAATCCTACTACTGGGGCTGAACAGAATGGTCAATTGATTAATGGTCCTAACCGCACTAATATTTGTTGTGAAAATGATGCTGCAGATCAAGAAATTACATCACCCGACACGGCAAATATAACACCCATAGTGTTTGGAGATGACCAACCAGAGGGCATCCTCGATGCGGCTATTCCCGATGAGTCTCACGATGACCCGCCGTTTGCTGCCACAGGAGGTAACGAAAATGCAGCAGCAAATGCAGAAAATACAGCACATGCAGCAGCAATTAATGCTAATGAAAATGCAGCAAATGCAGCAATAGATGATAGCAGTACGAGCAGTTTAGATGCGCAGCAGACAGCACACGGTTCAGCAGCAAGCTCAGCAACAGATTCAAATTCTGCCCCAAATGATGTTGCTCCTGCACTACGACCATCAACACGCTCTCGGAGTGGGATACGACGAGATAAAGTCTACACCGATGATACTATACGGTACAGCAAACATAGGTTTCTATCCTGTACTAGTGAATTAAAAATTAGTGAACCTCAGAGTCTTAATGAAGCTCTATCCAATCCAAATTGGAAAAGTGCAATGGATGAAGAATATCAGGCCCTTATAGACAACAAGACGTGGCATTTGGTTCCGTCACATAAAGGTACAAATATTATAGATTGTAAATGGGTTTATAAAGTTAAAACAAAATATGATGGCAGTTTGGACAGATATAAAGCACGTCTAGTTGCAAAAGGTTTTAAACAACGGTATGACATAGACTACGAGGACACGTTTAGTCCTGTAGTTAAAGTTGCTACAATTAGAATTGTTTTATCTATTGCTGTATCCAGGGGATGGAGTCTACGACAACTCGATGTAAAGAACGCGTTTCTACATGGTGTTCTGGAGGAGAATGTTTATATGAGACAACCACCGGGATATGAAGTAAAATCTACACCACACTATATCTGTAAGTTGGATAAAGCTCTCTATGGATTAAAACAGACACCTAGAGCATGGTACTCTAGATTATATGCAAAGTTATGTGAACTTGGGTTCAAAGACTCCAAAGCTGATACATCACTTTTTTTCTATAATCAAGGAGGTGTTAGCATTTTTATTCTTATATATATGTTGATGACATTATAGTTGCTAGCTCAACACATAATGCTACTGTAGCTTTACTTCATAATTTGAAAAAGGACTTTGCTTTAAAGGATCTTGGAGAACTGCATTATTTTCTTGGTATAGAGGTTAACAAGGTCCGTGAAGGAATTATACTAACACATGAGAAATATGCTACAAATATTTTGAGGAGAGTTGGAATGCTACAATGTAAACCTGTAAGTACTCCATTATCTACCTCAGATAAATTATCGACACATGAAGGATCTTTGTTAGGACCTCATGATGCAACACAATATAGAAGTTTAGTTAGAGCTTTACAATATTTAACCTTGACTAGACCTGATATTGCCTTCTCTGTAAACAAAGTGTGACAGTTCTTACATGCTCCTACGACAGTGCATTGGACAGCGGTTAAGAGGATACTAAAATACGTAAAGTTCACAACAAAACTTGGTCTTAGAATTGGCAAATCTACATCAAACACTGTAAGTGCTTTTTCAGATGCAGATTGGGCAGGATGTGTGGATGATAGAAGATCTACAGGAGGTTTAGGAGTGTACTTGGGTGCAAACTTAGTGTCATGGAGTGCACGAAAACAAGCCACCGTCTCAAGATCAAGTACAGAAGCAGAATACAAAGCAGTTGCTAATGCTACAACTGAGGTAATATGGGTACAATCTCTCTTAGAAGAACTTGGTATACAGATTCCAAAAACTGCACAACTATGGTGTGACAATATTGGAGCTACATATCTATCAGTTAATCCTGTGTTTCATGCTAGAACTAAACACATAGAGATTGGTTACCACTTTGTCAGAGAAAGAGTAGCTAGAAAGCAATTAGAAATTAAATTCATAAGCTCATGAGATCAAATTGCTGATGAATTTACTAAACCATTGTCAGTCGGACAGTTAGAAGTTTTTAAACACAATCTCAACTTAGAAAAGTTATGATTGAGGGAGGCTGTTAGAGATAAGAACATCGTTAGGAAGATAAGAATAGGAGGTTGTGATTCCACGTCATTAGTTAGATAAGAGATAAGTTTTATCTTGTAATTTCTATTTCTTTTTCCCGATCGCCACGCCAGGGGTTGTTCCTGGCCTATATTAACACGCAGCCTGCGGCCTCTTAGGAGGTTAAGACGCTTCATCCCGATTATCCTTTAATTACCCGTAGATCAAAGTGGAAGTAGACCAACCGGAGCGTGTTGTCTGATTGGATATCGCTGAGACTCTGACACCACATATAACTTGCATAACTATACTGCTGGCGATCGCATGATTTGTCCATGTGTGATTGATGAAGATGAAACCACTCCCATCATGTGGATATTGACGAGGGCAAGTGTGATTCAGAATTCCTCATAATTACAGAGCTGATGGTGGTCTCAGTGATGAGTGATGACCAATTCCGCGTAGTCGAAGATGGGCGCCGCCATGCCTAAGCCATTGCTAGCAAGTGGCAAGTTTGCCTTGCAGGTGAGGTGCGAACCTGAAGCCTGCGATGCTGTTGGGGAAGCAGATGAATTTGGTCATCTCCCAGTGATCACTGGCCACAGTCACGACCTGTACACTGAACTTTGTTCTCGTCGGTAGAGAGGCTCTGTAAACGTGCTTCATCTCGCATAGTTTCTAATAAATTGCAACTGTTAGGTTTTTTTCGTGACTCGAAACTGTTTGATTCCTGATGTTGTCGACTGTATATGAATACGACGGCAAGAGCCTCTACTATCTGCTCCTTAATGATGAACAACTAGGTGAAACTTTCCCCTTCAATACGTCTCATGACAACCGATGCAGAAATGTGATTTGATTTCACCGATTTTATTGCTTTTTTCAACCATCAATTTGCATATGTAATTAGTTGTTTGCAAATTGCAGTGCTACTGCTCTTTGTGCGAAGTGACTGGATCCTGCTGTGTGAAGTGGAAAGGAGAAGAGCATTGTCATGCTACCGAGCGAACTCAGAATTCTTCTCCGTTCACTTGATCACAACAGTATACATGATCAGATTGTCAGTTCTCTAGTATACAAACAGATCAGATCGCAAATAATAGATGAGAGTCAGATAGGATCGTAATTGTGACGTTAAATAAATGAGCTCAAGGTACTGGCAACTTGAATCAAATCATCTCATTCCACCATTTTTTTCATAACTGAAGTAGTTTGCAAGATACATAACATTGTTTTTCAGTTAAGACATTCTTTTGGGGTCCTGCTGACAAAGCTCCCCCTTTCCTTGGAATGAAAATGATGGCTTATGAATGAGCTGCCAGGGTTGGAACTTTATAAACAAATTCTCACCCCTGCTTCAAGATAAATTATAAAATGTTATTTTAGGTTCTGCAATATAGATAAATCAATGGCCTGGTTTGAAGCCATTAACAACGGGTGCCCCATTAATTGCTGGGGCAACACCTCTATTCTTCTTGACGAACGCAGCGTATTCACCGTAGTGCATGGTGTACAGGGTACTCTGGTAGCGGGTGACACGGATTTTCTTCCTCAAAGACTCAGTGATGGTACCATTGTAACCTGCCTTCCTCATTAGTGAGTCAATGGTCTCTAGGTGCGTCCAACCTGCAAGTTATCAGGCCTCTAGTTATGCAAGGTTTCATATGCATCACCGGAGATATAGCAGAATCCATACAGCAAGGTTTTTTGAGCAACGCGGAAGAGGATCAAACATACTTTGGACCATAAATGAAATTATTCTCCTCTAAATTATGTCTTTGTATCTCAGAATAATAATTTTAAATGTGTATGTTCCCTTGTATTACTTGCAATAATTAGAATACATGTGTAGTAGGTAAAAATGTAGTATTCAGAGGTAATATATAGATGAAGATAAGCTTTCACCTTCATGGGCAGGCACCTCAGGTAATAGGTTGCACTGCGCCTCATGTTATAGTCTGGATCAGTGAATTCAATAATTAAACCATGCTTACCCACCTGTGGTTACAAGAAAGAGAACAGCTTATTTGTTTGTTGTTGTAGTGATAAATACCATATGAACTAAAAGTATGTTGAAAGAATGAAAAAAAAATCAATGTGTAGTATCGTACCTCCCAATCAAGGTGGTTGACTGCAGTTTCATATTCAGTCAGTATAGAAACTGTGCACTCCAAATATGGCAGTTCTTTTGATTGTATAGGAGGAAACCGTCGATCCCTCAATGCACTACAAGAGTAAATTTACTTAATGCCTTAATGGCTGTCTTGATATATCAAATACAAGGGGTCAACACCTATGTTCTGTTATTAATGGAACAAGAAAATTCCTCCAATAATATTGATATTGAGCAAATGTGTTTCCGTAATAAATTGTGCATGGACACCCAGTGTTCATAGTTCATACAATAGTTACCTTGTCAGCGCATACTCCTTGAAGCCAGTGAGAATCTGACGGGCCTCCAAGGTTCCGATGCATCCCCGGAGGCGTGGTTCTGAACCATTGGTAGCCTTCTTCCAGGTGACAAACAGTGGGCTGGAGTTTGCAACAATAGTCTCGCTGAGTTCAAAACTTGGACGTTGCAACTAGAATACCTTAATGCGATATCACAATACATTGCATGGTTGGGAAATAATCTTAACATCAAAGGTAGACAACAATAGTCTATATCTCCTAACTATGGTCAAGAAAAGAAAAACGCTTAAACTAATGGGTTAATAGCTTCTGTGCCACCGTTATTTCCTGAAACGCCAAAAATGCCATTACTATTCGTCTATTAGCCTACATGCCATTACAATTCTCCGATCGATACCCATATGCCATTAGGCCCACCTGCAGGGTGTTTAATTTTTTGTTTTGTCTAAACTGCCCTTCTTCTTCCCGGCGGCGAGGGCGAGCTCGAGGAGCATGGCGCGGTCGATGGCGCCGCCGTCGGGTCCAGCACCGTGCATGGCGCCGTCGAAGCTGCCAATGCCCGCGGGGAGGCACATGCCCGCAGAGCCCACGGAGCCTGGCAGACCGGTGGAGCCCATCAGGTAGGTCCGCCTCCTCCTCCTCATCGCGGCCCTCGCGCTACTCCAAGCCGCCGCCGCCGCCATACACTCGGCCGACCTGGCCATGCTCCACGACATGCAACGCTCGCTGACCAACGCCGATGTCCTGGCCTGGCCCGCCGACACCGACCCCTGTGCTTGGCCGCACATCTCCTGCGACCGCGCCGGCCGCGTCAACAACATGGACCTCAAGAACGCCGGCCTCGCCGGCCGGTTGCCCCCCACCTTCGCCACCCTCGACGCGCTCGAGGGCCTCCGCCTCCAGAACAACTCCCTCTCCGGCCCGCTCCTCGGGGCTGCTACCGGATGCACAACCGCGGGAAGAAGAAGGGTAGTTTAGACAAAACGAAAAATTAAACACCCTGTAGGTGGGCCTAATGGCATATGGGTATCGATCGGAAAATTGTAATGGCATGTAGGCTAATAGACGAATAGTAATGGCATTTTTGGCATTTCAGTAAATAACGGTGGCACAGAAGCTATTAACCCTAAACTAATTGCTATATATTGGACTGTTTGTGTCGCTAATATTTCTCCCGCCTCAATATACACTCAGTATATGCAATGGAATTTCCTGGCCAGCGCTGCTTTCGGAGAGAACCAGATCAAGTGCTCCGTCTATTGAAAGGCAAAGGATATAACCCTCTAGCAAAATGTGGCTGATTTGCTTTCTCTCAATAAGAAAACTATCGAATAGTAGGCGAGAGGACCAGATACCATAATCGGCTAAGTCAAGAAGCAATCGATCCACGCAGATGATAACAGAAGCGAAGGGAACCCTCCAGAAAAGACCAAACCAAAATCGACAGGTCCACGCCGAGGCAAAAGGCCGGCACCTCTGCCCCCAATCTATCACACGAATTGACCCAAAGCCGCACCCGGAACCCCCGCCATAAAACGGAAAACCCCCATACTTTTCATCGTCGCGAAGAGGGGGACGACGAGAGATGCACGATCGAGGGAGAAGAGGGGGCGGGGGCTTACTGGATGCCCTCCTCGAAGGCGGGCGGCGGCGGCTGGTCGCCGCTGTAGTGGGCGACGAGGGTGTCGAAGCAGTAGACCGCCAT
>JAAALK010000082.1:34848736-34902007 GCA_019279435.1 Zizania palustris
CAAAACAATAAGTTGAATAAAGTGAGGAGAGGAACAAGGTTTATGAAGTAGATTTTCAAGAAATAATTTCCTATGGTTAATGGCTAGGCGGGTCTGTTTGGCTTCCTACAGTCAAGTCGGCTCTGATACCATCTTGTAGCGCCCCGATTTAACGAAATCGAGACATTATTGAATTTCCATAGAAAAACAATAATACAAGAGGTTCATCATGCGACAACGTACATACGGTAAAATTCATGGTACGCAGACCATATTGATTACAACATTGTTTTAATAAAACAGTAGAGTAAAATAATTAGACAACGGCATGACGAACTTCTTCTTCAGGATTTTTCTTCTTGACTGGGTCGCTACTCCAGACCGTCTTCAAGATAGGCATCCTCTGTGGGGTCCAACGGGTATGAGTACAAAAAGTACTCAACAAGCCACCGCAAATGCAAATAATAATGCAGGATAATAACAAGGAAGGATAATGGCTAGCAATGCGGAATAAAGCAGTTGCAATTATGGCATTTAGTGTAATCATATTTTAATCATGCGGAAAGTAAACATGAGCATCATCAACATCCACTAACTCGAGGAGTACGTTTTACCTCCTCGCACAACGGTCCTTACATGTCAATCCATCATGCACATACATATTCAAGTAAACTAACTGGGGGGATGTCACGCAACCCGCCCTTGACCGTGGGCTCGGCTTTTCGAAAAGATTTAAGACTCTGATCAGAGATGTACTACTGTACCCACAAGGCACGCACTCATCTCAACGAGATGACCCATTTCACGGGAACTCGTGCCAAACCTCAATATGAGACGTTCCAAGCGATAACCACCCGCTCTAGGTTTCGCCGGCGCGCCGGGCCGCATCCCGGCTAACGTCGCACCCCCTTTTGCGCCACATTGGTACAAGTCACCCGCAGGTGCAACTTGACCCATCTCCAAGTGGTGGCCTCGGTTTGGAACAACCCATACCTTAGTTAGGACTTACCCACTAGACTTGTGGTTAGTACGTAAGTGTATTGCAACGGATCCCTCAGACCGGTCCTTATAGTGCCCCGGGTGCGACTGACCAATGCCCTAGCTTGCACCCGGAACCCACCATGCATACACTCACAACCATGACTCATCACCAACAGAATTTCCAAAGATAAGAAGTAACGGGATCATATAATAGAACCATTTTACTACGACTCATTTTTATCCTATAGCGGCCGTGCCAATACATTGGACACTAGCTAATATCATTGATCATATGGTGACAAGGAGGTTAGGCGAGATAGCATGGCTTGGGTTGCACATCAAGGTCGGGGGATCCTAAATAAATATAATGTAAGGGTTCATTTGACTAATGCATATACATAACCTATGTGTTTTAGCGATAGTCAATTCAGACATGGGTTCAATATGCTCAAAGAGTTGTTTGGTGACTTGCCTTGTTCAGCAAAGGGAGAGGGAGGGACTTCGGGGAAGTACTCCGGCTCCTCGGCGACGTCGTAGTCTTTTTAATATAAAGTAAAATAAAAAGAACATAACATCTAATCAAACAGTATAACATTACATTATAAACACATAAGTTAAAGTTGGTTTGAGTAAATAAACCCAAAGGTTAAGGTTCTGAATTTTATAAATAATTTTAAAGGGATTAAAATGAAGGGTTGTCCTTTTTAGAAAACAAATGTTTAAATGGGATTATGGTCATATTAAATCCTTAAATAAGTGTGAAATGAAAAGTTTATGTCAATTTGGTGGTTTTCAGTGAATGAACAGAAAGGAAATTAATAATAATTTTTCTGAAGTTTAAATATTTTAATTCATATTTTAATCCTAAAGGCTTTTGAGTAATTATTTGAATAAACATGAAATGTCAAAATAAACCTACTGTTTTTATTGCATAATATGTAGAGAATAATTTTATGAATTTTCTAAAATTGGAATGGTAATTTTTAGAGTCCAAATGCATTAGATATGAATTTTACAAGTTTAAAAGCATTTCTGGAATTTATTTTAAAATTTTAAACCTCTCGGGTCCACGGTGAGCCAGGCCCACGGTGAACCCGCGCACTGTGCGCGTGCACCGGGTCGATCTGGACCGTCGGATCCAGATCCGACGCGCGAGGGCGAGGCGGGACGCGTAAGTGGCTACGGACGGCCAGGATTAAACGTGCGAACCGGTACCACGTGGACGCACGAGATTAAACGCGGGGTTTTAAACAAATGGACGCACGGGATTAAAACGTACCCCTTCGCCGAGATCTAACGGATCAGATTAATCCGCACGCGGGGATTAACCATCACCGTCGGATCCAGATCGCACGGTCGTGCGTGAATCCGACACGGCACGGGTACTCGACCCGTGCCGGTCGTCTTCTCCGACGACGGCGAGCGGGCCAGCGGCCACGGCGAGCGACGGCGACCTAGTCCTAAGGCCTAAAATGGAACGAGGGTGCTACGGGGATCACGAGGGTACCTCGGCGGTGAGAAAAGGTCGACGGAGCGAGGCCGGCGACGAGCGGAGGCGGTGGAGGTGTTCGGGTTCCGGGCGGCGACGGCGATCCGGCGAGGGTTCTCGTCGACGGAGTGGTGGCCGTCGTTGGGGAAGTCCCGGTGGTCACGATGGTGGCGAAGGCACGGGCGGAGGTGGTCCGGTGCGACGGCGAGGGGCGGCCGGAGGCGAACCAGAGGGAATGCGCTAAACGGCGAATCGTGGTTGTTCTGTTCGGTCTGAGTGCGAATGGGCGTGGGGTCGAACGCGGTGGAGGCCAGGTGCTTAAATAGAGGCATCGGCGAGGGTTAACGGGCACCGCATGCAAGGAAAGCCGAGGAGAGCTTTAACTCGCCGGCGATGGCGCGACCGTGCGCGTGAGGGCGGTCCAGGGGCTTAAACGCGCGCATTAACGTGCTTAAATGACCGGCGGGGCTCGGGGAAGTTAATGACGGGCTCGGTTTAACGGAAGGGGGAACCGGCGAGGGGATCCGAGGCGAAGTCTTCGCCGGCGGGATTAGGGGGGGGGCCGGCGCGGGGTTGAAGACGATTCTGACGAGCGGGGGCCACAAGCCAGTGAGCGCGAGCGGGCGAGGGTGGCGCCTGACGGGTGGGGTCGAGGTGTCGGGTTCGCGCGCGAGGGAAGGGATTCGGCGCCGACAGGTGGGACCGAGTTGTCAGCCAGAGGCGAGCGCGGTAACGGGCTGGGCCGGCCGGGAGAGAGAAAAGGGAGGGAGAAAGGCCCCTTACTGTTCTAATACTTTTCTGAATAAAAATAATTCCAGAAAATAGATTAAAAGATTAGGGCTACTTCCAAGGCTGGTAAAAATTTATAAAAATTCTCAAAATTATATTTTGGTCTTGGGATCATATACAAAAAGTTTCACCTCCTGATTTGGTCATCTACTCCATGTTGTAGTTCAAAAGGGTATAAAAGGGATTTAAAAGTATTTTCTGAAATAATAATTCCAATAAATTGAATTTAATTATATTTTTATTGTTTTGAAAAATTGGGGTGTTACAGGGCACTCTCATGGGTCACAGGAGCAACTCTCACAGGCTCCCTGGGTTTCTTCACAGTGGTTTTCTTGGGAGGATTTTTCTTGGTAGGAGGAGTGGTTTTCTTTGGTGGATGGGTAGGTTTTTTGGCTGGAGGGGTGTCCAACAGAGCTCTCTCTTTCTCTAGGGTGGTGGGAGAGGTAAAAACAATTTTGGTCTTACTGTCTGAAGCTATCCTCTCAAAACCCAAACCTAGAGCTACCCCGGCTCTGTCAGCACACAACTTGGTCTTGGCCAAGAGCAAATCCATCCTACCCTTCCCCTCAGTGCATTTGTTAACCACGGACAGGAGGTATTCATTTTCGGACATCAGGTTTTCAGCTCGCTCTCTGACAGTGCCTAGCTGGTCCTTAAGAGTGATGCAAGTGTCACAAACAGGTTGCACATCCTTAGAACTACCGGCCCTCTCCAATCTAGCCTCCAAATCATGAACATGCTTATCACGTAAATTAATGCTATCGCGTAATAAAGAGCAGTTCATGCAATCAATAACATCATGAGGTCTAGAATCCACCTCCAAAAGCTGCTTCTGTGCAGTCTCAAGCTCAGAAAGAGTTTGAGCATGAACAGAACGCAACTGAGCAAGCTCACTCATGACAACAGAACATGATTCACATTCAGCATCATTAAACTTAGACTTAAGCATGGCATATTCAGTAGAAACAGATTCTAGCCTAAGTCTAAGATCTTTTCTTTCTCTAGCGGCTTGCACAAGTAATCTATCCTGACCAAGCACTACTTCATTCAGCTCATCTAATTTAATTAGTAGCTGGTCGGATGATAGGTTTACCTCAGATGAGTCAAGCTCATCGCCGCTGTGATCGCTGTCGGCCATGAAGCAAAGGCCGGTGAAGTCACGTCCCTTCTTGTCCTTCTTGTCCTCCTTCCTTGGGGACTCCTCCTCCTCAGAGCTCGACTCCTCAGTTGAGGATGTGTCGATGTCGCTGAGAGCAGCAACAAAAGCTCTGGAAGCGGCCTTGGCTACTTTCTTAGCCATCTTGCCGCGCTTGCCCTTCACAAAGGGCTTCCTCTCCTTTTTGTGGAATTTGGGGCGGTCACTCTCTTCTCTCTTCTTGACCTTGGGGCAATTGGCCTTAATGTGAGAGGTGTCGCCACATTCATAGCAGCCACTAAAACCACTTCTCCGCTGATCCCGTCTCTCATGATGAAAGCGGGTGAACCTCCGGGCAATGAGAGCAAGCTCATCATCAGCTAGAGTATCCACCTGCTCCTTTGTGACGGAGACCAGGGAGGACAAAGCAAAACCATCTGCAAGAACACAAGTGCCTGATGTGCTTGGTTCTGCAGTGGTGCTACGGCTAGTGCCAGAAACCAATGCCAATGGCTGTGGCAAAGAGCTTCTGTGCACTGCAAGAGATGCCTTGGCAATCTCTGTGGACTTCAGCTTGCTAAAGAGTTCATCACAGGTTAGAGTGTCATAGCCTGTGGACTCCTCAATGCTGGATATCTTCACCTCCCATATGCTACGGTCAAGAGCATAGAGAAGCTTGATAGCCCTATCATGATCACTGTAAGCAAGCGTCCCGTTGGAGCGCAAGTTACTCACTATCGCGTCAAAACGAGAAAACATGGCATCTACAGATTCACCAGGTGCTTGCACAAACAGCTGATACTGTTGATTGTAGGTGCTTTGGCGCCTGGCCTTGATCTGAGCAGAGCCCTCATGAAAGATAGTGAGTGTTGTCCAAATCTCCCTAGCAGTCCTAAGGTGCTGCACCCTATCAAACTCACTCTGACTCAGACCAATGAACAGTATGTTCCTTGCCTTCGAGTTGGCAATATACTGATCTTTTTCAGTTTGAGTGGTGCGGGTATCAGGGATGGAGTATTGTGAGTCCACAATCTCCCAAATTGCATTTCCTTGGCTTAACAAGTAAGCCTCCATGCGCACCTTCCAGTATGCAAAATCTGTCCCATCGAACAGAGGAATTTTACTGCCTCTATCCATGTCGCCTAAAGATCACAAAACCGGTTAAGGTCAACTGGTGATCTTAACCAAGCTCTGATACCAATTGTTGGACCGGAAACGGCGACCAGAGGGGGGGTGAATGGGAGCTTTTAAAATTTCGGGCTAAAAACTTAGCCTTCGGTTCTGTTCTGTCTTCTGCGGAACAGGCTTCGAACACTACCTTCGAAGGTCTGGTTCGGAGGTACTTCGACACCTTCGAACACAGGCTTCGGAGGAACAAAAGTTCGAAGCCAAGAAGACTTCGCTCCACTTACAACCCTCGGAAATCTACTCTGCTAAGTCAGTGCAGGCTCCGCACACACGGTGCTTCGAGCAGACTTCGCACTTCACCCTTCGCAAGAGTGGACAACCCTCTGAGGACTTCGACCAAGTACTTGGCGACAGCAACTGGTGCTGGGCTTCGTACGCGAAGGTCTACACGCACACACAACGGACTACGCTGAGGGCTTCGACACAAGAAGCACTACGGGAAATGATCAGGGCTTCGCTAGTAAGCAGCGAGGTCTTGCCTCGTGTTACACAGAGCGACAACACACTGAAAAACACACTTCGCACAAAACACCCTTCGCCTAGACAGGCTTCGGTGAACTAAAAACAAGCGAGGTATGTAATGCGAGCTCAAGCAAAAGCACAGGAAAACAGGGCTTCGCCGCTTGAACAAGGAACACAAAATAAATTGAACTCTGGATGAAAACCAGCGAGGTCTGTGTACAGGAGCTCAACAGTAAATGCTCAAAGTGTTAAATGTTACCTACCGAGCCCCCATATTTATAGCCCATGGATTCATCCTAAGGAAGTGACTACTTTACCCCTAGGGTTTACAACAGATTTGTCTCTACAGAACTAAGGGGTACAAAAGGTAGTCCACCTTTATTTTGGAGGCTTCTCTGTCAGCTGCAGAGGGGACAGTGTCAGCCTTTTTCAGAACAGACAGTGTCAGCCTTTACAGTGTTGACTTCTGGAACCTCCCTTCGCACCGGAGGGTGCGGTAGCTTCGGCGAGAAGCCTGCAGCCTGTTGGCCTTCGCTCCGCCGAAGAAGTCCTTCGATACAGTGACGGTTTTAAGCCGAATCCGTCAAAGCCCTTGGGCCTTCGCACCACCACCTTCGGAGTGGACCTCCACGGCTTCGCAGCTACTCCGAGCTCGAACACCGTCCGTCCATGTACCGAAGCCATACATGGCCGAAGCACCACAAGTCAACCTCACTCCGAAGCTAGCCTCGCTCCGAAGTCCTTCACGCTCCGAAGCCCCACCTTCGGAGTACCACCCTTCGAAGTTCCTCCTTCGTCCAAGGCCTCCGCATGAAGCATTCCATGAGCACTTCGTCGCAGTGTCTCACTCCGAGCACACTCCTCGATGAGCCTCACCCGGACCATGCCTTCGATGCGCCTCGACTTCTGAGACCTTCGTCGGGTAACCTTCGAGTGTCTCCCACCGGCGCACACTTCGAACACCTTGCCTCCGCAGAGGACTTGATCCACCAACTCCGAAGTCACTCCATTCGGAGTACCTTCGAAGTGCCTCACCTCCGAGGACTTTGTCTCGGAGTACCTTCAGCCGGAGCCACGCTCCGCACTCTCTGCCTTCACCTGGCACGCCTCGACCCGAGGACCGACCCGGACCACCTTCGCAGCCACCGTGACGAAGCTCCCCGCTCCCCTGGCATCAAGCCTCCCGCTTGACCCAGGTTCACCCGGCTCGAACCCTGTCCGTCGCCTCCGGAGTCCCTGCGCACCACAGAAAAGCAAACAAGTGTATCCAGTACTCCGGAGACCTCTCCGGGTTACCAACCTTCGGTACACACTCCGGTGTACCGCCCAAAGTACCGAAGCCTTCGGTACGAACCCAGTCATCGCGTACTGTCGGACCCCTCCGACAAGCACACTCCGCTGCACAGCTGCAGCAAGCAACACCGAACACCCTTCGGTGAAACCACCTCCGAACACCTTCGGAGGTACCACCTCCGAAGCCCCTCCGGAGGTACCCTTCGAACAGAGGGTAAATAATCCTGTCAATCACTCATCACATACACTGAAACCACCCTTGGTTTCTCAGATAATAAATGTTCTCTAAATTTAGAATTTTATTGAATTCAAAGTCTTTTAAAAATCCTAGAGAAAATGTTGATTCTTTAACATTGAAAATCCTATTGTTTCTAAAATTTTCAAATTTATGTAAAACTTGTTCTCTTATTTTCCTTTTTTTCTTCTCTCTTCTCTTCATTCTGTGTAGGCGTGTCATGGGGCGAAGCCGGTTCTCTTCTCTTTTTCTCTATGCTATTCGTTAGAGCATCTTTAAGAAAAACTTTATAAAGCTCTCTTTCCTAAATTTTAGAGATTAACAGTAAAAAATCACCTCCATTAAATACTCTAAAAGACTCTCAAAAATAAAGTGTTGTCTAAATTTAATCTATGGCTCCTTATTTGCGTTGACCAAGAGAAGATCGGTTGTTAGTTAATATGGTGGACCCAAATGATATTTAGGCACTTAAATCTAAAGATTACGTCGGAGGAAAGTAAATATATAAGGAACCAAATATGTGAAAAGACTTCCAAAAAAGATATAGGGATTCATTTTTTAAGTATCTCTTGAACATGTTCTTATGTGTGCGCTAGTGACATGGCGCTGCACAAGGGCGATGACATAGGCAGGGCTGATGCGGCGGTACTAGGGCGCAACATGTCGGGGCACGCAGGGCGGGGCGGGGCGGGGTCGATATGGTGACTTGGACCAAGCCGGTGCAACATAAGGATGGTGGCACGTAGGGCAAGGCTGGCGTGTTGGCCAAAGATAGTGGCTAGCCCTAGAAGATAGCCTGGTGGCATGGGACGGTGGGGTGGTCGAGAGATGGTGCACCGATGGAAACCCTAGAAGTGATTTAGAGGAGGGAAGGAAAAGGAACCGGTTAAGAAGAAAAAATAGAGCACACATTCTAAAACATAATTGAACGATTATAAATAACCGGGCATAATTGGTTTTATTTAAGGTAATCTCGATAGGAATATGAATTATCCGGATTATCTGAATTTGTATATGTATTCATGTTGTATTTTTTCATATGCAGAAAAATCTGAATCAAAATAATATGTCAAGAACAAAACCCAAAACTGTTTTTAATTGTTCTGAAGAAACTATATGAACCGTTTTCATCGGTGCAGGGAGTGCGATCGGTGATCAAAAATATCTGAATTCTGAATCCGGCACGTCACACGTGAACGATTTGGCAGGGGCAGCCTCATTCAGATTTCTGAATGCAATGACACAACAGATATATCCACGGTTACCTTGTCAACTCTCAAGTCTCAACCACTTCCTGATTTCCTTGTCTTTGCTTGCTTCCGTCTCTTGCCAACGTTGACATGGATGTAGAACAGTATCAGCGTTTCCCTTTCGCTCACTCCGAAAATGCAAGCCTGATCATGACATTTTGCTAATCGCTCTCTGGGGCCAAGCTTTCAAAGCATGCGTATTCTGTAAGCAGCATTCGTTTGCAGGAAAATAACGAGCTAGAATATACAAAGATTGAGCATCGATGCAGAGCAAGCATAGAGACAGTATAGCAGAAAGAAAAGAATCTAGGTGCGGCTTTAGGTCGGCCAGTTCTGACTTAGTGCTTCAGATATTAGAGTACCTACCATATCAGCCTCAACCTTTCGCAGATGATAGCGACGCTCGATCCAACCCGATCGAATCCCACCCAACAAAGTCGGATCACATGAATACAAATGATCCATCAACATTTCTCATCTCTTCTTTCAGTGGGCCACATTCTAACAAGACAAAGCTTACATGTCTCTTGAGTGTACAACAAGAACCGATGCAATTACGCAAACACGTGAATATCTTATCAATGTCTTTATTTGAATATGAAATCCATGTATGTAGCATCCTTCTGGAGCAAAATTTAAGCAATGAAAGGTAATTTAAGCAATGAAAGGTAACCGACATCGTAAAGACTGACAGGCTGGGTAGCTCAACTGCGCTGAACAATGAGCTAACTAGGCCTAAAGGAAACATATGCTATATACAAGGTAACAAGAGGATTCCTTGTCTTCGGCTAAAACGTTCAGAAGTTTGAAGCATGATCTGTTCCAACATCTGAACAAAACTCCCGGTTATCTAGGTGGAGAGCAAATGATTCAGCCAATCTGTCGGCATCCTGAACACATAGGCGTGTACCTTGCTGCCCAACAACAACAGCTGCTACTCGTGAAGCGAGCAGGCCGATGCCCTTTAAATCCGATGAGCCTCGGAGAATGCCATATAGAATCCCTGAGGCATATGCATCACCAGCCCCACATGTAGCTATAGGTATGCATGCTGACGGAGGAATGTAAATCGCTTCCCCTTTCACCCCAATGTATGAGCCATGCACGCCATCTGTCACAGATACTAGCGGAACAGAATGGCTTAAATATCTTGCCGCTGGCATGGGACTATCTGTTGAGCTTAGCTCACAGAATGCTCTTGCTTCGTTGGCATTGGCAAACAATATGTCTGCATAGTTTGTTACAATATCCCTGAAAATGTTTTTGGTTTATGGTTAGTACAGTATAGTCAGAGGTGAGCTATACTAGCATAATATAGAGAAAAGTACAGCCAGCCCCCCAAAAATATTGCAACTGGGAGTCTGGGACCGTGGATTGCAATTAATGATGCTAACAAGATATCATTTGCAAGGAGACTAGTCTCACCAAAAATCATTGTAGCAACGCTTGATGCATGACACATCTGATGCTGTAATTGCAATAAGCGCACCATTCTTATGAGCATCTTCACATGCTTGCTTGATGGCTTTGATTGTGTGGGGTAGCTCAAATAGGTAGCCTTCTACAATAAGTACATTTGATTTGGATACTAGACTGGCCAAGTCTGAATCATAACTCAACGTCGAAGATGTTCCCTGGAAATACAAAAATACAACAGAACCAATAAATCATACTCCTATATCAGTACTAGCAACACTTGTGCAATTTGCAATCTGAAGAAAAAAAGTACTGCCAAACAAAGATAACACATGTCAAGATAATATTTGATGGTTGTTCTCACTGCTACATTCATACTAAAAGAGGGCTTGCTAAAACTTCTCACATCTTCAAAATTCTAAAATTTATGCCTTGCACAATAAACATGTTTTATGCACTTTCAGAAATTTGTTAGGCTGGGGCTGGCATCACAACTCTGAAGTACGGACATATCAACTGACCTGATATGCAAGCATAGTTCGCTGTGCATCTGGAGTTGTTAGAACAATCACAGTCCCAGTAGTCCCATCTTTGATCGGCTTAGACAAGAAATGTACATTAGCACGATGCAATTTTGCCCTAATAGCACAATTCAACCAACAGTATGATGTCAGTCAACACTCTGAAGCCTTTGGTACAGCAATAGAACATTGGCATGAACAACAATTTAGATGTTGTCGGAATAATGATCTACCTGTAGAAACTACCAAGTGGGTCACTTCCCACACTGCCAGCCATCGCAATTCTAATCTCAGGATATTTAGTGGACCAGCTACTACCAAGCCTTGATAGAGCCACAAGCGAGTTGGACAGTGAGCCTCCAGCAGCAGCCTTGTAGCTGCAACCATCCATGGCTCGCAAGACCTGTCCCCGCTCCTCGTGGTTGATGACCTTTCTGGTGCCCTTTTCTATGCCCAATCTCTCAAGGAATTCGTCGTCCACCATGCCAGAGAAATCAACCTGATTGTAAACCAAAATCCAGCCATAAATTATTATTGATCCCAACAGTTTAACAGCTTACTGAAACAGAACGTATAATATAGTGATGGTCTTTTGCAACATATAGGAAGGAAGGACATCACATTTTAAGCTTACAGGCAATTGCTGACCATGAACGATTTTTAATGCTGCCAACAAAACAGTGGCGACACATTAGGCAGAATTAACCATTTCAAATTCTTCATTTACCGCAGAAGCAGCCATTTCCCCCGAAATTGTAGAAGCAGTCAATTTGTTTTTGCAAGTGTTGGTTCCTTCCAACTGGGACGGGGAACACGAAAAGGAAGCGCCTTTGAATGCTTGCTTAATCAATTCTAGCTTCTTGAGAGTAGGAGGAGATGAGTCGTACCATGGCCTGGCCGAGGCCGAGGACGTCCCAGCGCTCGGGACCGGAGGAAGGCGCGTGGAGCTCGAGATTGATGTCGTCCACCTCGTGCGGCCGCAGGGCGCCGTTGCCGTCCCCCTCGTCGTCGCTCTCGATGGCATCGGCGTCCTGGAATCCACCCAAAAATGCTCTAGCAACCTCCACCACCCGGCCCTCCCACCGCACGGCAAAGCGGTTGTATCCACGCGGTATGGCTGCTCGCCGCCTCGCGAGCGGAAGAGAAGAGGACGAGGGGGAAGAAGGAGGCGGCGCAGAGAAGCGGTGGAGGAGGCGGGAGTAGGCGAGCGCCATTGCCCCCTCGGCTTGCGGCTCCCGTTGAGGAACGGATTAAGACGGCATGAGGAGAAGGCGGCGAGGACGATGATGTGGAGTACCCGCCGCCGCACGTATCATCACCGTGCATCCACCTCGCTATATACTTATATTGTGATTATGATCACCACGTGTTATCCAAGAATTTTTCTTTTTTAAAATCTGATATACAATTTTTTAAAGTGGGCTCTTATCAGTTCATCAGTTCATCATCAGTCGATCTAAGCCACGTGGGGGCCGATCTAGAGGCGCCAGGCTACTTTGACGGGCTTTGACAAGCGGCTAAGAAATGTCAGCACATGGTCAACCAATCTAGACCACGTGACCTAAATAGGTCAACCATGTGCCGATTTGAGCTCTATAAAAAGGGGCCGAAGCCCCCTCCCCACACATCTGCCTCGTACCTACAAAGTACAAAGGCCTCCGAAGGCTGCCTCAAGGTGCTCTCCTCCTATAAGACCTGAATCCTTTACATTTCTTCTTTAGTTATCAGTTTATGATAGTTTAGGAGTAGATTTAGTGGGTGTTTGGATTAAGAGCTAAAATTTTAGCCACTGTCATATCTAATGTTTAAATACTATTTTAGATTATTAAATGCAGACTATTTACAAAACCCATTTATAATCGGTGGATTATTCGTGAGACGAATCTAATGAGCCTAGTTACGCTATGATTTGATAATGTGATGATATCGTAAACATTTGCTAATCATGGATTAATTAGGCTTAATAAATTCATTTCACGAATTATCCTCCGATTCTGCAATTATTTTTATAATTAGTTTACATTTAGTCCTTCAAATTGATGTCCAAACATCCGATGTGACACAAGCTAAAATTTAGCCTCTTGATACAAACACCGCCTTAGGAGTAAATTAGAAGTAAATTAGCAATACATTAGAATTAATTTAGGAGTACATTAGGATTAATTATCTCTAAATTAATCTACATGTAGTTTAAAAATAATTTTGAGATATTTTAAACATATTTTAGTGATAATTTATCAATATTTAGAGAAAATTTAAAGGTATTTTACACATACTGAATTTATGTGGACATATCACGATAGATGGTGCAAAAGGACAAATTTGATTATGGTTACGATCCTCGTCACCATCCGTGGGAATAGGGATGGCAACAGGGCGGGGCGGGTCGAGGGTGGTGAATACCAAATCCAAACTCGAACTTGTTAGGACCCAGCCCCGTTCTCCCTGTGGGTGAATTTCTTCACCCAAACCCGGACCCGCTGGGTCCCCACAAACCCAACGGGTCCCCTTGGACCCCTTTTCAAATTTCAAAGTACACAAATGACGTAATTTACGGATCACAAATATAGCAAATTTCAAACCAAACATCATTGTAAATCTTTTTTTACATTTTCCAACATTCCAATAAGCAAATTCCACCAATATTAAAGCTAGAGTTTTTTGTATCATCTTACATTAGGCCAATATATATATATACATACATACACATACACATACACAGACATACACATACACATACACATACACATACACATACACATACACATACACATACACATACACATACACATACACATACACATACACATACACATACACATACACATACACATACACATACACATACATATACATATACATATACATATACATATATATTGGGCTTTTTACTTACTAGGCCGGGGACCCACAGGTCAAATAATCTACCTGAACCTGACTTTATGTGGGGCCCCGACCCGACGAACCCACGAGTAAAAAATTGAACCCGGCCTCGATCTCATAGAGGTGGGTCCCCGACAGGTCCCCAAACCCACCGGATGTATTGCCACCCCCTACATGGGAAGGTATCAAACCCCCTATGTATTTTTGTGTAGACAAATATAAATTCATGAGAAGTATGGATGGCCTCATATACGAGATGAGGTATTGCAAGCGTATACTATGTGCTAATAGACCGGTATTAATAATTATGCTATTTGTTCAATTATATCTTGTTCTTAAATAAACCACTTATAAAATTTCTATTAATATTTGTGCGTGTAAGTAACTCCTCCACCGTTGTCACCTCCGCTCTATGACTTTATCGAATGGATCGACAAAGAGGTGCATCTAGAATACTGGGCAAATCTAATGAGGCACAAGTCTGAAGGACCTTCTCTTTTGTGAAGTATTCAGATAAGTACACCTCGACATGCAAACCAAATGTGGCACACACTACCATGACATGACTACATAGCTTGTGGTACATGGATGGTTTGTCACAGCTACACCTACAAGTGTCAGTAACGGTGCACTCATGAACAATAACATCCCGATTTATTCCTCACCGACCTTTGTCTTGACACGTTACCTTAAAAAATGGAGTTGGATATTAGGTTGCCTACTTACTTTTCTCTATGAAGTACTCTGTAATATTTCTACAATACAAATGGCGCTCGTCCCTGTGCACCATCAAAGCAGCAGTATGTCGATCGATGAAGTATTGGGTGGTTCCACGGACTATGCCCTCCATAATACCAACCAAAGGCAAGCATCGCATACCCTGCATCACCCAATTATACACCTCTGCAAGGTTGGTGGTCATGATACCATACCTTTTGTCGTGAGTGTCATAGTGTAGAGACCAATGCTCTCTGTTGTTTGCAAATTATCTGTTGATCATCAGTGGGTAGAGAACAAAGTGACTCTGGCTCTAGCTCCGGATCACTTCCAGATTGGTTCCTTGTGGCCATTTCATGCTTGTATTTTGATGTCACCTCATAAAGTTTCCCCCACAAGGCCTTGATCTTTCTCTCATGGTTTTGGCCATATAGTATCTTGAATATATTAGTCAATTCTTTATTCTTCCCACAATGACGGTAGAAATTTACACCTAAATGACACATACACCACCGAGACTGAATGCCCATCCAAGGATATGGCTCATTCGGACCATTCTTTATATATTGAACTACCTTTTTAAGTACAACATGACAATCATGCAACACACAAATATTTTGCTTGCCCTAAAGAACCCTAATATTCAAGTATCGTAAGAACCACAACCGACTTTCATAGTTCTCACTTTTCACGAAGCCAAAGGCAATTGGTACAACCTAGTTGTTGTCGTCAACACCAATAGCAGTCAATATCTTACCCTTATACTTCCTAGTTAGAAATGTGTCATCCACATAAAGAATGAGATGACAATACTAGAACACTCGGATGCAAGCACCGAGTGCAAAAAAACCAGTGTAGAATCTTACACTACCACAAAACCAATATTTAGTGATGAATAATTGATGCACGTCAATAATACAATTTTAGTGATGAGCTAGTTTGGACACGCCGGTGATGATGACATATTAGTGATAGGTCGTAATGAGACCCGTCACTAAAGAGGGGCCACCCCTATTAGTGACGGGTCTCATTACCACACATCACTAGTGGTTACTAATCTAGTGACGGGTAGAAACTATTACCCGTCACTGATGATATCTATGGATAGATAAATAGGAGATGCCCGAAATGAATCGACACACTCTCAATTGGCACAAACCTTAAAAGATCACAGTCCTTGAGTTGTATTAAGTTTTGGTGATTAATGACAACGAATATTGGGACTAACCATTTTCATAAGTTTGTGTGGTAGGTTAAGTTCCGATATCAAGCAAAAATGTTGATTGCTCATATGTGTTCATTGTGTTCTTCATGTTCATGAGCTAGTTTATCATATCCATATATGTTTTAACTCGATCTATATATTTGTGCTTGTTTGATTATAATTGGTGAATGTGATAACTTCATAATACCTATTAGAACATACAAAAATAATTGGTTTAAACTAGAACTCATTATAAGCTACTAGATTTACAGTTTATCGGTTAATTACGTCCATTGATTGTTTTAGCCCGATCTCTAAATCTACCCCATGGATCTAGTTTTCTTTGCATAGACACACTCTAAACAACTTGTGCTAACTTTCTATTCTTATAGAATTTCTATAAAAATTCATCTTGTGTTCTAGGTGTTCTTCATGTTCCTACTAATTCATATTTAATATTATCCGATCTACTTGCTAGAAAGGTTATATAACATCTTCTTGTGTAAAAGTTATAGCTAACATCATTACACACATTTCCATTCATTTACTTTGTTGGCTAGATCAAAATTCATATTTGTTGATTTTCTGAGCCCATTGGAACTTCCGATCCAAATTGGATCTTCCGATTAGCTAAAGTTCTGAAAAACTTCTGGTGCGTCGAAACTTCCGGTCCCTAACCGAAACTTCCGATCCAAGAGTTTTTCAAACTAGTTATTTCCACAAGAATTTTTCAGGAACACGACATTAGTGTCCTTTCAATTGGTATCAGAGGAAGGTCTCTTATTTTGGCTTCATCTCCTTGAGAGTAAGGATGTCAATGGGTGGTGAGATTTTTATTGAACCTCTTTTTTGAGATGGGTCGAATTATTTTTCTTGGAGTATAGGTATGCTTAATATATTTAAAACAATGGATCCTAGGATAAGGAAAATTCTAGATGTGAGTATTTGTCCTCCACGTGATATATTTTCGGCATTTAAAGAGGAAGAGAAATTATTACATCTTAATGCTCAAGCTTCTAATGTGTTATTTAGTTATATGAGTGATGATGTAGTTGAATTCATCATGCCGCTTGAGGATGCTCATCTCATATGGACTACACTCAAGGAAAAATATGACAAGTCCAAATGCTATGATGTAAAGTCTTAAGCAATTATTTCAATTGGTCAAGATGACCTTTTTACATCAACCTCCTCACCAACAAGTGATTTCATACATGGTAATGAAATGATGAGTAATGTAAATGATTGTGAAATGTTTTCTTTGGGCTCATACATCAATAGAATTGAAACTTGCATACCCACTTGTGATGTTGACCATGTCATATCATCTAGCACTAAATTGCCAACATCTAATGATGATATGAATGATTATTCACATTGCCATACTTCTTATTCTACTTGTGTTTGTGAGACTAACATTTTGAAGGAAGAAGAAGAATATAAGCGATATAGACCAAGTGAAGAGTCATCTTCACCAGAATGTTCATCTTCTCTCTTAGACACATCAATATGCCTTGTAGCTAAATGTAAAAAGAAAATGGTAAGTGACAATGATTGTAATAATAGCATCTCTGGAAATTAATTTGACTTTGATCATTTGAATGAAAGAGATATGTCAAAAGTAATCAATCTCATGACCAAAATAGAAGGGCCAGAGGAAACTCTTGAGAGTCAAGGAAGGGCATCATTAATAAAATTAAACAACTAAAGGCCTTAACAAGTGAGCATGATAACTTGAAAAATCTCATATGTCATTGATTGATGATTATGAGAAACTAAAAATTGAACATGCTTATTTTGTTGAAAGTATATGTGCTACTGAAGGACTGAAACATGCGACTAGAGGAGAGGTGAATAGGTGCCTCAACAAATTCTTTTGAATTGATGATTTTTTCAAAACACCCAACGCTCCTCTATAAGAACAAACGGAAGCAAATAGGATTTCACCACAAAATCCCAGTGAAAGTAAGTGCTCTCACTCTCCTGTCAGAAATGATATTATGCGATAGTTTGAGAGATCACAAGCACTAAAAATAATCTAGCCTTCAAAAACAAACCGATGTCCTGATTGAAAAGACACCAGTACAAAGTGCATAAGGCAGATTAAAACTTCTCACAGATCAAATGACCTATCAACAAATATTCCAGCAAATCACACATAATCCATCCAACACATACAAAAATCACAAGCAGTTCATAAATGTGAGAAAGCACAATATTTAATACATTCAATCTAGACAAAATAAATGCTAAATGCAGTACATAAAAAGTGCTCACAAATATATCTATGAATATTAAGTGCAATCTGAAGTTATAGTACTGAGCAAATGATTTAATCACATAATATTATACAAGTACACGAGGATCGAGGAAAGGAATTATTGTGCAACTGCTCCTGTTCTTCATGTGTGCATCTTCTGGAAATCGCTCACTGCGCCAAGTGTCGCCACTTGCTTCTACCTCAATGCCGAGCTGTACCCCGCTCAAATTACTTCCCAAAAAAAACTAATGCACATGACTCCTCTAGAAAACCAACTCCGTTTTTTGAGAGAAGGAAAAAACCGAAGAAAATCAGTTCCTCAAATAACGATGCATTGCTCTCAGTGGCAAACTAGTGGCGGTAGCTCAGAGATGGACAACAACGGTGATGTTTCTTTCAGAGATGAACAGGACAGAAGCGGTAAGTAGAAGAAATACCAAAAGTGAACTCAAAATTTTCTTTTCAAAAGAGTTGCTGAAGCCCTAAGGTATAGGGGCCTTTTATAAGCAATTCAAAAACAAAAAAGACGCAAATATCCCTAGGGTTTTTTACAGACTCGAAGTCTCACAGGGCTATAAAAATAAAATCCTATCTAAAGGTACTTCGTCTTGATCCGAAGCTTTCATAGCGACTACAGCTTTGCCTCAAAAGCGTTTGATCTTGATCCGACGGTTTTGAGCCGAAACCGACAAAGCACTCTAGATCTTCGACACATGTCACCAATCCGCGAACTCGACATGTCACTTGCACTGGCCTCTCTTTCGCTGACTTGGTCAACACATTGTCTCGATCATCTGTCCATCCATGTCTTGCTTAATCTCCACATGTACACCTGAGATCATACCTAATTTCATCCAGCCTCCTTGATCATCCTACACCAAGCTCCCCGCTTGATCCTGATCACTCACCATTCACAGTTGACTAGCATCTCAACCCTGCATTCATGAGACAAGCAAAACATGAATCTTCACACAACACATATCTCAATGCACACTGGTCCCATCGGTGAACCCAAATAACCAATGACAAATCTAGACCATTAAATCAGGCAAACTTGTCAATCACTCATCACTAAGATAAAACCACAGTGCAAACCCTACTTAGTTTCTCAATCTCCCCCTTGATGAGTGCAGTGAAAACTTCCAAAAAAAACAAAGATGAATGTTGAAGTTAAGCACTCAAGTGACCATAAAAACTCAGAAAAGAACAAAAACTTGTCACTTGATTTTAAATTTCTCTCCCTTGACAAAAGATCCTCCCTTTTGACCGAAGCAAAACACTATTTCTCTCCCTTTGGCAATGCAAACATCAATGTGATAAAAATGATGCAAAGAGAGGTGTGAGAGTGAATGTATATGCAAACTTCTAAAACATGATTAACTGCAATTATAGTACAAAACAAACATTTGCCTTGAACATTGTCTAAAAGTACTGTATGATAAGCTTAGGTGAATCACATCCAAAGAAAATTAAGAGCAAGCATTTTTAGTATTTTAGCAAACAAAAGCATCACCACTCATACTAGCATACTAGGCATGGTAAAGCATGGAATGCAAAAGCTAGCAAATACTACCTAGATAAGCATGACCAAAACATGGAGCTTCAACAAACTTGTCATTATGCAATATTGTCAAGCTTTTTGATCCTTTTTATTTTTGATTTTAGTGTTAGGGGTTATTTGCTTATCAACCTTATGCTAACCGACCAAGCCAAGCCTAGGTCAAGCAAAGACCATCAGAAGCTTAAAGCATTAGTCATAGCATACACTACAATGTCCTAGTTCATACCAAAATGCTATGGTAAGCAATCTAAAACAATGCAGTGTGACAAAGCAAACCCACCTAGATCTTTTCAATATCCGTACAAAAAGGCATGAATACCAATTTCATTATTTTTATCAATTTACAGTTCAAGATTCCATGAAAAGCATTAGAATGTTCAAGTTGCATGTTTGCATCCAAATGTAAAGGACTTAGCTACTAGGCATGTAAAAGATAACAAAAGCACTCAACCTACTCATGCTAGTTACAAGACTAAGCAGTGATTATGTTTTAAATTTTAAGAAATAAAAGCCATGCTCATGACAAATATCAAACATATACAACAGAGCAAAACTATCATGATTAACGACAATAATTCAAAGGCATATAAAAGTAAGTTCATGTAAAAGCAGTTAATCATATGACAGAAGCTTATGCAATGACACACAACTCCCCCTCACTAAATGCCATAAGGATGACAAACACCAAGCTCTCCTCTGAAAAATGTAAAACGAGAAGCATCAAGAGGCTTGGTAAAAATGTCAACAAGTTGGTTCTGGGTATCAATGTATCTCAATTCAATATCGCCCTTCTCATTGTGGTCTCTCAAAAAGTGATAACACACATCAATGTATTGGGTTCTAGAATGTTGTACTGGGTTGTTGGCTAAGCTAATGGCACTAGTGTTATCACAAAGAAGCTGAATACCCTTAAAATCCAACCCCAAAACCCGCAAAGTAGAAACAATCCACAAAATCTGTGAGGAACAACTAGCAGCAGCTACATACTCACCCTTAGTTGTAGATTGCACAACGCTAGACTGTTTGTGAGAAGACCATCAAACAAGAGAGGACCCTAGAAAATGACAAGTACCAGAGGTACTCTTCCTATCAATTCTACACCCAGCAACATCAACATCGGAAAAAACCTCGAAGGCATAAAGATGATGATGCAGAATACCAAATGTTGAATTCAAGAGTGTGTTTAGGTACATTAGTATGCGTTTAACTTCTTGATGACGTGAAGCCCTTGGAGAAGCCTGAAAACGAGTGCACAAACATACTTTGAAGTGTATGTCCGACCTCATAGCCGTCAAGTAGAGGAGGGAGCCTGTTGGACCGGAAACGGCGACCAGAGGGGGGGTGAATGGGAGCTTTTAAAATTTTAGACTAAAAATAGCCTTCTGTTTTAATTCTGTCTTCTGCGAACAGGCTTCGAACACACCCTTCGAAGTTCTGGTTCAGAGGTATTTTATAGCTCCGAAAACAGGCTTCGCAAGGAGCAAAAGTTCGAAGCCTAGAAGACTTCGCTCCACCCACAACTCCGAAAATCCAGCTCTGCTAAGTTAGTGCAGGCTCCGCACACAGGGTGCCTTCGAGCAGGCTTCACACTTCACCCTTCGCAAGAGCGGACTTCCCCTAAGGACTTCGATCAGCTCTGCTAAGTTAGTGCAGGCTCAACACACAGGGTGCCTTCGAGCAGGCTTCACACTTCACCATTCGCAAGAGCAGACTTCCCCCTACAGACTTCGAACAAATACTCAGCGACAACAATTGGTGCTAGTCTTCGTACTTCAAAGGTCTATACGCACACTGGACATACTTCGCCGAGGACTTCGACAAGGGAAGAAAACGGGCTTCGATTTAGCACAGAGACAGCGCTTCGCTAGTAATCAGAGAGGTCTAGCCTCCAGTTTACACAGAGCGAACAGACACTGAAAAACACACTTCACCCAAACAGACTTCTCACACACCTCTCTAGAAAACTCACAAGAAGATGGTGCATAGAGAAATCAAAGCATGTAGAGAAGTATGAGTACAAGTTCAAGCAGTAAAAGAAAACAGAATCAATGCTTCATTGCTTGAACAGGGAACACAAAATGAACTCACAGGATGAATACAAGAGTATGTGGCGGCTAGCACAGGAGCTCAAAAATGACTGCTCAAAGTGTTGATGTGACCTAGCTAGCCTCCACTATTTATAGGCACTATTCAGCCCTGTGAATAGACTACTTTACCCCTAGGGTTTACACTGTTTTTTTCTCATTAGAACAGGGGGGTACAACTGGTAGTCTACTTTATTCGGAGGCTTCTTTTGTCAGCTTCGCAGAGGGGACAACACCAGCTTTTGCAGAGCAGACGCTGTCAACCTTTGCAGTTTTGGATTCTTCTGAAGCCCCACTTCGCACGCGAGGGGTGCGGTAGCTTCGGTGAGAAGCCTCGAGCCTGACGGCCTTCGCTTCACCGAAGACAGCCTTCGATACAGTGATGGTTTTGAGCCGAAGCCGTCAAAGCCCTTGGGCCTTCGCACCAACACCTTCAGAGTGGACCACCACGGCTTCACAACTTCTCCCAGCTCGAACTCCATCAGTCCGTGTACCGAAGCCATGCAAGGCCGAAGTACCTCAAGTCAGCCTCACTCCGGAGCCAGCCTCACTCCGGAGCCAGCTTCGCTCCGAAGCCATCTTCACTCTGAAGCCCGCTTCACTCCGAAGCCCCACCTTCGGAGTACCACCCTTCGAAGTCCCTCCATCGTCCAAGGCCTCCGCATGAAGCATTCCATGAGCACTTCGTCGCAGTCTCTCCCCGAGCACACTCCTCGACGAGCCTCACCAGGACCATGCCTTCGATGCACCACGACTTCTGAGACCTTCGTCGGGTATACCTTCGAGTGTCTCCCTCCGGAGCACACTTCGAACACCTTGCCTCATTGCTAAGGACTTAGTCCACCATACTTCGAAGTCACTCCATTCGGAGTACCCTTCGAAGTGCCTCGCCTCCGAGGACTTCGTCTCGGGGTACCTTCACCCGGAGCCACACTCTGCACTTACTACCTTCTCCTGGCGCACCTCGACCGGAGGTCCGACCTCGACCCCTCACAGCCTTCGTGACGGAGCTCCCTGCTCCCCTAGCATCAAGCCTCTCGCTTGACCCAGGTTCACTTGCTACGAACCGTCCGTCGCCTCCGAAGTCACCTGCACACCACAGACAAACAGACAAGTGTATCTAGTACCCCGGAGACCTCTTCGGGTAAGCAACCTCCGATACACACTCCGATGTACCGCCCAAAGTACCGAACCCTTTGGTACAACCAATCATCGTGTACTGTCGGACCCCTCCAACAGGCACACTCCGCTGCAACAGCTGCAGTAAACAAAGCCCACCGAACCCTTCGGTGAAACAGCCTCCGAACCCCTTCGGAGGGACCCCTTCGAGTTAGAGGATAAAATCTGTCAATCACTCATCACAGACTCCGAAACCAACCCTTGGTTTCTCAATCTCCCCCTTGATGAGTGCATTGACAACCAAATTCAAGTTCAAGAAAATTTGAAAAATTTCAGCACACAAGTGACCATAAAAACTCAGAAACGAGCCAAATCATGTCACTTGACAAAAGAATTTTCCTCCCCCTTTTTCAACAGAGTAAAAGCCCCTTCGACAAATCTTTTCCTTTGCAAGATAAAACTCCCCCGGAGTTATTTTACCCCTTGCTACAGAGAACTCAAAAATTTCTCCCCTTTGGCAATGCAAGCATCAAGGATCATTAAAAGATGCAAAGCTTCGAAATGGGCAGAACTGCAAAGACATATAAAGGAAAAATATGCCAGCATTAATACTAATTTTCATGTGCTCAGCTCAATTTAAGATTCTCTAAAAACATGACGACAACATGTGATTTTATTATTTTGAAATAAAAGCACCACTGAGGAGCCATGCTGAATAGCGTGGGCCTCATGGCTCTAGATGTGATGAGTCATTGTAAACGATAGTCAAAGAGGACTGAAGAAGAAAGGAGATCTTCTGTTTCATGGGCCGCGTGTGACTCAGGTACACGGGCAGCGAGCGACGGTCGGGCTGAGAGAGCTGCGAAGTCGGGCTGGCCCAATCCGGGTACATGGGCTAGAAGTAGTAGAAGACCCACTGGGCTATTGACCAGGATTGACTCAGGTACACGGGCGGTGAGTGATTGCCGGGCTAAGAGAGCTACAGAATCAGGCCGGCCCAATCCGGGTACCTGGTGCAAAGCCGGTGAAAGCTTTGTCAGTTTCGGCGCAAAACTGACAACCATCGATCTTGTATCGGACTGTCCATAAGAGAAGCCGTAGTCGCTACGAAAGCTTAACTTCCGGATAAGTCATCTGTATCTCTAGGCCCATAGTCAGTCTGTCGTGTCTGTAAAAATACCTAAGGGCAGTTGAGTCATTTCCTTTATTCTAGCGTCTGTAAAAACCCTAAGAGGTTGGTGGAATATTCTAGGCCATTGGGCAGCCTATAAATAGGGCCCCAATCCCTAGGGTTGGACTACCCCTTTTTGCTGAAATCACTTCTTATTCTATTGGGTCATTTTGTGTTTCCTGCTCTCTCTCTCTCCCTGTGTGCGCCGCCAGGCAACCTCCTGTTATTCCTGAGATTCATTTGGCTCTTTACTGTTTGGAAGCTTTTATTCCTATTGATTCTCATGCGCAGCACTTCATTTAAGATTCTATTGGTTCGGTTTGCACACAACTAATTTATTCCTAAGCAGAAGCTTCTCTGTGGCTTCTGTTTGTTCTTCACAAGAGTACTAGTTCTTGTGGCTGGTAGCAAGTAGTACTACTTTCCTGTAGCTACAGTGTGCTAGTACTTTAGCCTTGCTTTTCCTGTGTTGCTTTTTGACCGAGTTGACAGGGCCAAAGTCTCTTTTCTTGTGTGAAGTCCACCTCTGTGAAGAAGGCTTCGAATCTGCATACTTCGAATCAGCAGACTTCGAATCTGCAGACTTCGAATCAGCAGACTTCGAATCAGCAGACTTCGAATCAGCAGGCTTCGAATCTGCAGGCTTCAAATCTGCAGGCTTCGAATCTGCAGGCTTCGAATCTACAGACTTCGAATCAGCAGACTTCGAATCTGCAGGCTTTGAATATGCATACTTCGAATCAGCAGACTTCGAATCTGCAGACTTCGAATCAGCAGACTTCGAATCTGCAGACTTCGAATCAGCAGACTTCAAATCTACAGGCTTCGAATCTGCAGGCTTCGAGTCTGCAGGCTTCGAATCTGTAGACTTCGAATCTGAAGACTTCAAATCAGCAGACTTCGAATCTGCACGCTTCAAATCTGCATACTTCGAATCAGCAGACTTCGAATCTTCAGACTTCGAATCTGCAGACTTCGAATCAGCTGACTTAGAATCTGTAGGCTTCGAATCTGAAGGCTTTGCCAAGTAACTTACTGGAGACAACTTTGAGCAGTAATCTCTCAATCGATTGCTGTGATTTATTTCTGTGAAGTTTTGATCGATCTGTTTACGTCTGTGCGACTTAGTCTTTTGAGGTGCGTTGGGTGTTGGGAGCAGGCCATTGATTCGAAAGAATTTTTAGGCGCCCATTCACACCCCTCTGGTCGCTACTTTCGGTCCTACAAGTGGTATCAGAGCTTGGTTAGGGTTTTTCCATACCTTAACCGGTTCTAAACCCCAGTAGTGATCATGACTTCTCCTGGCAAGGTCTCGTCCTTGGAAGCCTATGGCTATAACTATTGGAAGACTCGCATGCGAGCCTATCTCATGAGCTAGGGCTCAGACATCTGGGACATTTGCGTTCATGACACGTTTGTCATTTTGCCAGTTGCTGAGCATGGTACTCCTGGTATCATTGCCCAACATCTGAGCAATAGTAAAGCCGTGAACATTCTCTTTCCTGATTTAGGTCCCACTGAGTTTGAGCGTGTGAGCCATCTCTCCACTACGAGACAGATCTGGGCTACCCTCAAGGCACACCATGAGGGAACAACCCAGGTCAAGGCTCGGCTCTGTCAGACCTACCGGCGTGAATATGAAAACTTCACACAAAAGCCGGGTGAATCCGTTGAAGCCTTGTTTGGTCCTTTTCAATCGATCATTAACAAGCTTCGGGACAACAAAGCTGAGGGTGCTCAGTTAGTCTCAGATCATGAGCAGGCGCTCAAGGTTCTTCATACCTTGGACCCAAAGATGTGGGAGATCAAGGTATCCTCTATTGTTGAGAGTACTTATGATACCTTGACCATTTCTGAATTGTTTAGCAAGCTGAAGGCCACTGAGGTAGATATCCAGTTGAGATCAAATCTCACTAGTTCTGGATCAAAGTCCCTGGCCCTTGCTACACCTTCTGTTGATTCCTCTTCTGTGAGCTGTGCTGGGTTCTCTTTGATGTCTATCACTGAGGACCAGCTTGAGTCCTTGGGAGATGATGATTTGTGTCTTTTTAACAACCGGGTGCGTCGTGTCTATGACAAAATAATGTTAAAAAGACATGGCACGAAATCCAGGTGCTTTGAGGGTGGTGATCCATGACACTTCATCACCGACTGCCCCAAGCGCAATGGCCACAAGAAGGGCACCGGTGGTGGCTTCCACGACTCCGGCAAGCACGAGAGCTCCTCCTTCAACAAGGGCAAGCCGAAGACCAGATTCTTCAAGAAGGCCCTGAAGGACTACCGGCGAGAGAACAAGAAGCACGACAAGGCCTTCTTCGCCAAGATGGAGAAGAGCTACTCCAAGCAGTCCACGTCTTCTTCCTCTTCATCAAGCTCAAGCGATGAGGAGATCGTCATCAAGAAGGGGAAGGACAAGGATGATCTGGCGGGCCTCTGCTTCATGGCTTTTGGGGACAGACCGAAAAGCCACTCACACCAGCGCTGAAGATCCCGCAAGAGCTTCTGCTCAATGGCTCTTGGGGATAAGGAAGAGAAGAGCTCCTCCGACGACTCCGACGACGACAACGAAAAGGTATCATCCTATGAACGTGAAATCGTTGATTTACTTGAAAGCAATCGTCAGGAGTTGAAATATCAGGAAAAACTGCTTAGGGGGGCCAAGAAGAGGATAGATGAGTTAGAGAGTGAGCTTGCCATAGCCAATGGCAGAATTGAGAGTCTATCTTCTTCCCCGTTCTTGGGTGATAGCAGTGAGTGCTCGAAGTGTGAGGTGCTTCTGTGTGACTTGTCGACTTTGAAGTCCAAGTACACAGAAAGGGTTGATGAGAGGGACGCTTTGGCCACTGAGCTTGAAAAAGCTCAGCTGGAGCTGAAAGATGCTCAAGCCACTGTCGTCGCACCCTGTGTTGATTGCCCATCTCATCTAGCTGCCTTAGCTGAGCTGAAATCCAAGGGCAATGAGCATTTGGGTGATTCGGAGAGGTTGAGAGCTGAGCTTGCGTAGACTAGGCTAGAGCTTGAGACTTTGTCAGTTCCACCCACTGTCTGTGAGAACTGTCTGTCCCTTAGACTTGAGTTGATTAAGCTAAAAGCCGAGAAGTCTGTCCAGATAGATAGCGAGTGTGAGACCTGCTTGTCTCAGGTGGAGGTACTAGCTTCCTTGAGAGAGGAGCTAGCTGATTCTCAGAATGAGAACTTTTAGCTCCGTTCTATCCCGAGTTGGATCAGTGCCAGAGAGCCACAGCTCGGCATGATGATCTAGCAGTTCAAGAGGCAGGATGGGTTTGGGGTAGGTTAAACCTACACCAAGGCTGACTTTGAGAGTGCCATTAGCCGGGCAGTGGAGTGGAGTAAAATGACTCCTGAGCAGAGATATCTAAGACTCACTCCACTGAGTCCTCCCAGGCTTGTCAGCCCAAGGATGGAGTGATCCATGAACCAACCAAAGCTCCACCCAAGAAACCTATCTGGGTTCCAAAGCCCAAACACCTCAGCACTTCTCTAGACTCTCTTCCTGGACTCTCTCAGCCCAAGAAGACTACACCTAACACCACCAAGCCCAAGAATCCCAAGCCTCAACCACATCCCAAGAAGCCCACCTATAATTGTGAGTACTGTTAGAGAGACGGGCATCTTGCGGAGTTTTGCTTCAGGAGGAAGCGGGTTGAGAGAGCTGAGAGAGCTCGTGGTGGTCAGGAGCAGTTCTACCAGCAGGGTGGTAGGCTGCGTGTTCCTCAACGCGGGGAGAGGCTGGAGGCCATGCCGCGTCGTGTAGGTGGTGGTAGAGGAGACAACTTTCTTGCCCGTGCTCTAGTTGGTGGTGTCCGTTCCGACAGAGCTCCAGGCCGTTTTGGCTACGGTCCTGGACCTCGTGGCCAAGGCTTTAGGCAGAACCGAGGACCACGCTTTGAGCCGCATTTTGGTCCGGACTCGCATTATGATTTCTGCTTTCCGTCTTTTGAGCAGATGGCTCGACACTGGTTTAGCTCCTTTGCTAAACCTGGTGCCGGACCATTTGCTCCCACTTATAGCCACTGATTGTGCAGGATCGGGGACTGGAGGACGTTTGGATCATGGACTCAGGGTGTTCTCACCACATGATGGGACATCGCAGAAGGTTCTCCAGTCTCACTCCCCCGAGCTCCAAAGAGTACATCACCTTCGGGAACAGTGGTCAAGGGAAAGTAAGTGGTATTGGCTCAATTCGCATTTCAGACCATTTTTCTTTGAAGAACGTTGCCTTGGTTGGAAACTTGAACTTCAATTTGATTTCTGTTTCGCAACTTCTTGAGGATGGTTTGGAAGTGCGTTTTAAGAAGGGCAATTCTTCTGTGTTTGATTCTAGAGGGTCTTTGGTTTGCCAGATTTTACCTTTTGGTAAAGTTTTTCGAATTGAGTTCTCTAGTTCTTTTGGCCCTTCTCGCTGCTTGATTGTTGGATGTTCTTCTGAGCTCTGGAAGTGGCATAGGAGGTTAGGTCATTTGAGTTTTGATCTGCTAGTCAGCTCTATGGACCTCATCCGAGGATTGCCCAAGCTTAAAATGGAGAAAGATCTATTTTGTCATCCCTGTCGTCATGGAAAAATGGTTGCCACTTATCACTCACCTGTGACTTAGGTGATGACTGCGTATCCAGGCGAGCTTTTACATTTGGACACTGTTGGTCCAGCTCGGGTACGTTCAGTCGGTGGGAAGTGGTATGCGCTTGTCATAGTTGACGACTTTTCTCGATTCTCGTGGGTTTTCTTTTTGGAGTCTAAGGATGAAACTTTTCAGTTTGTTCATGACCTGATTTTGAAGCTGAAGAATGAGAACAATGGTCGGATGCGAGCAATTCGCTCCGACAACGGCTCTGAGTTCAAAAATTCTCAGTTCGTCAGCTTCTGTAGTGATCAAGGTCTTGACCATCAGTTTTTTTCTCCTTACACTCCCCCACAGAACAGCGTTGTGGAACGAAAGAACCGCACGCTAGTTGAGATGGCCAGGACGATGCTCGATGAGCACAGGACTCCTAGGCATTTTTGGGCTGAAGCCATGAACACAGCTTGCTATCTAGCCAACCGCATTTTTCTTAAAGCTTACCTAGGTAAGACCTCGTACGAGTTGCGGTTTGGCAGACAGCCCAAGGTGAGCCACTTGCGAGCGTTTGGCTGCAAGTGCTTTGTGCTCAAGAAGGGAGGGCATTTGGACAAATTTGAGTCTCGTTGCTGGGATTGAGTTTTTCTTGGCTATGCGTTGCATTCTCGAGGCTTCCGTGTTTGGAACCTCGACTCCCAGCAGCTTGTGGAGACTTGCGAAGTATCTTTTGACGAGTCCATGCATTCTTTGACTCCTTCTTTTGATCCTTCTGATGGTGAGCTCGGAGAGTCCATCTTCGAGGAAGATGAGGATACTCCAGCCACTAATGAGGGTGGGCCTTCTGTACCCCCTGCAGAGCCCACACCTTCTGAGACTTCGACTGAGGACGAGGGCGGACCTCTGATCACTTCTTCCACTTCGATCGAGCCCCCTCAGTCGAGTCCAGAGGTGTCAGCTGCTGACTCCGGTGAGGTGACTTCAGATCACCAGGGAACCCGAGCAGTTCAGCGTGATCACCCCATAGAGCTGATCATTGGTGATTTAACTGAGAGAACTTTGCGTTCATCTACCTCTTTTGCTGTGTTTGCTAAATCTGCTTTTGTTGCATATTTTGAGCCCAGAGACGTTTCTCATGCTCTTTCTGATTCTAATTGGATTAATGCTATGCAAGAAGAGCTTGAGAACTTTGTCCGCAATCGGGTTTGGACACTAGTTGAGCCGCCACCAGGATGCAACCCCATAGGCACCAAGTGGGTGTTCAAGAACAAACAAGGTGAAGATGGGGTTGTGGTGCGCAACAAGGCTCGATTAGTTGCGCAGGGTTATTGCCAGAAAGAAGGTATTGACTTTGAAGAAACCTTCGCACCTGTTGCACATCTTGAGTCCATTCGTATTCTTCTAGCTTTTGCCATTTCGAAGGGTTTTAAGCTCTTTCAAATGGATGTCACGAGTGATTTTCTGAACGGGTACATAGAAGAGGAGGTTTATGTTAGGCAACCCCCCGGTTTTGAGAACCCTAAGTTTCCTTGACATGTTTTTAAGTTGCAAAAAGCTTTATACGGGTTGAAGCAAGCCCCCAGGGCTTGGTATGACCGGTTGAAGCATTTTTTGTTGGGGAAGGGCTTTGTGATGGGTTCTGTGGATAAAACTCTCTTCTTGCTCAGAGATGCTTCAGATTTCTTACTCGCTCAGATTTACGTGGACGATATTATCTTTGGCGGTACTACTGATTCTCTTGTGTCCAAGTTTTCTGAGCAGATGCACAGTGAGTTTGAGATGAGCCTCATGGGTGAGCTCAAGTACTTCCTAGGGCTCCAGATCAAGCAGACCAAGGACGGCACCTTCATCCACCAGGGTAAGTACACTCGCGATATGCTTAAGAAATTTGACTTTGGTGGTGAATTGAAGCCGCAGATGACCCCGATGGGCACTTTTGGGGGTCTGGACAAGGATGAGAGTGGCGTCAAGGTCAACGAGAGGGAGTTTCGAGGGATGATCGGTTCGCTGCTGTACTTGACGGTGACAAGACCGGACATTCAGTTTGCCGAGGGGCTGTGCGCACGCTTCCAGTCTTCACCTCGCGCGTCTCATCTGCAGGCTGTCAAGTGCATCTTCAGGTATCTTACTTATGCGCCTGATCTAGGTCTTTATTATTCAGCATCATCATCTCTCGATTTATCTGGCTTTTCGGATGCCGACTTTGGTGGGTGCCGGTTGGATCGCAAGTCGACTTCCGGTACTTGCCAGTTTCTTGGTTCTTCCCTTGTTTCTTGGTCTTCTCGAAAGCAATCTGGAGTTGCTCTTTCGACCACGGAGGTTGAGTATGTAGCTGCTGCTAGTTGCTGCTCACAGTTAGTTTGGATGATTTCCACTTTGCGAGACTTTGGGTTACTCTTTCCTACCAGAGTTCCTTTGTTTTGCGACAGCACCAGTGCTATTAGTGTAGGGAAAAACCCCTGTCTCCACTCAAAAACCAAACACATTGATGTGCGCTTTCACTTTCTGCGGGATCAATATGAGAAAGGTGTCATTGACCTTGTTCATGTTGATACCCATCATCAGTTGGCTGACATTTTACCAAACCCCTAGATCAGTCTACCTTTGAGCATTTACGAGGGGATTTGGGTGTTGTGTATCCTTTCTAGGATATTTTGCGTCAGTTGTTCTTTCTTCTTTACTCTTTTCTTGAGTCTTTTTGTGTGTGTTCATATCTTGCATATTCACATATCACACTTTAGAGCTGCTTATGTTATATGATTGAACTGCTTTACTTATTCTAGCTGGTACATGCTTTTGATTACTTGTCGATGATCATGCTTTGCTTCAGTTCACTTGATATGTCTGATATCTGTCATATGCATGGCTTTTATGCTTTAAACTTGAAAAAATGATCACCATTGCTTCTGGTAACTAGCATGCGTAGGATGAATGTTCTTGCTATCTGTTACATGCCTGGTAGCTAGTTCCTGACTTAGATGCAAACAAGCAACTTGGATATATTTCTGCTTTAAAACATGGAAATGTGCTATCAAAAGGATGAAAAATAAAAAAATTGAAAATTCCATGCCTTTTATGCATAACTTGAAAAGATCCATGTGGGTTTGTTTTGTCGCATTGCATTGTTCTAGATTGCGTACCATAGCAGTTTGGTATGAACTAGGACATTATAATGTATGCCAAGACCAATGTCTTAAGCTTCTGATGGTCCAGTTCTGGCCTAGGCTTGACTTGGTCGGTTAGCATAAGGTTTGACATGCAAATAACCCCTGGCATAAATAGAAAAGAAAAAGCTTGAAAATTGAAATGATAACAAGTTTGCTGAAGCACTTTGATTTGGACAATGCTTATCTTGGTAGATATCAGTTAGCTTTTGCATCTCATGCTTTACCTTGCTTGTTTACTGGACAATGTGGTGATGCTTTTGTTTGCAAAAATTGAAAATGCGTGCTAATGACTTTCTTTAGATATCATCTGTTGCACTAATCATGCCATGTATCTTAGACAGTATGTCTTTTGCTGTATCTGTTAGATGTTGTAATTGCAGTCAATCATATCTGAGAAGCATGCTTTACTCACTCCACCTGCACCCCAGTTGCATTCATTGAGGGGAGTTGTGTTTCAGGGGAGTTTGTGTCTCTTTTGAGTGCTTGATGAGTTCACTTGTCAACAAGGGGGAGAAAATTTGGGATCAGAGTTTAAGTTTAAGGGGGAGTTTTTGTCTCGCTTGTTCTTACTCTGTTGATATCCTTGTTGTTCTGAAATCACACTCATTTTGAGCTTTTACGTTTTGGTTAACCATAATGACCACTTCTTGCTTTTGTTTGGCTTTCGGTCATTAGGGTTAAACTTTTACTTTATTTTCTTCTTCTTTGTTTTTGTGTTTCCACAGCTGTTCGCAGGTTTTAAAGAGCTGAAGAAATGAAGTGTTGACAATGCACTCATCAAGGGGAAGATTGAGGAGCCATGCTGAATAGCGTGGGCCTCATGGCTCCAGATGTGATGAGTCATTGTCAATGATAGTCAAAGAGGACTAAAGAAGAAAGGAGATCTTCTGTTTCATGGGCCGCGTGTGACTCAGGTACACGGGCAGCGAGCGACGGTTGGGCTGAGAGAGCTGCGAAGTCGGGCTGGCCCAATCCGGGTACATGGGCTAGAAGTAGTAGAAGACTCACTGGGCTGTTGACCAGGATTGACTCAGGTACACGGGCGGTGAGTGATTGCCGGGCTGAGAGAGCTACGGAATCGGGCCGGCCCAATCCGGGTACCTGGTGCAAAGCCGGTGAAAGCTTTGTCAGTTTCGGCGCAAAACTGACAACCATCGATCTTGTATCGGACTGTCCAGAAGATAAGCCGTAGTCGCTACGAAAGCTTAGCTTCTGGATAAGTCATCTGTATCTCTAGGCCCATAGTCAGTCTGTCGTGTCTGTAAAAATACCTAAGGGCAGTTGAGTCATTTCCTTTATTCTAGCGTCTGTAAAAACCCTAAGAGGTTGGTGGAATATTCTAGGCCATTGGGCAGCCTATAAATAGGACCCCAATCCCTAGGGTTGGACTACCCCTTTTTGCTGAAATCACTTCTTATTCTATTGGGTCATTTTGTGTTTCCTGCTCTCTCTCTCCCTGTGTGCGCCGCCAGGCAACCTCCTGTTCTTCCTGAGATTCATTTGTCTCTTTACTGTTTGGAAGCTTTTATTCCTATTGATTCTCATGCGCAGCACTTCATTTAAGATTCTATTGGTTCTGTTTGCACACAACTAATTTATTCCTAAGCAGAAGCTTCTCCGTGGCTTCTGTTTGTTCTTCACAAGAGTACTAGTTCTTGTGGCGGGTAGCAAGTAGTACTACTTTCATGTAGCTACAGTGTGCTAGTACTTTAGCCTTGCTTTTCCTGTGTTGCTTTTTGATCGAGTTGACAGGGCCAAAGTCCCTTTTCTTGTGTGAAGTCCAACTCTGTGAAGCAGGCTTCGAATCTGCATACTTCGAATCAGCAGGCTTCGAATCTGCAGGCTTCGATTCAGCAGGCTTCGAATCAGCAGGCTTCGAATCAGCAAGCTTCGAATCAGCAGGCTTCGAATCTACAGGCTTCGAATCAGCAGACTTCGAATCTACAGGCTTCGAATCTGCATGCTTCGAATCTGCAGGCTTCGAATCTGTAGACTTCGAATCAGCAGACTTCGAATCAGCAGACTTCGAATCTGCAGGCTTCGAATCTGCAGGCTTCGAATCTGCAGACTTCGAATCTGCAGACTTCAAATCAGCAGACTTCGAATCTGCAGGCTTCGAATCTGCATACTTCGAATCAGCAGACTTCAAATCTTCACACTTCGAATCTGCAGACTTCAAATCTGCAGACTTAGAACCTGCAGCAGACTTCGAATCAGCAGACTTAGAATCTGCAGGCTTCGAATCTGAAGGCTTTGCCAAGTAACTTACTGGAGACAACTTTGAACAGTAATCTCTCAATCGATTGCTGTGATTTATTTCTGTGAAGTTTTGATCGATCTGTTTACGTCTGTGCGACTTAGTCTTTTGAGGTGCGTTGGGTGTTGGGAGCAGGCCATTGATTCGAAAGAATTTTTAGGCGCCTATTCACCCCCCCTCTGGTCGCTACTTTCGGTCCTACAACCACCACTAAATCAAGGTAACTAGACAAGTAGAAGCAGGGACTGCGCAAAACTAGTCAATTTCTAATGTAGACAGACAAGTCCAGTTTACATGGGGCATTGAAAGCAAACTTGATGATCAATAAATTTTGTTGTTCTTTTCATAATGCCAGGGGTTATTTGTTTGTCTACCTTATACTTTCCAATCAAGCCAAGCCTAGGCATGAAAGCCATCAGAAGCTTAAGGCGGTGATTTTGGCATACACTACACTATCCTAGTTTAGACCAATGTGCAATGGTAAGCAGTCTAGAATAGGGTAGTGCGACAAACAAACCCACTTGGATCTTTTAGCTTTGAAGCATGCAAATCACGGATTTTTGGAATTTGAATTAAGTGAACAAATTGTTTAACACTCTATGAATATCCATGAGTAAGTAACACAATTTTTCAAGTTGCAATGTTTAGCATCCAGAGAAAAAGAAGTCTTGCTGTCAAGCAGATAAAAGATAGCTAAAGCAGTCCTGCCTACACATGCTAGATCCAAGACTAAGTAGTGAGCGTGATTTGATTTTGGAAAGATAAAATCATGCACAAAATGTTTCAGACATATTAAATAGAGCTGAGCTGACATGATTTCATGAATTAAAATCAGGCATATAAGTGCAAGAGATGTAAATGCAATTTCACACACAATGAGCATATGCAAGACAATCAAAAGCTGCTCCCCCTCACAAAATGCCGTAAGGGTGACAAATACCAAGTTCCCCACGCAAGTAGGCAAATCGAGAAGCATCGAGGGGTTTCGTGAAAATATAGGCTAGCTGGTGTTGGGTATCAACATATTGAAGTTCAATATCACCCTTCTCATTAAGATCTCTAAGAAAATGACATCGCACATCAATGTGTTTGGTTCTGGAATGCTGAACCGGGTTGTTTGCAATACAAATAGCACAAGTGTTATCACAGAAAAGTGGAACATTCTTATAATCTAACCCGAAATCCCGCAAAGTGGAAACCATCCACAAAATCTGAGAACAACAGCTAGCTGCAGGAACATATTCGGCCTCAGCCATCAATTGTGCAACACTAGACTGTTTGCGGGAAGACCAGCAAATCAGCGAAGTACCCAAAAAATGACAAGTACCAGTGTTACTTTTCCTATCAATCCTACACCCAGCAAAATCCGCATCGGAATAACCTCGAAGACACAAAGAGAAAGACGCCGAATACCAAATGCCAAATCCGAGGGTATGTTTGAGATACCTGAGAATGCGCTTTACCGCTTGGCGGTGCGAAGCTTGTGGTGAAGCCTGAAAACGAGCGCACAGACACACTGCGAAGTGTATGTCTGGCCTCGTAGCAGTCAAGTAGAGGAGGGAGCCGATCATGCTTCGGAACTCCTTCTGATCTACGGCTTCACCATCTTCGTTAGGATCCAATGCTACAGATGTAGCCATTGGAGCGACGAGTGGCTTCGCATCAGCCATGTCGAATTTCTGGGGCAGGTCCTTGGTGTACTTCGTCTGGTGGACAAAAGTACCTTATTTGCTTTGCTTGATTTGCAAACCAAGGAAAAAAGTGAGTTCGCCCATCATGGACATCTCGAACTCCCTGCTCATGGCATCTGCAAACTCGGCAACCAAAGCATGAGAAGAGCCACCAAATATGATATCATCCACATAAATCTGGACTAGGAGGAAATCTTTTCCATTCTTGAGAGTGAATAGGGTTTTATCAACAGATCCCATCAAATAACCCCGCTCAAGTAGAAAAGACTTAAGTCTATAATACCATGCCCGAGGGGCCTGCTTGAGTCCATAAAGAGCCTTATGAAGTTTAAGGACTTTATGTGGGTATTTGGGGTTTTCAAAGCCTGGGGTTGTTTTACATAAACATCTTCGCCTATGAAGCCATTAAGAAATGCACTTTTGACATCCATTTGATAGCGTTTGAATCCCCGAGATGTCGCAAAGGCAAGCAAAATCCTAATGCCTCAAGACGAGCAACAGGTGCAAAAGTTTCAGTAAAATCAATCCCTTCTAATTGAGAATAACCCTGAGCTACAAGTCTAGCCTTGTTTCTAACTATTGTTCCATCCTCCCCTTGTTTGTTTTTGAAAATCCATTTTGTTCCAATGAAATGAACATTTGGTGGAGGATCAACTAAAGTCTAGACTTGGTTTCTCTCAAAATTTTCAAGTTCTTCATGCATGGCATTGATCCAACTAGAATCAGAAAGTGCATGACTAACATCTAAGGGCTCGAAAGAAGCAACAAAAGCGGAATCAATGAAATGAGCATGAAAACGTGTTACCCTTTGATCAAGCTCACCAATGATCTGCTCGGGAGGATGCATCCTTTGAACATGGTGTGGAGCCTCGCGGCGGGATGCAGTCTCCCCCTCAACTTGTGTGTTGGAGTGGTCCAAGATGACCGATGTCGAGGTAGTTTCTTCGGGACCTTGTGCCGAAGTGGTCGAAGCAGGGTCGGCTTCGGGGGTTGATGTCGAGGGTAGTAGGGGTTCATCCTCGAAATCTCCGGGATCGTCTTCTTCGAAGATAGTCTGTTCCATATCATGTTCATTTGCCTGTCCAAGAGTAGAACTAACAGAGGGGGTTGATTCATCAAAAGTCACATCACATGACTCGATGACAGTGTTAGTCTCCAAATTGAAAACACGATAAGAATGACCATGTGTAGTGTAACCCAAAAAGATCCTGTCAGAAGAACGCGACTCAAATTTATACAAATTACAACGTTTTAGGATAAAGCAATGACGGCCAAAAACTCGAAGATGAGTAACCTTGGGCTGTCTCCCAAAACGTAGCTCATAAGATGTCAAATTCAAAATTGAGCGCAAGAAGATTCGGTTTGAGATGTAACATGCAGTGTTCATGGCCTCAGCCTAGAATTTTCTAGGAGTCCTGTGCTCATCGAGCATCGTCCTAGCCATCTCAACCAAAGTGCGGTTCTTTCTCTCAACAACACCATTCTGTTGAGGAACCCACGGAGCAGAGAATTGATGTTCTATGCCATGCTCCATGCAAAAGTCAGCAAAGAGACTGTTCTTGAACTCAGTGCCATTATCACTTCGAATGAATTTCAATGCACTAGGGAGTTCAGTGAAAAGTCTCAAAGCTAAGCTCCGAAAGTGTGAAAACACTTCATCCTTGCTGGCAAGAAAGAAGATCCAAGAGTAGCGAGAGAAATCATCGACAATGACTAGCACATACCACTTGCCGCCTAAAGAACTAACCCGAGAAGGACCTACAGTGTCCATGTGGAGAAGTTCTCCGGGTTGCTCAGTCATCACCGTGGTGACTGGCGAGTGCGAAGCGGCAATCATTTTTCCATGTCGACAAGGAGCACAAACTAAATTCTTCTTAAACTTGAGCTTGGGCAATCCTCAGATCAGACCTAGGGCACTCAGGCGACCGAGCAACTCAAAGCTCATATGCCCTGGTCTCCTATGCCACTTCCAAAGCTCAGAAGTAGAATGTGCAACAAGACAATGAGAAGAACCAGACGATTCAGAGAAATCAACTCCAAAAACTCTCCCAACTCTAAAGATCTTGCAGACAACAACGCCATCAGAATTGAGTACTTTCGAAGTATCGCGATGGAATCGCACTTCGAAGCCCTCATCAAGCAACTGAGATACAGAAAGCAAATTGTATCTCAGGTTTTCAACCAAAGCAACATCTTTGAGAGTGAAATTCGAGTTGATTCTTACCACACCTTTACCTTTCACTCTACTCCTTCGATTGTTGCCGAAGATGATATGTTCCCTTTGCTTGGTTGTGGTGAGGCTAGAGAACCATGCTGCATCTCCGGTCATATGGCGCGAACAACCAGAGTCCATGATCCACGTGCCCTCCAAGCCTCGATCTGGTGCCTACACATGATAAGAAAATCTCGATCGCTCAGTGCTGGGGTGAGTGAATATATGACGAGGCATCCGGCACTTAGTGATACGAGTAGTAGGCATAGTAAAAGTAGACTGTCTACGCACAAGATAATCAGAATGATGCAAAGTGCGAGGTCTACCTACATGCTGAGATCTAAAAGCATGACGAGGTCTCCTACTCTGACGAGGTACAAAGCTACTCGCCCGGGGTCTACCACCATATGAAACATGGTGAACACCTCGAGGAGCAAAACCTCTCCGAGAAGCACGAGGAGCCTCGAAAACAGGACGAGAGTAAAACTCAGACTCATGCATACCTAAAGATGGGTAATGCATGTCCTGAAAACTCATCGCCTGAGAGCGTCGCTCATCCTTGATGCGATGAAAACAGAACCCAACCAAGTGACCCACCCTCTGACAGTAGGAACAATGAAAAACTCTCCTAGGGGCGCTCTCATGGGTCATAGGAGCAATCCTCATAGGCTCCTTGGGCTTCTGCTGAGTGGTTTTCTTGGGAGGGATTTTCTTGGCAGGAGGAGTGGTTTTCTTTGAAGTCCGGGTAGGCTGTTTGGCTGATGGAGTGTCTAACAGAGCTCTCTCTTTCTCTAAGGTAGTGGGTGAGGTAAAAACAGTTTTGTTCTCACTGTCTGAAGAAATCCTCTCAAAACCCAATCCCAGAGCTAACCCTGCCCTGTTAGCACACATCTTGGTCTTGGTCAAGAGTAAATCCATCCTACCCTTTCCCTCAGTGCATTTGTTAACCACAGAAAGAAGATATTCATTTTCAGTCACAAGTAGGCAAATCGAGAAGAAATATTTGCCATGCTTCAGAGTAAACATGGTTTTGTCAACAGAGTCCATTTTGTACCCATGCTCAAGCAAAAAGTTTCTAAGTCGGTCATACTAGGCCCTAGGAGCTTTCTTGAGCCCATACAAAGCTTTGTAATGTTTAAAAACTCTATGGGGATACTTGGGTTGTTCAAAGCCTGGGGGTTGTCTAACATAAACATCCTCTCCTATGAAACCATTAAGAAAAGCACTTTTAATATCCATTTGATAAAGCTTGAAACTGTGAGAAGATGCAAAAGTAAGCAAAATCCTAATGGCTTCAAGTTGAGCTACTGGAGCAAAGTTCTCTCCAAAATTAACTCCCTCGACTTGAGAGTAACCCCGGGCAACAAGCCTAGCCTTGTTTCTCACGACAGACCCATCCTCTCCCTGTTTGTTTTTGAAAATCCATTTGGTGCCAATGATATGAATATTAGGAGGTTGATCTACGAGAACTCAGACTTGGTTTCTAGCAAAGTTTTATAACTCCTCATGCATGGCATTGATCCAACTCGAATCAGATAAAGAATGACTAACATCTAAGGGCTCAAAGGAGGCAAAAAATGCAGAATCAATAAAGTGAGCGTGAGAACGTGTTACCCTTTGATCTAGCTCACTAATGATATGCTCTGGAGGATGCATCTGTAACAGCCCCAAAATTAAAAGGGAATAAAATAAAGGAAAAATAATATTAAATGAATTTCTGTATTTGGTTATTGATTAAAATTCTAAAAGAGCCCTATTAAAGCCAAACAGAGGTAAATATTCAAAATTTGGACTTGAAAATTTTATGGGATAAACTAGAGGCCAAGAAATATTTTTGAGAATTTTTACAAAATTTTAGCAACAGTGCTTCTAGCCTTAATCAAATAATTGATATCCTGGAATTATTTTAATTGGAAAATACATTTTAAAACTTAATGGGCCGCAACCCCCGTTTCCCCTCCGAAGGCCTTTCAGCCCAGCCCATTCTGGCCGCGCCCACCGACAGGCGGGACCCACCTGTCGGCGCGCGCCCTCCCTCTCTCTCCCGCCACTCGCGCCCAGCCGGCCCACCCGCCAGCCTCTTCCACGCCCTCTCTCGCCCACTGCCACGCCGGGCCCGCTTGTCGGTCCCTCTTCTCTCGCACCCGCCGGCTGACAGGTGGCCCCCACTTGTCAGACCTTTCTTCTTCGATGGAAGGGGATCTCCCCCTTCCATCCCGACGGCCCTCTTTCCGCCGTTAGCCGCCGGCCGTCGCCCTTCCGTCGAATCGAGCCCCGGATCGCCTTCCCGTAGCGCCCGCGATCTCCTCCCGCCCAAGGGCGACGCGTTTTCGCCCAAATGGAAGCCAACCCGAGCTTTGGAAAGGCTCGCCGGAATATTTTGGAATCCCTTGGATTCCCTCGGCTTGCCTACCGTTTTCTTGCCACCGACGACCCTATAAGACCCCAGGTGCTCACCGCAATCCGTCCTCACCAAAATCGCTCGAGCCCTTCCCCTCCCTAGCCGCCGCCTTTGTTTTTCCGGTTTCTCGCCTGCTTCGGCTCCGGCAAACGTTCGCCGTTGACTCGGGACGTCACCGCCCTCGCCATCAACACCGTCGGGATCCCCAACACCTCCTCTACCCCGGCCCCACCTCCGTTGGGCCAGGACACCGCCGGAGCGCCTCGCCGTCGTCGGACCCGAAGGCCTCCTCCGCCTCTTTTCGCCGCCGATCGCCGCCTCTGTCCCGCCGTCGCCACCTCCGGTACGGATGCACTCCCCTCACTCCCCTCTGCCCATTTTTGCAGTCACCCGAGGCCTTAGGCCATCGTCATCGCCGGTGGGCGCTCGCCATCGTTCGGCCGGCGCTGGGGACGAAGCCTCCTGGCTCCCCCGTGCCGCGAGCGTGCCGGACGCGCGTTCTGCCGTGCGATCGTGGATGGACGGCCGAGATTAAATCACTTAAGTGATTAGATCTCAGCCACCCATCCCGGCGAAGGGGTATGAGGTGATCTGGGCCGTCCAGATTCACTTAAACGCCCCGCCTCACCAGTGATCGTTGGATCTGGATCCAACGGTCCAGATCCAACCGGTGCAGCGCACAGTGCGCGGGACCATGGTGGACCTGGCTCACCGTGGACCCACGCCTGTTTTTTTGATTTAAATAAAATTCAGAAAAATGGTTTAAAACTTCCAAAATTCATATCTTGCTCAAATTAACTCCAAATTTCACCATTTTAATTCTGGAAAATTTATCTTTTTATTCTCCACACTTTCATACAATAAAAACAATATGTTTATTTGACACATAATAATCTTATTAAATAATGAAGAAAAATCCCCTTTAGGAATTAATTAATATTTCAATAAAATAATTCAGATAAACCCTTAAAAATTTATAAAATAATACCAGAAGATACAATGGCTCTATTTCACTGTTATTAACACAATAAAAATGGTAGGACCATGTTGTCCATGACATTTTGTTAATTAACCTTCCTAAGACCCCTCTAGGGTTTAATTAATATTCCATTTAAATAAATCAGAAAAACTCTTAAAAATTCATATATTACTTTTAGATGATATATTGACTCCAGTGCACTGCTTATAAGCCAATAAAAATATAATAATTCATTTTGCTCATTTTAATTTACTAACCACCATTTCCAAGACCCTTTAAAATAAATGGTTAATTCATATAATGGAAATACAACACTTTACAAAAATATCATGCAAATGACATAATAAATTCAAAGGACTTAATAACTTGATTCTACTGTTTTAATGCAATAAAAATAACATGTTCACTTTGCCCACTTTAATCTATTAATTAATATTGCAAAAGGCCTTGTAGGGTAATTAAGTAATTCAGATAATAAAAGTTAAACACTTTATAAACATGTCATGACAACTTATATAATAACTTCAGAAAACCTAACAACTTGAGTTCACTAGTTTTAATACAATAAAGATAGAATATTCATTTTGCCCACTTAGTTCTATTAAACCACATTACAAAATCCCTTTTAGGATTTAATTAATTCATGAAGTAAAGATCCATACTTTAGGAAATTATCTTAAGGCTATATAACCAACCTCAGAAGACTTAATAATTTAAAGTCACTATTTTTGATACCACAAAAACATCAAGGCTAATTTATACCTTTTTATGTTCACCTCTAAAAGGGGAAATAAAAACCCCTAGGAAAAGTAAATTACATCAAGTCATAAATTCAGAAATCTCATTAGGAATCAACCTTAAATATTTAAGTAACAATTCCCTAGAATTTAAGACTCTATCTCCCTTACTTAAGTCCAACAACAACTTGTATGCTTATATGCTTGATTTTGGATTGTTTATTAAATGTTGTGTTTACTTTTCCGCATCGAGAAGACCACAACGTCGTCGAAGATCCCGAGTCTTACCTCGAGGTTCCACCTTCACCATTCACGGATCAAGGCAAGTCATCGACCACCTCTGTGGAAACAGTTGATCATATTTGAGCCCATGTTTTAATAAACTATCGCTATAACTCATAGGTTAATATTGCATTAGTCAAATATCAAGCCTTACACTTATAATTATTAGATCCCCATCCTTGTGTGCAAACCCAAGCCATGCTTATTGAGCCTTAACTCCTTGTCACTCTACTATAAAATTATTAGCTAGTGCCCAATGTACCGGCACAACTGCTATAGGATATAAAGAACGAGTCATAGATAGATGGATTCTGGTATATGAACTACCCCGTTATTCTTGTCTCTGGACTCTGTTGGAGTTGGCTAGGTTATAAGTATGGTGGGTTCCGGGTGCAAGCTCGGAAACTGGTTGGTCGCACCCAGGGCACTATAAGGACCGGTCTGCGGGATCTGTTGCAAAACACTTCCGTACCAACCACAAGTCTAATGGGTAAGTCCTAACTGGAAGTGTGGAACACTCCGTCTCTTGGCACCATAGTGGAGGGGGCAAGGGGCTAGCCTGCGGGCGACTTGTACCAAAGGAGGCTCAAGGGGGGGTATGGTGGGGCACCGACGCGTCGGGACACCATATGAAACCTATAAGAGGGTGCTGTTGAGTTGGGGAAGACCATATGGAAGGTTTTGGCACGAGTTCCCGTGAAATGGGTCATCTCGTTACACTTCGGTGTAAGTGATGAGTGCGTGCCTTGTGGGTACAGTGGTACATCTCTGATCAGAGTAAAATCAATCTTTTCGAAAAGCCGAGCCCACGGTCAAGGGCGGGTTGTGTGACTACTCGCATTTAGTTTACAATTGTTTGAATGATTGAGTTATTCATGGCATGTAAGGACTGTTGTGCGAGGAGGTAAAACGTACTCCTCGAGTTAGAAGATGATGATGCATTGACATGTTTACTTTTCCGTACTAATAATTTGCTCACATTTAATGCTTTACAAATATGCTGCTTCCGCAAAACTAGCCACTATCTCCCTTGTTATTATCTTGCATTATATTTGCATTCGATGGCTTGCTGAGTACATCTGTACTCACCCCGTTGACTTACACCATCAGAGCCCGTCTACTACGAGGAGGATGAAGGTCTGGAGTAGCGACCCAGTCAAGGCGAGACTGGAAGGAGGCGTTCATCTAGGACCCTTGATTTTATTAGTTTCTCTTCACTTTCATTCACTTTTGTATTAATGCGGTCTACGAACCGTGAATGATTGCTCGTATTTGTACGTGGTCGCATGATGAACGTCTTGTTTTATTGATTTTCTATGGAATTTCAATAAAATCCTGATTTATTAAATCGGGGCGCGACAAGATGGTATCAAAGCCGACTTGACTGTAGGAAGCCAAACAGACCTGACCCTAGGACTTATACTTACTATATTTTCTTACAAACACTACTTATCCTATCATCTTCCGGGATTTTCACAAAAACTTCCTCTCTTTTGTAGATGCCGGTCCATACCATGAGCGGGACTCTTCGTGATGACGCCGGATTCATCCGCGAGCTTCGCGTGCTCGTCGACTTCTTGGGGTTTCCCCATGAGCCCGCGTTCCACGGGATCTTTCCCGATGCGAACGAGAGCTACTGTGAGGTCACGGTTGTTATCCGCCCCTCCTCCACGCAGCCACCCTTCTACACCCATGGAGTCGGGGGACCTTCATTCATGGTGGCTAGCCAGCGAGCCGCTCTTCAGTCCCTCGCCGAGCTTCGACTGGTATACGACTGCCACCTCCGCGACACCGTCTACCGCTTCATGTCCATGCGCACACCCGGGAGTCACCGCAGCATCTACATCAGCCCCCTCACACAGAGCAACTCTGCCATCACCCGCACGATGAGACTCTTGGAAGCCATGGACAACCTCCACACGGAGGCCGTCCTCGACGCATACAGCCAGCACGACACCATCGACTTCTACCGCCACACTTCTGAGAACCTGACCCGTGAGAATGCCGAGCTCCGTCGACAGCTTCAGCAGAACCCCCAGTTGACCCTCGAGGTGGAGGAATTGAGGCGTCAGAATGAGATCCTACGCCAGGGCGCCATGGTCAATACCCAGCTCCGCCAGCAGCTCAAAGACTTGAAGAAGGATCTTGAGGAGATCGCACCTCTTCTGCCTCGCAAGAAGAAACCCCTTCGGATCCCCACCGTGAGGCCCAAGAGGATCTCCCACAGTGCTCCACCCGCCGGACCGTCAAGTTCCTCGACCCCGACCGCCTCCCGCGAGCCCGTGATCGAGTCGTCCCCTGAGCTACCGTAGACGTAGTTTTACGACTGATTGTTTTCTTTTACTTGCTTGTATTGCCACCCATGTCGAATGTAAGGCATGAATGAAGATATAAATAAATGTAATCGCAAGAACGATCATTTTAAAATAAAGCTTAATATCATTTTCCTAGACCTGTTGAATCATAATCCCAATCTAAAGAAGAGAGTCTATCTCTAAGTTTTAACTCTATATGATTCGTTCGTCACCGTTCTGTAAGATCAACTCCAATCATGAAGTCAAGACAAGTTGTCAAGAAAGCCCTAACTTAGCCAAGCTCAATCTATGAAAATGCAGACTGGGAGCCTATCTTTAACCTTCTACTACTAGCCTTTCCGAATCTCGGGACGAGATTCTTGTTAAGGAAGTTAGGATTGTAACACCTTGATTTTCGCCAGGCATTAAAAATAAAATAAATTAATAAATAAATTTCATGGGAAGGATTCCCTATACATCAAGAAAGAGGAAAGCTAAAATATGGGCCTAAAAATTTCATTGAAAATTAGCTAGAGTATTTTTCCTAAAAATTCTCCTAAGCATCAAATTGTGTTCCAAAAAATTTTCTGGAATTTTTGGTACCAAGGAATTCAATAAGATATAATCAACATCACTTCATCTTAAACCTCTAACACAAATTAAGAGAATATATTCCAACACGAATGTTGAGTGAATAAAATACATGATAAATCATTGATATTAAAAATAATATAAGGCATGCGTGTGAAAAATGATAAGGAACTACAATAAAATGTGTAAGCATCTAGATCAAATTATTCATCTTAGGCAATAAAATCAGCAACAATTTCCCCTTAACTGTTGGCACCTTCTTTTTGAACCCTTCAACTTCAGGATGGCCAATAATCAAGGATCAGAAGCTCCACACGATGGAAACACCTCTGGCAATCTGCCTCAGTGGGGTGCACCTGTACCTCAGCAGACCCCTGTTGTCTATCATCCCACACTTGCGGAGATGATGACAAAACAGAACCAACTGATCGCCACACTGCTTACCCAGATGCAACAACTACAAAAGCAGATGCAAGAGCAGCAGGCACAGTTGTTCCGTCTCCAACAACACCAACACGAGCTCTCCCTTCAACTAATCCACGGGGACTTCGCCAACTTTCAAAGATTGGTGAATGAAGCAACTATACCAGAAACCAGAGTGATTCCACCTAAAGCCCCAACCCCTGCCAAGCCACGAACCACCCTAGGAGGGCCAAGCACAAACATCCCACCCCAAGCACCGCCAGCCAGAAAGACACCAGCGCAAGCTACCGGATACAAGAGGGACAGGAACGGCAAGCCAATTGTGTGCTTCAACTGTCGCCAAGGAGGCCACTACGCCAACAAGTGTCCCTACCCCAAGCGGGCGCCATCCTCCATTCCAAATCCAGAGGGACCTACTCTAGATCACCACAAAGAGAAACCAGATACAACCGAAGACACTCCCAATTTGGTTTCAACCAACCCAGATCCGGAGATCGCCTTGCCTACTTCTGATGTAACTCCTCCTAATCCGGAGCACCAGTAGAACTCAGTCCCTCAGTTTTCCCGAGGTTCGCTTCGAATCTCGAGGACGAGATTCTCTGTAAGGGGGATAGGATTGTAACAGCCCCAAAATTAAAAGGGAATAAAATAAAGGAAAAATAATATTAAATGAATTTCTGTATTTGGTTATTGATTAAAATTCTAAAAGAGCCCTATTAAAGCCAAACAGAGGTAAATATTCAAAATTTGGACTTGCAAATTTTATGGGATAAACTAGAGGCCAAGAAATATTTTTGAGAATTTTTACAAAATTTTAGCAACAGTGCTTCTAGCCTTAATCAAATAATTGATATCCTGGAATTATTTTAATTGGAAAATACATTTTAAAACTTAATGGGCCGCAACCCCCGTTTCCCCTCCGAAGGCCTTTCAGCCCAGCCCATTCTGGCCGCGCCCACCGACAGGCGGGACCCACCTGTCGGCGCGCGCCCTCCCTCTCTCTCCCGCCACTCGCGCCCAGCCGGCCCACCCGCCAGCCTCTTCCACGCCCTCTCTCGCCCACTGCCACGCCGGGCCCGCTTGTCGGTCCCTCCTCTCTCGCACCCGCCGGCTGACAGGTGGCCCCCACTTGTCAGACCTTTCTTCTTCGATGGAAGGGGATCTCCCCCTTCCATCTCGACGGCCCTCTTTCCGCCGTTAGCCGCCGGCCGTCGCCCTTCCGTCGAATCGAGCCCCGGATCGCCTTCCCGTAGCGCCCGCGATCTCCTCCCGCCCAAGGGCGACGCGTTTTCGCCCAAATGGAAGCCAACCCGAGCTTTGGAAAGGCTCGCCGGAATATTTTGGAATCCCTTGGATTCCCTCGGCTTGCCTACCGTTTTCTTGCCACCGACGACCCTATAAGACCCCAGGTGCTCACCGCAATCCGTCCTCACCAAAATCGCTCGAGCCCTTCCCCTCCCTAGCCGCCGCCTTTGTTTTTCCGGTTTCTCCCCTGCTTCGGCTCCGGCAAACGTTCGCCGTTGACTCGGGACGTCACCGCCCTCGCCATCAACACCGTCGGGATCCCCAACACCTCCTCTACCCCGGCCCCACCTCCGTTGGGCCAGGACACCGCCGGAGCGCCTCGCCGTCGTCGGACCCGAAGGCCTCCTCCGCCTCTTTTCGCCGCCGATCGCCGCCTCTGTCCCGCCGTCGCCACCTCCGGTACGGATGCACTCCCCTCACTCCCCTCTGCCCATTTTTGCAGTCACCCGAGGCCTTAGGCCATCGTCATCGCCGGTGGGCGCTCACCGTCGTTCGGCCGGCGCTGGGGACGAAGCCTCCTGGCTCCCCCGTGCCGCGAGCGTGCCGGACGCGCGTTCTGCCGTGCGATCGTGGATGGACGGCCGAGATTAAATCACTTAAGTGATTAGATCTCAGCCACCCATCCCGGCGAAGGGGTATGAGGTGATCTGGGCCGTCCAGATTCACTTAAACGCCCCGCCTCACCAGTGATCGTTGGATCTGGATCCAACGGTCCAGATCCAACCGGTGCAGCGCACAGTGCGCGGGACCATGGTGGACCTGGCTCACCGTGGACCCACGCCTGTTTTTTTGATTTAAATAAAATTCAGAAAAATGGTTTAAAACTTCCAAAATTCATATCTTGCTCAAATTAACTCCAAATTTCACCATTTTAATTCTGGAAAATTTATCTTTTTATTCTCCACACTTTCATACAATAAAAACAATATGTTTATTTGACACATAATAATCTTATTAAATAATGAAGAAAAATCCCCTTTAGGAATTAATTAATATTTCAATAAAATAATTCAGATAAACCCTTAAAAATTTATAAAATAATACCAGAAGATACAATGGCTCTATTTCACTGTTATTAACACAATAAAAATGGTAGGACCATGTTGTCCATGACATTTTGTTAATTAACCTTCCTAAGACCCCTCTAGGGTTTAATTAATATTCCATTTAAATAAATCAGAAAAACTCTTAAAAATTCATATATTACTTTTAGATGATATATTGACTCCAGTGCACTGCTTATAAGCCAATAAAAATATAATAATTCATTTTGCTCATTTTAATTTACTAACCACCATTTCCAAGACCCTTTAAAATAAATGGTTAATTCATATAATGGAAATACAACACTTTACAAAAATATCATGCAAATGACATAATAAATTCAAAGGACTTAATAACTTGATTCTACTGTTTTAATGCAATAAAAATAACATGTTCACTTTGCCCACTTTAATCTATTAATTAATATTGCAAAAGGCCTTGTAGGGTAATTAAGTAATTCAGATAATAAAAGTTAAACACTTTATAAACATGTCATGACAACTTATATAATAACTTCAGAAAACCTAACAACTTGAGTTCACTAGTTTTAATACAATAAAGATAGAATATTCATTTTGCCCACTTAGTTCTATTAAACCACATTACAAAATCCCTTTTAGGATTTAATTAATTCATGAAGTAAAGATCCATACTTTAGGAAATTATCTTAAGGCTATATAACCAACCTCAGAAGACTTAATAATTTAAAGTCACTATTTTTGATACCACAAAAACATCAAGGCTAATTTATACCTTTTTATGTTCACCTCTAAAAGGGGAAATAAAAACCCCTAGGAAAAGTAAATTACATCAAGTCATAAATTCAGAAATCTCATTAGGAATCAACCTTAAATATTTAAGTAACAATTCCCTAGAATTTAAGACTCTATCTCCCTTACTTAAGTCCAACAACAACTTGTATGCTTATATGCTTGATTTTGGATTGTTTATTAAATGTTGTGTTTACTTTTCCGCATCGAGAAGACCACAACGTCGTCGAAGATCCCGAGTCTTACCTCGAGGTTCCACCTTCACCATTCACGGATCAAGGCAAGTCATCGACCACCTCTGTGGAAACAGTTGATCATATTTGAGCCCATGTTTTAATAAACTATCGCTATAACTCATAGGTTAATATTGCATTAGTCAAATATCAAGCCTTACACTTATAATTATTAGATCCCCGTCCTTGTGTGCAAACCCAAGCCATGCTTATTAAGCCTTAACTCCTTGTCACTCTACTATAAAATTATTAGCTACTGCCCAATGTACCGGCACAACTGCTATAGGATATAAAGAACGAGTCGTAGATAGATGGATTCTGGTATATGAACTACCCCGTTATTCTTGTCTCTGGACTCTGTTGGAGTTGGCTAGGTTATAAGTATGGTGGGTTCCGGGTGCAAGCTCGGAAACTGGTTGGTCGCACCCGGGGCACTATAAGGACCGGTCTGCGGGATCTGTTGCAAAACACTTCCGTACCAACCACAAGTCTAATGGGTAAGTCCTAACTGGAAGTGTGGAACACTCCGTCTCTTGGCACCATAGTGGAGGGGGCAAGGGGCTAGCCTGCGGGCGACTTGTACCAAAGGAGGCTCAAGGGGGGGTATGGTGGGGCACCGACGCGTCGGGACACCATATGAAACCTATAAGAGGGTGCTGTTGAGTCGGGGAAGACCATATGGAAGGTTTTGGCACGAGTTCCCGTGAAATGGGTCATCTCGTTACACTTCGGTGTAAGTGATGAGTGCGTGCCTTGTGGGTACAGTGGTACATCTCTGATCAGAGTAAAATCAATCTTTTCGAAAAGCCGAGCCCACGGTCAAGGGCGGGTTGTGTGACTACTCGCATTTAGTTTACAATTGTTTGAATGATTGAGTTATTCATGGCATGTAAGGACTGTTGTGCGAGGAGGTAAAACGTACTCCTCGAGTTAGAAGATGATGATGCATTGACATGTTTACTTTTCCGTACTAATAATTTGCTCACATTTAATGCTTTACAAATATGCTGCTTCCGCAAAACTAGCCACTATCTCCCTTGTTATTATCTTGCATTATATTTGCATTCGATGGCTTGCTGAGTACATCTGTACTCACCCCGTTGACTTACACCATCAGAGCCCGTCTACTACGAGGAGGATGAAGGTCTGGAGTAGCGACCCAGTCAAGGCGAGACTGGAAGGAGGCGTTCATCTAGGACCCTTGATTTTATTAGTTTCTCTTCACTTTCATTCACTTTTGTATTAATGCGGTCTACGAACCGTGAATGATTGCTCGTATTTGTACGTGGTCGCATGATGAACGTCTTGTTTTATTGATTTTCTATGGAATTTCAATAAAATCCTGATTTATTAAATCGGGGCGCGACAGCATCTTCTAAATGTGCTGTGGAGATTCTCGATGAGATGCAGCCTCTCCCTCAACACTTCTCGTAGTGAGCTTGGTGCTTGCTGAAGTTGATTCTTCAGGCCCTCTTACTGAAGTAGATGTTGCAGCATCTGCTTGTAACGCCCAGATTTAATAAATCCGGACCTATATTGAAATTCCATAGAAAATCAATAAAAAACAAGACGTTCATCACACGACCGCGTACAATACGGCAATCATTCATGGTTCGTAGACCATATTAGTACAAAAGTGATAAAGTGAAGAGAAACTAATAAAATAAGGGTCCTAGAGTCCAGAGACGAGAATAACGGGGAAATACATATAGTAGAATCCATCCATCTATGACTCATTCTTTTTATCCTATAGCAGTTGTGTCGGTACATTGGACACTAACTAATATAATATTGTAGAGTGACAAGGAGTGTAGACTCAATAAGCATGGCTTGGGTTTACACACAAGGACGGGGATCTAATAAATATAATGTGTAGGGCTTTGAGATTAGACTAATGCAATATTATCCTATGAGTTATAGTGATAGTTTATTAAACAATGGGCTCAATGATGATCAAAATGGGGGTTGTGACTTGCCTTGCTCAGCAAATGGCGACGGTGGAACCTCGGGGTAATACTACGGCTCCTCGACGATCTCGTAGTCTTCTCGATACGGAAAAATTAAACATAACATTCAATAAACAAATAAAAGCATTACAACAAATACATACAAGTGTAGGGTCTTAAATGAGGGAAAAAACCCCCCTTAATATTCTGAATGTATTAAAGTTAATATTTTTAAGGATTCTCCTGATTTATTCCATGAATTATCAATTTATCCTAAGGGGTTTTTATTCATTTATTTAATAAGAATATTTTGTGCCAAAGTAACATACTGTTTTTATGGCATAAGGATGTAGAGAATAAAAAAGGAATTTAACAAAATTTGAATGGTGAAATTTGGAGTTAAAATGAGAAAGTTATGAATTTTCAAAGTTTAAACAATTTTCTGGAATTTTATTTAAACTGAAAAACAGTCTCTGGTCCACGGTGAACCAGGGTCACCATGAACCATTGACTGAGCGCGTGAGCCTGACGCGTGGCAGTGGTCGGATCCAAATCCAACGGACGGCGTGCGCGTGGGATCGTTAAGTGAAAACCGACGGCCTACAACACTCCCTACCGTTTCAACATGGATCAATAGCCCAGATTAAATCCCCTCGGGATCTAATCTGTGCCGCTCGCTTGAGATCGTGTGGCTCGTATGGAATCCAGCATGGCACACGCTAAGGGGTTTTTACCCCCTTCGTCCCCGACTCCGGCAGAGCAACAACGACGAATTCCAACGGCGACGACGGTTAATTGGCCAAGCTAAGACCTAAAACGGGACCAGTGGGGCTAGGGGACTCGGGCGTACCAGCAGTGGCGGTGGCGGCGGCGAGCTGACGGTGACCGGCGATGACGAGGGGTGACAAAGCTTCTCGGGCTCGATAGTGGCGGCGGTCTCCGGTGGTGAGCCGGCCCAACGAACGAGACACCGAGGACGGGCGGGGGATGGCAGTCACGGAGGTGTCGACGGCGAGGGCGGTGGTCGCTCGAGTCGTCGATGAGCGCCGGCCGGAGGCGAAATAGAGCTAAAGGCCGAAAAATGGGCGGCGACGCTCTGGAGTGCGTTGGCTAGGGCTAAGGGGGTGTGAGCGGAGGGCGGCGATTGGAGGGGTTTAAATAGGGGCTCGCTGGCACCCAAATGGAAGGTAATCGATGTGTTTCCTTTTCCCCTCTGGCGAGCTTCCATGCGCACGTATAGGCTTCCATAACGGCGATTTCACATCGGCTATAGTCGGTAAGTGATCGCCGGAGTTGGGGGATCACAATCCCGGGCTCGGACTGGCACTACACGGCAAGGGGACGGACGGCGTGCGCGCGGGATCGTTAAGTGAAAACCGACGGCCTACAATGCTCCCTACCGTTTCAGCATAGATCAATGGCCCAGATTAAATCCCCTCGGGATCTAATCTGCGCCGCTCGCTCGAGATCGTGTGGCTCGGATGGAATCTAGCATAGCACACGCTAAGGGGTTTTTACCCCCTTCGTCCCCAACTCCGGTAGAGCAACGACGACGAATTCCGGCGGTGACGACGGTTAATTGACCAAGCTAAGACCTAAAACGGGACGAATGGGGCTAGGGGGACTCGGGCATACCGGCGGTGGCAGCGGCGGCGAGCTGACGGCGACCGGCGACGAAGAGGGGCGATGAAGCTTCTCAGGCTCGATGGTGGCGGCGGTCTCCGGTGGCGAGCCGGCCCAACGGACGAGACGCCGAGGACGGGCGGTGGATGGCGGTCATGGAGGTGTCGACGGCGAGGGCGGCGGTCGCTCGAGTCGTCGGTGAGCGGCAGCCGGAGGCGAAACAGAGCTAATAGCCGAAAAACGGGCGGCGGCGCTCTGGAGTGCGTTGGCTAGGGCTAATGGGGTGTGAGCGGAGGGCGGCGATCGGAGGGGTTTAAATAGGGGCTCGCCGGCGCCCAAATGGAAGGGAACCGATGGGTTTCCTTTTCCCCTCCGACGAGCTTCCATGCGCACGTCTAGGCTTCCATAACGGCAATTCCGCGTCAGCTATAGTCGGTAAGTGATCGCCGGAGTTGGGGGATCACAATCCCGGGCTCGGATTGGCGCTACACGTCAAGGGGCGGCGGCTAAACGGAAGGAGATCGTCGGGAATGGAAAGGGGGAATTCCATCCGAGACGATGGATCTGACAGGTGGGTCCCACCTGTCAGCGGGCGAGTGAAGAAGGAAAGGGGATGTAGGACCGAAAGTAGCAACCAGAGGGGGGGGGTGAATGGGCGCCTAAAAATTCTTTCGAATCAATGGCTTGCTCCCAACACCCAATGCACCTCAAAAGACTTATCAACAAAACGTAAACAGATCGCCAAAGCCTAAAAGTATCTAGCCTAAAACGACCGGTGTTCTAAACAAAGAAACACCAACACAGAAATAAATTACAGCAATTGATTTGAGTTGAGAGGTCACTATTCAAAGTTGTCTCCTGTTCGAAACTTGATGAAGCCTGCTTCGAAGTTCGTGCGAAGCCCGATGTTGTCGGAGTCTGTTCGAAGTATGTAGTAACGAAGCTTGTTGATGTTGAGCTGGGGAGAGCTTCGAAGTTGACAAAGTGCGGGCAGTACAAAATAAC